>BSBM01000008.1:8920000-9405000 GCA_027924585.1 Larix kaempferi
AGGCCATAGTCAACAGAGCCTAGATTGGGTGGTTGTGATACTCCCCACCCAGGTTTAAATCTAACTCGCAAAATGTTATGATGGAAATTGGGGACACCTTGATTCTTCGTGAATAGCAGGAGATTGTTCTTTTCGTGGATGTAGCATGTGACGCCAGTGAACCACAATTAAAAAAAAGTGTTCAATAGGTCATCATGTCCACACATCTAAGTAAATAACAAATTGGATGAGTCACATCATAGTATGAACTAAAGAATATTCATGTCATGGATAATATACAATCATGGTTGTGTAAGGCCACAATGTGAGAGATGAGGTTAGGACCAAATTTTGAGTTCGAGATAAACTAAGATATCCCCATACCAATTATTGTTACTGGAAATGAAGAACATATCATCATTTATGAGATAATCATTCAAGGCAGCTTCAACAAAGTCAAATGGTATCTTTATAGTGAATTTAAATAAGGAGCAAGTCTTCTTGGCTTCAAGGATGATGAATTCAAGGTAAAATTCCTACAAGGCAGAAATCCAATGATCATATTTAGCATTGATCAGGAACCAACTCAAGATATATTGTGTGGGATTATAATTCTACATAACTTTGATAATCATATGAAGGATATGACGTTGAAGCTTTTGGACCTATGAATAATAGCAAATTCCAACCTCTCATCATAATTACAATGGATTTTAGCGTTAGAAAGATTCTTAATGGTCATAATAGATAATCTATTCAAATTGTTGATTGTCAAGTTCTTCAATGAAAACATTCCCTACAACAAATTTTGAAGCATAAGCAAATAATATAACACGTTCAAAGTCAGGGGGTCCATGTGAGGGAAAATTGCTTGTTTTCCTTTCTCATCCCAAATGAACTTCTCACCCTTATGCAATAAGCGTAAGAGACCATTAACTTGAGTAGCTTAATCTGGAATAAACCATCATAAGAAGTTGCCTTTCCATTCTAATCTTTGGAGTTGATGGAATAAACCATTAACTTGAGTAGCTTAATCTGGAATAAACCATCATAAGAAGTTGCCTTTCCATTCTAATCTTTGGAGTTGATGGACGGTACATGGATAAGATAAGGACATTATAGTTTTAATCTTAAGAGGGGTGACAATTATTGCTATCATGGAAACATAGAATTAGTGATTTTTTTTTTTTTTGGTAAGCAGCATAATGGAAATATATTAAAGTACAAAAAAAGTTACAATCACATGAGAATCTGTAAATTCATGAGCTTTCAGAAGCTTCTCATGGAGTAGAAAAAGCAAGAAGGAGCATCCAAAGTCGTGCCCAAAAGTGGGCTGAGCAGTATTAACATAATTACAGCCGATCATTAAAAACATAGACCAAACTAGACTGGTAGGAAAAGCTAGAGTCTGACAGTAGTCCATAGAGCTAAAACGGAGGAAGAAAGATAACGCTAACCATAAAAAAATCAGATCTAGGCTCACAGAGAGCAGATCTATGTACTAGCTTCTGCATTCTGAGAACCATGATTGTCTTCAATAATTGGACAGCTGCCAAAGAAGTCCTCTTCCCAATTCTGTAGTGGGAGCTTGATGGGTTGGGGCTCAGTTTTGCGTTGTGTGGCAGCATCAACCTCGGCCTTCCTGACCCGTTTGTAGTGTAAGGCGTCAATTGTCGAGGGCGTCGGGAAGGAATTCCCAGAGGGAGAGGCCCCCTGCACCACCACTGCAGCAGGAGAGCTCGGGCCCGAGAAGGGGGTTGGAACTAGAGTAGTGCCTTCCACAGCAACAACAACACCGAGGGATTAGGGCAGGGAGCTTCCTATAGCATGGAATTCAGTGGCGATAGCCACACCCTCATCTTGGACAATAGGATTGACGGCTAGACCTTCCGAATGAGTCGTAGGGATAGAATCACATGGAGGAGTGGGATGGCGAAACAGAGAGTACCTTCTACTTGTCAAATTGGCTTCTAGGGCAGCCAACATTCAATCCAGATGAGCCATATGTTCCATGGTGTCTATAATCACCACCTTGGCCATATTCCAATTTGTGAGCATTTCCTCCACCAAAGTTCCCAGCATGTTTTTCATTAACCAGTAATGGTTTACCTTGTTTCCTTAGTTGCCAAAAGCTAGAATTTCAGCAACACTACGAGATTCCCAGTCATCCAACAGCCTATGGATAGGGACAGAAACATTGTCTTCATAGCCGATGTTGGCCATCTTTTCCTTCTCAGTAGAAGTGGTAGCTTTTCCAGCACTGTGACTAGAACCTCGCTTGGAGGTGCCTCGCGTTCGGGTCATGGCACTGTCGACAGAATCACCAGAGAACGGAGAATGGGTGAAGCTCTCAGAAAAGGTAGCAAGCATAGGAAGACATAGGCGAGCAATGACAACCGAGGCGTGAGGGGGGAGCCTCATATCAAGAATTTCAAGGCAGGAGCTTCCAGAATTCCCACGGGACAGAGTAATGGCACACCTGAACCAGTTACGGGGATGTGACAAGAAGAGTCGAGTTGGAGTGAATGCGAGCGACTAAGCCATAGAGGGAATGAAGTTCAGCTCACACGGGGAGGCCAAATGGGTTGGAGAAGGACGCAACATTAAAGAGGGGGGATAGGGAACAATGCCGACGGAGGGAGGTGTCCAGGTGTGGAAGCCATGCTGCCAGGAGGGAAGGTGGCATCCCTATCCTCGGTGGTGTCGTGTCGAGTACTCGCATCCGGGGCATAGAATTAGTGATCTAAATTACACACTTCAACATATTGAAATGAATCTTGTACTTGTGACAACATTCAAAATGGCAAGTTTGTCCAATGACAACATTCAAACTGAGTGGTAAGTTTGTCCAAATAAAGCAACAAATTACCAACCATATCATGGAATGCATAATACATAAGTCATCAAAAGGTGGCTATAGCATTTTTTAAGACCAAAAACTATAACAATATAGGAAAACATACCCGTGAGCATAGTAAATTAGTCTTGCGTTGATCTTATTTCTAGATTCAAATATGTTTATATCAAAAAATAAAAAACAAACCATAAGAGATAAGGCTTCAAGACTAGCACACGCATCAATAACCTTGTCAATATATGGTGTGGGGAAGTTGTTCTTAAGACATGCATTGTTTAGAATCGTCAAAATTAGTACACATTTAGATGGTACCCTTTTCATGGTTGGCATGGACAAGATTCAGTACCCATGTGTATACTAAATGGGAAAAGTGAATTCTACCTTCAATAATTTTTAGATCTTAGTCCTAATGGATAGGTTATTATTGGGGTGAATAGGATATTACTTTTCATTCTTTTAATTATTGTAATTGTTTAGGGCGTTTCATTGTAATCTGTATGAAGCAAGGCATTCATTGGCAATACCAAGCAAAAACATATTAAAATGCATGTAAGAGGTATTTGTAAGATTATATTTCCTTACAAATCGAAGATACACCTATAAGGTCTTGTTTTGTAAGATCTAGATTTGATGAAAATAGTAATAGTGACAGTTTGGAAAATATTGATGAAATTACCTTCTTCAAATGCATTGGGCACCAAAGCAAGGTGTTTAAACCAATAGATATGACTAGGAGGAATAAATCTTATTGATTTGACTCCATATATCTTCAAGAGAAGAACATCCTTCGAGAGAAATGGAGATCTATGATGTATATCTTCCAGTGGAATATCTGCGTCATGCCATTTTTCAACAATTTCTCTATCATGGGCAATTTTTTTTTTTTTTTTTTTTTTTTTTTTTCCGAAAATATGGGGGAGATATGTGGAAGCTTTTAAATTGAGATACATCACCTTCAATTGAGATAACCACGTAAAAATATATATCCTACCATGCACACATGGCTTTGGAGAAACCAGAGGCTCCACAAAAAGTCAATAAGAATCATATAAATCATGGATTATACTATATAAGTGTCTTGGAGAGGAGTACCGTGGAACATCCTAAGTAAGCATGATTCCTTAAAGAGATTAAGGCAATGCGAGTAGCTTTGGAGTGGATTGAGTGTTCATTATGAAGGGTAATACATTGTAAGGATGCAAGTTAATGTTAGGTTTACAATATATAAGTGATTGATGGTGACCACTTTTCTTTCAAGAGGAAATTTCATATGTAAGTGAATGATGGTGACCACTTTTCCTTCAAGAGGAAATTTCATGACATAGTAATATAAGGAAGAAACCACCTTTATGGAATACAAATAGTTATGTCCCAACAACATGTTATAATTCAAAGGTGCATCCACTTCTATGACCATTAATAGAGTTTTAGCAACTAAATTTGTAGAAAAGTTCTAATGGATACCTTGTCATTTGAAAGTTTGACAATCAATGGCCCAAAAGGTAGTGGGAGATGGAACAAGATCAGGTGACCCTAATTGTTTCCATACTGCAACAAACATGACACATAATAAAGCTCCCTCACCTTTTCTATAAACCCCAAAATCTCCGCCTTATAAGCGGAACCGAAAGAACATAACTTTTAAAATTAATAGTCACTTTATAAAGTCTTGGCTTAAAACTTACGGTGAATAATAACCTGGGTGCGAACGAAGCATTAAATCCTACCTGCACCCGCTACCCACTCTAGACTCCTGAACCTCGATACCCCATACCTACCATACTACCACAAACATGATGTTGAATATTGTAACTTCTAAGAATATTATATTTTGTACTTTATTATTCCGGAGATGGTTCATCCCTCCGAGGTTATTATATTATGTATCCGGAGATGTTTATTCCTCCGATGGTTTGTGGTAACCAAGGTTATTAGACCCACCATGTGGGGGTCGGCCCTGAGTTTGTTATTTAGGGGTTATTAGACTTCTCTAGGAGAGGTCGGCCCCATTAGGGATTTTGGTCAGTCAGGAACTAGTATAAGTAGAGGAGGAGAGCTCCTCATTTGACACACTTCCACAACTTAGAAAGTAGCGCACATGTGTCTGGGAGGTCTGCATGTGAGGTAGAGAAGAAGGACAAGTCTTGGAGCACATCTTGTATTTTGGTTGATCATCTTATTGAGGAAAGCTTTGCTGGGTTTTTACCCCATGAGGGTTTCCCAGGGTAAATTATGTGTCTATCTTGTGATTATGTTTCTTTCAATGATCTTTCTAGTCTATTTGGTTTAAACTTAACATAGTATCAGAGCTAACCTGAATAGAACATCTTTCACAAGGTGAAATTATATTTCTCTCTCTCTCCCAAAATTAGGGTTTCTGCAAAAGTTAGTATTTTTGGATTCTGGTTGCATGGATGAATAGCCCTTCTAAAGATCTATCTTTTGAGCCTTGGATCGAGGTTTTTGGTTGGGTAGAACTCCGGGAAAGTCAAACCCTAGTTTTACCAAAAGTGCGATAAACCAAAAATTATGGTGTAGATCCGGAAAAGTAAAAAGTTAAAGTTTTCGGGTAAGTACCATTCTATCTCTTGTCTCTTGGACTCCCCCAAGAGAAGATGGCTCCAAGCACTAAGCTTGAAGAAAAGCTAGAAGGTATAGAGAATTTTCGGGCATGGAAATACAGAATTGGTCTCATTCTTGAAGAGAATGATCTTGCTCATTATATCAAGGATGAAGTTGCAGAACCTGAAGGAGATGAATCCAAAGAGAAGCATAGGAAGGATTTTATTAGGGAAAAGAGAATCATAGCTGATTCTATTAAAGACCACTTGATTCCCCAAGTGGTTTCCAAGAAGACTCCAAAGGAAATGTATGATGCCCTAGGAAGAATGTATGAAGGAAAGAACATCAATAGGAAGATGAACCTAAGAACTCAGTTGAAGAGTACCAAGATGCACAAAGGAGAATCCATTCAAGACTACTTCTCAAGGGTCTCCCAAATAAAGGAGCAACTAGATGCCATTGGTGATACTCTTGATGAAGATGAACTTGTGATGATTGCTCTAAATGGTCTCACTAGACCTTGGGAGTCATTTATACAAACTATGTGTGCCAGAAAAGAAAGTATGAAGTTTGATGTAGTATGGGAGGATTGTGTTCAAGAAGAGGCTAAGGTAGCCAATAGAGAATCCCTTCTCAAGGAGGATGACCAAGCCTTGGCTACTCACACCAAAAGAAGAAGAAAGGGTCACTTCAAGAAAGTTGACCACAAAGGATCTCAACCCTTCTCTAGATTGAAAATGGGAAGAGGACCCAACCCAGAAAGAGATCTCTCCACAGTCCAGTGTTTCAGTTGTCTTAAACTAGGACACATTTCTAGATTTTGTCCTTCACAAAAGAAGAAGAAGTTTGTCCACAAAAGACACCATGCACATATGGCAGAAGATGATAGTCAAGAAGAAGAAGAAGAAGAAGAAGAAGAGGAAGAGGAAAGGCCTCGAAGGAAAAGATCTAAAGTAAAGAAAGAAGATCCAGAAGAATATGTCATATTCTCTGCACTCTCTGGATCTGTATCTCCTGGAGAAGATACATGGCTCATTGACAGTGGTGCTTCAAAGCACATGACAGGTCAAAAGAAAACTCTCTCAAAACTTGAAGAACAGTCTTCTCCACAAAAGGTATCTCTAGGAGATGATTACCAATATCCCATCAAGGGAATTGGTGAAGCAAACTACAAGCTTGATTCTGGAACACCATTGAAGATGAAAGAAATTTTATATGTACCAGGTTTGAAGAAGAACCTACTCTCTATCTCAGCACTAGATAAGAAAGGTTTTAGAGTTTCTTTCATAGATGGACAAGTACTTATGTGGCCCAAAGGAAAATCAATTGAAGATGCAGTTGTCATTGGTGAAGAGGAAGGAGGTCTCTATAAGCTCAAGGGACATCCAGAATTTTCCCTTGCTCATGAAACCTCTAGCCCCAGTGAGCTATGGCATAGAAGATTAGCTGACATTAATTACAAAGCCCTACCCTATGTAAGCAAGGTGGTCATAGGATTACCAGATTTGAAGGTTGATCATAATGGCTCATGTAAAGGATGTGAAAAAAGGAAGAATGTCAAGAACCCTTTTCCAAAGAGTGAAACAAAGACTAAGAACATTTTGGAGCTAATACACTCAGATGTATGTGGACCAATTCCCACCACTTCCCTAAGTGGGTTTGAATACTATCTCTCATTCATTGATGACTATTCAAGGAATACTTGGATATACTTTCTAAAAGGTAAGAATGAAGTCTTTGGAAAATTCAAAGATTTCAAGGCCTTACTAGAAAATCTCTCAGAAAAGAAAATAAAGATTCTTACAACAGATAATGGCGAAGAATATACTTCAAAGGACTTTGAAGACTTTTGTAAGGAATCTAGAATCAAGAGGGAACTAACCACTCTCTACAATCCCCAACAAAATGGGGTTGCTGAAAGAAAGAATAGAACCATCATGGAAGCTGTAAAGACTATGATACATGACCAAGATCTACCCATGTATCTATGGGCTGAAGCAGCTAGGACAACAGTCTATGTGCAAAATAGACTATCCCATAGTGCTCTTGAATTCAAAACTCCAGAAAAAGTGTTCACAGGAAAGAATCTTGAGGTAAGTCATCTCAAAATATTTGGTTGTCCTGTGTACATTCACATTCCATAAGAAAAAAGAACCAAGTTGGATCCTTCTAGAAAGAAGGGAATATTTGTTGGATATTGTGAATCATCCAAAGCCTTCAGAATTTACCTACCATGTTTTCATCATATGGAAATAAGTAGAAATGTAACATTTGATGAAGAAGCAGCTCTCAAGAAATCCAGGAAGTGTCAACTTGAAGAAATCTATGAAGAAGATATACCTTCTAGAATCACAGAAGCTGTGCACATTCCTGAAGATGATACACTAGAGGACCATGACATGATGGAACCACAAGAACCCCCTATTACAAACTTATCTAGGAAAAGAAGGCCAGCATGGGCTAGAGACATTATTCAAGGAGCTGAAAGATATGGAGCTCCTAAAGGCTCCACTAGAGAAAGAAAGAAACCAAAGCTAGTATCCAACTATGTGGCCTTGATGTGTGATCATGTGGATCAAAAACCTACTAGCTATGAAGAGGAAGCTCAGAAGAAAGAATGGGTAGAAGCAATGATAGAAGAATATCAGTCAATAATGAAAAATGATGTTTGGGATATAGTTCCCAAACCAAAAGATAAAAGTGTGGTTTCTTCCAAATGGATTTTCAAGATAAAACATGCTGTAGATGGTAGCATTGAAAAATACAAGGCAAGATTTGTAGCCAGAGGATTCTCTCAGAAAGCGGAAATTGACTATGAAGAAACATTTGCACCAGTTGCTAGGTATACTTCAATTAGAACTATCATGGCACTTGCATCTATGATGAATTGGAAATTACACCAAATGGATGTTAAGACAGCTTTTCTGAATGGTGTAATTGAAGAAAAAGTGTACATAGAGAAACCACAAGGGTTTGATGGGAGAACTCATGTATGCAAACTGAAAAAGGCATTATATGGATTGAAGCAAGCTCCCAGAGCTTGGTACGGAAGGATTGACAATTTCTTAACAAGCATGGGCTTTACCAAGAGTAAAGCTGACCCTAATCTTTATCTCAAGGTGATGGATGATGAACCAGTTATACTGTTGTTATATGTAGATGATCTATTTCTAACCGGAAATGAGAAACAAATTATTGAATGCAAGAAGAAGCTTTCTTCAGAATTTGAGATGAAAGATCTTGGATTAATGCACTACTTCTTAGGTCTAGAAGTATGGCAAGAACCAAAAGGAATCTTTATAAATCAAGGTAAGTATGCTGTGGAGATTCTAAAAAGATTTGATATGTTGGAGTGTAAAGCCATGGCCACTCCCGTGGACTCCAACTTGAAGTTATTAGTTAATGACTCATCAGAATTAGTGGACATAACTCTATATAGACAAATCATTGGGTCTTTGATGTATTTAACAAATACTAGGCCAGATATATGCTTTGCTGTAAATACCCTGAGTCAGTATCTAGTAGAACCTAGAAAGGTTCACTTAAAAGCTGCAAAGCATGTAATGAGGTACCTAAAGGGTACATTAGATTTTGGTCTATATTATCTTGGAAATCATGAACTCAGATTACATGGTTACTCAGATTCTAATTGGGCAGGAAGTGTCTCAGATAGAAAGAGTACATCAGGTGGATGTTATGGTCTTGGATCTGCCATGATCTCATGGTTCAGCAAGAAACAATCTAGTGTGGCTCTCAGCACTGCTGAAGTAGAATACATAGCTGCCTGCTCTGCTAGCTGTGAAGCAGTGTGGCTTCGGAAATTATTATCTGGAGTGTTTGAATTAGAGATGGATCCCACTGTGATCATGTGTGACAATCAAAGTTGCATCAAAATGACAGAAAATCCTGTATTCCATGATAAGTCAAAACACATAGAGATCCGATACTTTTATATATGAGACATGGTGCAGATAGGAGCTATCAAACTCGAGTATGTGAGTATTGAGGAACAAATTGCTGATATATTAACCAAACCTCTGTCTCGTGTGAAATTTGAATACTTCCGAGACAAGCTTGGTGTAGTTCAAAAGGACCCTTCTCGAAAGGGGGAGTAGTATCGTCACTGATGATGAGGATACCTATTTACCATTCTTAGATATTTATGCTTATTTAGATTTAGGTTTCTTACACTTAGAATACTTATATTACTTTTCTTTTACTTTGATGATATATGTATTGATGAGGATACATGTTTTGATGATATATGTATTGGTGAGGATACATGCTTTGATGATATATGTGCTTTGATGCTTTGATGATATATGTGCTTTGGTGTATTGATGAGGATACATGCTTTGATGATATATGTATTGGTGAGGATACATGCTTTGATGATGATACTTGTATTATTACATATTGATGTATTGATGAGAATACTTGGATTGATGATATATGCACATATATTAATGTACTTGTACGGATGAGGATACTTGTACCTGTATTGATGAGAGGATTGGATCATCCTTGGACTTCAGTCCTAAAGAGAGCCGTAGACGTATGTCTTCGAGAATGAAGTCCTTAGTGGACATGAGAGGATTGGATCATCCTTGGACTTTAGTCCTAAAGACAGCCGTAGACATATGTCTTCGAGAATGAAGTCCTTAGTGGACATGAGAGGATTGGATCATCCTTGTACTTCAGTCCTAAAGAGAGCCGTAGATGTATGTCTTCGAGAATGAAGTCCTTAGTGGACATGAGAGGATTGGATCATCCTTGGAATTCAGTCCTAAAGAGAGCCGTAGACGTATGTCTTCGAGAATGGGGATTGGATCATCCCCGGACTTCAGTCCCTTGAATTGAGTCGTAGACATGATGTCTCCGAGAATGAGGATTGGATCATCCTCGGACTTCGGTCCCTTGAATTGAGCCGTAGACATGATGTCTCTGAGAATGAGGATTGGATCATCCTTGGACTTTGATCCCTTGAATTGAGCCATAGACATGATGTCTCCGAGAATGAGGATTGGGTCATCCTCGGACTTCGGTCCCTTGAATTGAGCCGTAGACAAGAGGTCTCCGAGAATTGAATGATAGGACTAGATCATCCCTGGACCTCGGTTCAAAAGGTACATGATAGGACTGGATCATCCCTGGACCTTGGTTCAAAAGGTACATGATAGGACTGGATCGTCCCTGGACCTCGGTTCAAAAGGTACATGATAGGATTGGATCGTCCCTGGACCTCGGTTCAAAAGGTACATGATAGGACTGGATCGTCCCTGGACCTCGGTTCAAAAGGTACATGATAGGACTGGATCGTCCTTGGACCTCGGTTCAAAAGGTACATGGTAGGACTGGATCGTCCTTGGACCTCAGTTCAAAAGGTACATGATAGGATTGCATCATCCATGGACTTATGTCCTAAAGAGAGCAGGATTGATCATCCTGTAATATGATCGTGGGTATTGCAAGGTATACGATGCTGATGATTGTGAGATGACGATGTTGATGATCATATGATGACGATGCTGATGATCGTGAGATGACGATGCTGATGATCGTATGATGACGATGCTGATGATCGTGTGATGACGATGCTGATGATCGTGAGATGATGATGTTGATGATTGTATGATGACGATGCTGATTATCGTGAGATGACGAAGTTGATGATCGTATGATGATGATGCTGATGATCGTGTGATGACGATGTTGATGATCGTATGATGATGATGCTGATGATTGTGAGATGACGATGCTGATGATTGTGTGATGATGATGATGTTGATGTTCCAGTAACTAGTTGAGTTACTGATGATGATGTATTGAAGAAAGCTTCCGATGATATATAGATGTATTATGATGAAGTCGATGACTCCTTTCTCCTACAGACGTTGTTATAATATCCTTCTCGTTAAGGGGGGGTGTTGAATATTGTAACTTCTAAGAATATTATATTTTGTACTTTATTATTCCGGAGATGGTTCATCCCTCCGAGGTTATTATATTATGTATCTGGAGATGTTTATTCCTCCGATGGTTTGTGGTAACCAGGGTTATTAGACCCACCATATGGGGGTCGGCCCTGAGTTTGTTATTTAGGGGCTATTAGACTTCTCTAGGAGAGGTCGGCCCCATTAGGGATTTTGGTTAGTCGGGAACTAGTATAAGTAGAGGAGGAGAGCTCCTCATTTGACACACTTCCACAACTCAGAAAGTAGCGCACTTGTGTCTGAGAGGTCTGCATGTGAGGTAGAGAAGAAGGACAAGGCTTGGAGCACATCTTGTATTTTGGTTGATCATCTTATTGAGGAAAGCTTTGCTGGGTTTTCTACCCCATGAGGGTTTCCCAGGGTAAATTCTGTGTCTATCTTGTGATTATGTTTCTTTCAGTGATCTTGCTAGTCTATTTGGTTTAAACTTAACACATGACACATAATGAAGCTCCCTCATAAATGATTCAATAATCAACGATCAAATTCTTAATATCTATTAGGACTTTAAATATAATGTTGCAAGGAAGAGACAATCTACCATTATTTATATCGAAAGTAATGAGACAAGGGACAATAGGTTCATTACATTTGATAGAATCTAATAGTTCCTTTCTTTGGGGAGGGCAAGTTTGGAAGATCTCTAATGTCGACATAGCTAAACAAGATTGGGAAAAATCTTCAAAAACACTATAGTTGTGGAAATCCCTAAAGTGAGGATTGTGCATTGTTCCCCTCACAAGGATTTTATGCATACACAAGGAAGGGTTGGTTTATATCCAAAGGATTGTTATAAGAAAGTAGATTATTGTCCTTATCAATGGGATATTTTGAAGACAACTCAAAGTTATTTTTACGGGTGATGTTTGTTTTGGTCTAAAATTTCCACTTTTAGTTTTTTAATGTTATTTTTTCTTATTTTTTAAATTGTGTTTAACAATATAAAGTTTGACATTTTTAACAATATTAAAAAAGATATATACATACACATATATATGTGTGTCTATGTATCTTTTTTCAAAGTTCTATTTTTCATCTCATTATGTATTATTAATTAATTTAGAATGCCATATATTTTAAATACATTGTAAAATATGGTTTTTAATCACTTTTTTATCTTTTAACTTCAAACCATAGCTCATAATTGTAGTTAAATAACACCACTTTTAAAACATTTAAGAAAAAATATACATTTAAAAGTTAGTTATAATAAAACAAAATAAACGTTTTTGAAGCTTTTGTAATAATTTACATAAGTAAACTAGATATTATAGTAAAGAACATATTAAAAACATTAATCATAAAATAACAATATATAGATATTTATTCTTAATGTAAAATATCAAAGGCAAAACATTACAAATATAATTCAACATTAATTTGTCCAATTGAACATATTTTTTAAAGAAATATTAAAACTACTCACTAATATTGAATATTCAAAATTCATCCTTTCAACATTTTCATTTTCATGAGCTTGAATTTCTTCTTGACAAATTGTCCTAACTACTCATTTCCAAACAACCCTTTCAATGATGGCGGTGGGCTTTCCAAATTCATGTATTTTAATTTTGAGAAATTTAATCACACCAAGACAACATATTGAAAATATTTAGATACCCAAATTTTCAATTAATTTATAGGAAAATTTGCTAAATAAAAAATGTATTACATTGTCAAACAATATTTCTTCACTAAAATTTATATATTAAAGATATTTATTTTCACAATGATGATGATGATTAACATCCACTAAAACCAACTTTAGTCTATCGATCGTAAGAATAAGCTTTCCAAGATCACTATAGTTTTGGCAAGTCATGAGGTTAGAAAAGTTTGTATTGTAGCAAATACTATAAAACTCATATCTAATGTGTGTGTAAACAAAACACTCTATAAAACTCTTTTAATTTTTCTTCCTTTCTATTTAATTTTAATAATAATTAAGAAAAAAACAATTTTTCAATTAGTATAAAGATTCACTTAATCTAACATGTAAAGTGAAACCATATCTCCTCACTAAATCCTACACCCATATATTATTTTCCTTTTTTTATTTAATTTAACATAAATTTTAATAATAATAATATCTACACGAAATCATATTTTTCAATATCAATCAATTGCATTTGTCATATTAAAAAATGAGTAATAAATAGAAAGAAACTATGTTAAGATATGTATAATATCAAATACTATCTCAATGCTATGGTCTCTCTAGTAGTAGTCATATAATGTCATTTAACACGTAAACAATAGAAAGATACTATGTTACGATATGTATAATGTCAAATAATATCTCAATGTGGTCTCTCTAGTAGTAGTCATATAATGTCATTTAACACGTAAACAATAGAAAGATACTATGTTACGATATGTATAATGTCAAATAATATCTCAATGCTATGGTCACCATAGTAGTAGTCGTATCATGTCATTTAACACGTGGGTGAGATTAGCAATGGTATCCACATGCATGTAGATATAGCTATAATCCATAATATACAATTAATTATTCAAATTTTATTGTATATAATGTATATTGATATCAATTATCATATCATTGAAATTGTAGTAACCAATCATCATTATAAGTCATCATCAGAAGTGTCGAAAGTGTCGATTGAGTTATAATCAACTAGTAATTTAGTGGAGTTTTTTTATGTTTAATTTAAGTTTGATTTTCTAATGAAAGGTACTTTGGAGGGTATCTTTGCTATTTAAAATAGGGAATATTTACAATGACATGTTCTAAGAGTGATAATTTATTAATTTTAAATCTCAAAGCTTTAATCTCTATAGATACATGTAGATTCTAGTAATGAGATAGAGAAATTTGAGCTCAAGAAATAAATACTTAACGATTCTAAATGAACATACTATCCAACAAAAAAATCATCATCCTCAATATAAAAATATAATAGAAATCTATCATCATCATATAATAATAATCATGATAAACATTACTATTAAAAAATAAACTATTAAAAAATAAACCATTAACCTAGAGTAATAAGTGTTAAATAAATCCTAATATAAAAATATAATAGAAATCTATCGTCATCATATAATAATAATCATGATAAACATTACTATTAAAAAATAAACCATCAACCTAGAGTAATAAGTGTTAAATAGATCCTCGTATCTGCATAGCAAATTGGATTAATCAAATCACACCAATATTTAACTATAATCATGATAAACATTACTATTAAAAAATAAACCATCAACCTATATAATCATGATAAACATTACTATTAAAAAATAAACCATCAACCTATAGTAGTAAGTGTTAAATAGATCCTCATGTCTGCATATGTAAATAGCAAATTGGATAAATCAAATCACACCAATGTTTAACTAGAGAATGTCGATGGATAACATTCAATCATGATTGCACGACACCCCCAAAGTGATAGGTGATGTGGGGTCTAAATTTTTGAGCATGGAGATAAAGCAAAATATTTGCATACTAAGGATCCTTAAGGAAATGAGGAACAAACTATCATATATTAGAGAATCACTCAAGACTGCTTCGACAAAGTTGGATGGTAACTCTAAAGTGAATTTAAATACCAAGATATCCTTTTAGAGAATCACTCAAGACTGCTTCGACAAAGTTGGATGGTAACTCTAAAGTGAATTTAAATACCAAGATATCCTTCTTGACTCTGGGGTGATGAATTTAAGGTAAAATTCCTACAAGGTAGCAATCGCATGATCATAACTTTTATAATTGTAAGAAGGATATAAAGGCCAACTTCTCATCACAATGGGAGGGGATTTCAAGGTTTCTTTATATAATATATAATGTGTTGCCAAGTTCTTCAACTAAACATTCAAATTTTGAAGCTAAAACAAATAAGATAAAATCACATTGAAAGTCAATGGCTTCAACAAGGGGTTTTCATGTGAGGGAAAAGCTTGATTGGATTTCTCATCACAAATGAATTTATCAAAACCATAATATAATGCACGAAGCATTACACTAGACTTAAAACATATTAATATTTCTTTTTTTCTAAAATGTTACATGCATAATGCTTATGTGCATTCTTATAACCAATGCATAATAGACACAAGTATTTTAGCATAAGCATATAATATTTTATGAGATACATAACAAAAAGAAAACACATACACATAGTGGTTTTATGCATAATTGTGGAAGCATAAGTATTTCTGTGTATCGCATAATTATCATATATAAAATTTTGCACCATTTTTAATACACACTAGATTTTTCCATTATTATACATTATATCGGGCCGAAAATAAACCAAGGCTTTGAAAGTCAACATTTCTAAACTTTTCCTTATAAATTCATTCCTACGAACTATGTAGTAAACATTTTATTGAGAAGTAAAAATTGTACAGTAAGAACTGTGCAGTAAAACATTATCTTAGAATTGCGTAGTAAGAACTGTGCAGTAGGAATTGTGCAATAAGAACTGCTTAATAAGAATCTTTCAAGAGAACTGCGCAGTATGGATCACATAAATGGAACAAAGGAAATTATAGCCATATACATAGACAATCTTCTAGTTATGTAATTTCCATATTATTATGACAAGGAAAAACAATATTGCAGCATATTCATTTAAACTTACTGTGCAATAAGAACCTTTCATGGGAACTGCGTAGTAGGGTTCACATTTAGTAAAAAATTATCTTAGAAATTGTGAAGTAAGAATCTTTCAAAACTATTTTCTTCCCATTACATGGAAAATAAGAATTTTAAACTCTTTGAAATAATTTGAATGAACATTTTATTTACGAACCGGAAATTAACAATTACTACAAGAAATAAATTTCCCAGGCTTTGACTTAATTAAAGAATGGACATTCATCAAATTTTAGTTTCATTTGTGTAATTTATGCATTATTATCAAGCATATCGCAAAGTTGAACTTGCACTCATTCCATACATAGGAATTCAAACAAACAATGTATAAAATCATTGTTTATATCAAAAAATTCCGAACTTAACATAGGAACAATGGAAAGTGTTTACCATTCATCAAATAAATATTACCGAGAAATTAAAACACCATTTCCAAGAAATAAAAATTATTTGCAAAAAGCTTGAAATGGGCAACTGGCTATGTGTGAAGCACGCTCCACCCAACCTTAGGTAATTTTGCTCATTAATCTCTTAGCAAAACACCACCCCGAGCTAAGACTCATGCATTCACCAGGAAGACATCTCACCAATCCCATAATTTCTAAATTTCACACTTTAACAAACAAGAAATTGCCTTAACTCCAAAATTGATTCCAAATGGTGCATTTCACCTCCTTAGTTTCATTTTGACATCACAACAACAAAATATATCACTATTATCAGTGCCCAGAAATTCATCGAGTCGGCTTCCTACACCATTTTCCATAATTACAGGGATGACTAGAGGCACAAATGGACATAGTTTCAAAATTGGTTTCTCTCACTCAGATTTCAATTTAAGATTTTTCTCCCTACTAGGGAAAATTCACACCCTCCTTTCTCCAAACTCCTCTCATGCTGGGATTTGGGAAAACATTTCGAATCTTGGTTTGCATGGTAACTCTCTTCCCATGTGGTCTCTCCCATGAGCCACATTTCACTTTTAATTAAAAACTAAGTACTCCCTTAATCACACTTAAATCCCCATTATACCATAAAATAAGTTTTAGTTAATAAAAGGGTATTTGACTCAAGTTATGACATGATGAAACTTTAGGGACTTAAAGGTTTAATGGGGTCATAACATGGTTTTCCTCCCTAAGACATTCTAATCCCCTTATTGTTTCTGGTGAATACATGAGTCCCCAATCTCTTCAATGTACACCTTAGCACATCCAACTATGGATTTTAATATTAATAATTGCAAAAATACAATATGTTCATCCTTGCAGGCATTCATAATAGTAATTGCAATTTGGCATAATCATACGATGGGTGTTACACATGAACTTGAGTAGCTTAATCTAGAATAAACCATTATAAGAAATTTCCTTTCCATTCTAAGCTTTGGAACTGATGGAAGGTAAAATAGTATATAACTTGGACATTATACTCTTAACCTTAAGGGGCACGACAAGTATCCCTAGCTTAGAAACAATGAATTAGTGACGCAAATTAAAGACAAGCTTCAACATATTGAGATGAATCTTGTTTTTATGGCAACATTCACAATGGCTCTTTAATCCACAAGGTATTTTTCCCATTGTTTGGAGAAAGTGGTAAGTTTGTCCAAATAAGGCAACAATTGGTTATCCATATGATTGAATGCATAATACATAGGCCATCAAAAAGTGGCCATAGCACTTTTAAGTCCAAAAGCCATATCACAATGGGAAAACATACCCATGAGCATAGAAAAATCAATCTTTCACTAATATTACCTCTTTTGGATTTGAATATGTTTATATTTAAGAAATTGATCTGTAAAAGACAGGGTTTTATGACTAACACACCAATAAACTAATCAATATATGGTGTGTGGAATTTGTCCTTTATACATGCATTGTTTAAAATCATGAAAATCAATACACATTTGAATGGTGTCAATTTTCTTGATGACAAGGACAAGATTCAACATCCATCTGTCCATTTAATGGGGAAAATCCTTCTTTCAGATTCAAATCCTTGTTCTACAAACTGAGATTTCCCTATTCCAAACATGGGATTGTTCCCAAATGCTACATCATCCATTCATCATATGAGCTCACTATTTTCAGTTGTTTTCTCGGATCCTCTACTAGATCGATCACTAGTATGTAATTAACCTCCAAGTCTCTTCAAATTGTAACGCAACCTATTATTCTCAAACATCGATACATATCGATACCTGCATGTTCTTGCAATCCTTCCTATTAGACTTAGGGAACTAGGAACCATCAAGGCTAGGAGATAATGCATTGTTGGCACACTTATCTCTCTCCAGTGTAGTAGCTAGAGAATGCTTTCTATTGCCTAAGGCCTTTGCCCAAACTTTGGCTCCAAAGTTTGAGGAACTCTTCCAATGATTTGATTAGGTTTCCCGACATTTCAATGAGGTTTTCAATAGATCATGACAGGTAGTTATAAGTGGGGGTAGTAGCCACATTCAAGCATGTGTTGTCCTATTATTCTTCATCTTTAGTGACGATAGTTGAACTATACCTAATTACAACATATTTCCTTTCTTAGGATTAGATCCCCTAATGGATGGAAATCAATTCCTGTGTAAACAAAACCATATGGTGAAACCATTGATGTCTTTGTATCCCATGCAAGAGGGTCTTTTCATACTTTATTTTTCCTCGTGAGTGGGTGAATCCATGAAGATGGGTGTCTATTTTGGGGGGTTCCGTGAGAAAATAATTCTGAATTTTTCATGTTTTCCATCTTTGGGCGAATAAAAGTGATAGTTTTGTTTGGAATTTCACTTTTCACTAAAAAACAAACTTTTAGAGAATTATGTTAGCTTGCTATCCATATTTTTTTCAAATTTTTATATTGAGATTTGATATGTCGATTCGACAAATGTTTGACAGTGTGTTCTTATAAAACGAAAGGACTACAAAATAGCCATGTTTTGTCGCACACGTAAAATCATTGTTAAACTTGTTTTTTGCAAAAAACAAATATGCTACGACAATCTACACACAATATACTACTGCATGACTATAAGTTTGTAGCAAATGGATCTATATACTAATTATTATATTTATTTGAATTCGATCAATGGGGAAACCTTGTCCATTTTCAACATATTTTTTGTCGCAAAACTTTTCTCTCAACTGAATATAAAACTAAAAATTCTATGAATACCCTTTTGAAGTAGTCATGACAATTAATTGCACCATAGTTTTCTCAATTTTTTTCGTGGTGTATTTTAAAAGTTATGGATTTTTCATTTCACCGCATTTTGAAAGAGATGAATCTAGACTCAACACCTGTTAAGAAAACAAACAATTACAAATATCAGATCTTACCTATACATAAATAAATCTATATATTCAGAAAGTAGTTTCAATAACGAAACTAATGGTATCAAGTCCGACAGTCGCCTTATAGTGTAAGAGATCATTTTTACCTTCCGAGAATAGAGAAACCTGAAAACTGTGAGTGGCAATCAGATTTTCAGGTTTCAGAGGTTATTCGGCCGAATAACTGTTTTCCGTAACGGCGACGTCAATTTAATCAAAGGTTATTCGGCCGAATAACCAAACGTAAAAAAAAACTCGTCGACCGGTTTAAAAAAAAAAATAAATTATTTTCTACACTTATATAAATAAAACTAAATACTTCAATTAATTTCGCACATTTCAATTTCGCATACTTTCTGGTCAAAATATTTTTGAAGGGATTTTCTAAGGAGTTTTTTTTGCAAAGAGAGTTTTTTTTATGAGGTATTTTTTTTTCTTACTTCTTTCTAAAGAATACATTGAAAGAATTTTTTTGCAAAATGAGTTTTTCTTCCAAGCTTTTTGCACTTCTTATTTCTTTGCAATGGGTTTTTTTCCAAGGATTTTTTAAGGAGTCTTTTTTTGCAAAGAGAGTTTTTTTTATGAAATATTTTTTTTTAAGCTTTTTGCACTTTTTATTTCTTTGCAATAAGTTTTTTTTTCAAGGATTTTCTAAAGAGTTTTTTTGTAAAGAGAGTTTTTTTTATGAAGTATTTTTTTTGTTACTTATTTCTAAGGAATACATTGAAAAATTGTTTTTCTAAGGCATTTTTGCAAAATAAGTTTTTATTCCAAGCTTTTACATTTCTTAGTTCTTTGCAATAAGTTTTTTTTTTTTTTTTTTTTTTTTTTAGCGATTTTAAAGAGTTTTTATTCCAAGTTGTTTTTCAAAGGAGTTGTCTTTTTCCTTCTTATTTATTTGAAAATGATTTTTTCAAATGAATTTTTTCAAAGTTTTTTTTTCTAAGTATTTTTGCAAAAAACGTTTCTTTCCTTCTTATTTATTTGAAAAGAGGTTTTTTCAAAGTCTCCAAAGTTATTTTTGCAAAAAAGTTATTTCGTTGCAAGGGTTTTTACAAATAAATATTTTTCCCAGGTATTTTTTCAAAGAAGTTTTTTTTTTTTTTTTTTTTTTACCAGTGGATTTACAAAGAAGATTTATTTAGAAAGTGTTCTTATTCTTTTTCAATGGGTTTTTCAGCAAATGTTTCTTTCCAAAGTGTGCATTTACAGAGTTTTTATTCCAAGGCATTTTTGCAAATAAGATTTTATTTCAAGTTATTTTTACAAAGGAGATATATTTTTCCTTCTTATTTATTTGAAAAGGGATTTTTTCAAAGTCGGTTTTTTTTTTTTTTTTTTTTTTTTTTTTTTTTTTTTTTTTTTTTTTTTTTTTTTTTTTTTTTTTTTTTTTCCAGTGGGTTTACAAAGAAGATTTATTTTGAAAGTGTTCTTATTCTTTTCCAATGGATTTTTTTCAAAGGTGATTTATTGTCAAAGAGTTCTTATTTCATTCAAAGAAGGTTCTTTTCAAAGGAAACTTGTTTCCAAAAACTTTTTCTTCAAAATACTCTTACAAGATTTTGATAAGGTGAAGTAAATTTCAGTTCATGTATTCATAAATTTCGTAACTGTTTTAAATCTTCATTTTGTTTTTTTACAATAAAATGATGATTATTTAATTTATCATTTATAGATTAAATAATCATGGGCAATAAGAGAAACCGTCCAAGAAAATATGATCGTAAACGTGTTGATGATGATGATAATAGAGAAAAGAAAAAACTTAAATATCATGCCAACAAAGCAAGCCTTGCAGAAACGCAAGCAACGCTTATTGAAGATACAAATACAGTTTTACATGATAATGTCGATGAAATGTAAATTGAAAATAGAGTACAAGAGGAACAAATTGAAGTTGAAGAAACCATTGTTGAAGATGTAAATAGTGATTTACATGCTAATGTCGATGAAGTCAATATTGAAGATCAAGTTCAAGAACCAAAAATTGGACCAGGTATGTATATATTGAATGTATTTTCCAAATTCATTTTTTATAATGAATTGTATTTTTGGATACATGTTTTAAATTAAATTTAACTTGATGTATAGGTACTTTCACTATTGATGATGAAACGTTAGAAAACGTTGATTGCAATAAATATGGAAAAAAATACCCATACACGCTGCACAATATCGGGCTCAAAAAATTTATGATGATGTTCTGAAGAATTATTCAGCAACAGGACAAGCACAAATTTTGAGATGTTTATTAGTGACCAAGAAGTTAGAAGATGCTACATCATTATTGGGTATTCACAAGGCGAGCAAAGAGTCGAAATTAAAACATAATGTGATAGAAAATATAGGTGATGCAATAAAAAAGTTTGAAAAATCTAGGAAGAAAGACATTAGTGCTGGACGAAGAGCAATTCATACAATAATTATTTCGACTAGGACTAAACAAAAACGTTTGACAACACAACTAGCAAAAACAGTTGGAACCTCAAGAAAGACATTATACAGACATAGCAAATTCAGAATGGAAATAGATGAAAATGATGAACTTGCTTGCTGGGCAATTATTTGTAGACAGCCTTACAAAGATAGAATGAGAGCAGGGGTTAAAGATATTGTATGGGAATATTGGTTGAAACATGCTCGAGTTTCACCAAATTCAAGAGATGTAATACGACAAAGAGTATCACGAGGAGTATATGTAAGCAGTCCAAAACATATAATGGATATGACACAAGTACAATTGTTCAATAAATTCAAGGAAGATCATCATGGAATTAATGTGTCAATCACTACATTTGTGCAACTAAAACCATGGTATGTTAGACCTATTACTATCTGTGACACATGTTGTTATCGTTATCATGTGCAATTCTAATTATATTACGACACATTTCTTGAATTTGGTAAAATGTTTTGGACAAATTTACCACCTCCTCCCACAATACATGAATTCATATCTCAAACCCTATGTGAGAGAAATCACGATGAAGTATTTTATAATAAGAAATGTGTCAATGGAAAACATTGTAATCGTTGTGGAAATTTGGTTTTATTCCACATTAAATATCCTATCGATATTGATCACTCATTGTCAAATGTCACCGTTGATTGGAGAAGATATGAATACATTACAAGTACTAGTGATGTACATTCCAAAAGGATTGATTTGCGAGAAGATAAAATAGGTGTGGCAGATTTTCTCAAGAAATTCGAAAGTAAAATTTATAAATACACCAAGCATTCACATAGAGCACGATGGAAAGACCTTCAATTCAAACAGTCTCGTGAAAATTTTCCACCAGGAACAATTTTGTCAGTGGTTGATTTTGCAAAAAATTATACATTTGCTGCACAAAAAGAGATACAGAGTGAATACTATCATTCTGACCAAGTTTCAATATTCATCCATGTTTTATATAGACATTCTCAACAAGATGTTGATGGCATTGAAAGCACGTGTGACAATCGAGATGTGATTAAAGAATATCACTTTTATATCAGCAACGATCATACACACGATACACATTTTGTTCAGCATTGTATTGAAAGTATTTTCTACAATTCACTAAAGGAACGTAACATTAAATTCAATGAGCATTGGATATGGTCAGATGGATGTGCCGGACAATTTAAATCTTCGCGATCATTTTATTGGTTATGTCGACTTCATAAAGCATTGAACATTAAACATCACTGTAATTTATTTGAAACTGGTCATGGAAAAGGTGAACATGATGGTGGAGGAGCATGCGTAAAAAGAGCACTTCAAAGATGGTAAATGAACCATAGTTCTGCACGATTCCATTCAGCTGTAGAGGTTGTCCAATGGTGTAAATCACATTTAAACCATGATTATAATCAACAATCAAAAAATGTGCACAGGTATGTACACACAAATGTTTTAATTTATATTTTATTGTCAATTTAAAAAAAAGTATGTGTACCTAACATCAAAATTTGTCAATTGTGTACTAGGTTTTTTTGGCATGTTGGGATCCAAGATATAAATAGATCAATACCATACGACGCTAGCACCATACAAGGGACTAGAGATTTTCACTCTATTCAAACAAAAGCCTTTCAAAACATTTATGCATTTGACAGTAGAAAGCAATCATGCTTTTGTCATATTTGCACTGAAAATATTGAATCTACAGAAGTTTGTGAAAACATAACGAACAACTACGTGAAACATTGAAAACACACAGAGATTAATGTTAAATTTTCAGAATTTACTTCAATCTGATCTAGGATCTTAACTGAGAGAACAACATGTACAGCATATCTACAGCATATCAATCATGGAGACAATAATGCAAGCACACAAGAGACACAAAGATTTACTTGGGGAAAACCATAAAGGTGAAAAACCCCAATAACTTCCTCAGAGATAGATAGAGCAATGATACAACCAACCAATAGAGATAACCATAACCTAGCAGCAATCCTCCTCCTCCATAAGTGCGCCTCTCCTCCTTGAGAGCATGTGTGAGAAGTGAGTGAACAAATAGAGTGCCTCCCGCACTCTATTTATACTTGACTTGACTTACCTTTTTACCTAACTCATGTCGGCTCGAACTTAACCACATAACATAATGCTGAGTGGGCCGACCCCCAATAGGGTGGTCTAATAACCCTTTGACCCACATGGCCGACCCCCAATAGGGTGGTCTAATAACCCTTTTACCCACATGACTTATACAGGGCCGACGCCAAACAAGGTGGTCTAATAACCCATCAAGTATAAGTTACGACACTTACAATATAAATGACGACACTTCCTTATAGAGAAATAATACCATCTCTATAGGAATACAATATACATATATGTGAAATACATTCCGAAGTTACATATACATCAACACTCCCTCTTAACTAGGAAGGTATTTCTCAGCACAGTTCTTCTAACACAAGTCATCTTCTCTGGATCATCGTCACTGGATAATCGTCATCGAGTCATCATCATCATCGTCACTGCTGCTGCTATCTCAATCAATCTCTGAATCTACTCGTCATAGGAAGTTCTACAGAGCCAGTCCTTTTTCATACTGGATGTAGGCCCACCACCTGCAGGTCTTCATCATCACTGGCCATACTGTGGAATCCTCAGGACTTATTACGTGCGTCACAAAACCTGGCTGCAGCATCCCAGGATATTACGAGCACACAGCTCTACCTGTAGGATCTCCCAGGAGCACATTACATGTGACCCATCACAAAACCTGGCTGAAGCATCCCAGGCTGTTAAGAGCACGCGGCTCTACCTGTCGGATCTCCCAGGAGCACATTACATGTGATCTCACCACAAAACCTGGCTGAAGCATCCCAGGCTGTTACAAGCACACAGCTCTACCTATCGGATCTCCCAGGAGCACATTACATGTGGTCCACCACAAAACCTGGCTGAAGCATCTGAGGCCTTTTTCATCCTATCCAGATCTCCCAGGAGCAAATTACATGTGGTCATGGCAAAACCTGGCTGAAGCATCTGAGGCCTTTTTCATCCTGTCCAGATCTCCCAGGAGCAAATTACATGCCATAGGACAAAACCTCGCAAGAGCATCTCAGGATGTTACGGGTACACAACTCCGACCTGAAATCTCCCAGGGCACAAATTACATGTCCTCCCAAGCAAAACCTCGCAAGAGCATTTGCCAGATGTCCCAGGGCACCGAATTACATGCCATAGGCAAAACCTCGAAAGACCATCTGCAAATCTCCCAGGGCACAAATTACATGCTTTCCTGCACAACCTGATCCACGGCCACAAAGTATCATCTGATACTCATCAAACATCATCCTGACGTACACATGATCATCCTGATCATCATCACTGCAACATCCTGCTGCATGTCATCTGGAGAAGCTCGTCATCCACGATCATCCAAGTATCCACCTGATACATACATAGATACATGATCCACACAATGTATCCATCAACATACATGATCTACCTGATCATACAAAGATACATGATCCACACAATGTATCCATCAGCATACATGATCTACCTGATCATACAAGGATACATGATCCACACAATGTATCCATCAGCATACATGATCTACCTGATCATACAAGGATACATGATCCACACAATGTATCCATCAGCATCCAACATGATGCGTTCATACAAAATACATACACATGATCCATCCGATCATATCCAGCATCCAACATGATGCATATACAAAATACATACACATGATCCAACTGATCATATCCAACATCCAACATGATGCATTCATACATACATATAATGATCCAACTGATCATATCCAACATCCAACATGATGCATACACAAAATACATATAATGATCCAACTGATCATATCCAAGCAGAAACCAGAACATCCTCCTGTTGTTCATCATTCAGCGCTTACATCCACAGCCATGTGAAGGATCCCCCTTCCAACATGCTTAGAATGGATTTAGCAAATGTGTTCATCACTTCTTCCTCGAAGTGTCCTCGATCTGAAGCACGCCAAGCCTCTCTCTGAAGTACTCGAACTTCACCCTGGCTAGTGGCTTCGTCAGCACATCTGCAATCTGCTCGTCCGTCGCAACATACAGGAGCTTCACAGCTCCTCTCTGCACCATATCCCTGATATAGTGATATTTGATCTCTATGTGTTTCGACCTGTCATGAAACACTGGGTTCTCGGACAGCTTTACACAACTCTGGTTATCACAGAAGATACCCGTAGCATCCAACAGGAGATCAAATAACTCAGACAGTAGCTTCTGTAGCCATACTGCCTCACAACTAGCTGAACAGGCTGCAACATACTCTGCCTCAGCTGTACTCAGTGCTACACAGGACTGCTTCCTGCTAAACCAAGAGATCACACCTGATCCCATACTGAAGCAACACCCAGATGTGCTCTTCCTGTCTGCAGCACTGCCAGCCCAATCTGAATCAACATAACCCTGCAGGTTAAACTTTTGATTCTCCTCATACCTGAGCCCATAATCCACTGTACCCTTCAGGTACCTCAGAACATGCTTTACAGCAACAAGGTGAACACTCCTCGGATCCGTCAGGAACTGGCTCAATGTGTTCACAGCAAAGCAAATGTCTGGTCTCGTGTTCGTCAGGTACATCAAGGACCCAATCATCTGACGATACAAAGAGACATCAACCGGCTCAGATGAAGCATCACATAGAAGCTTCAGATTCGATTCCATAGGTGTGGCCATGCCCTTGCAATCCATCATCCCGAATCTCTTCAGGATATCTACTGTGTACTTCCCTTGACCAAAAAAGATTCCACCTTCATTCTGCCACACCTCCATGCCAAAAACAAATAGTGCATCATCCCCAAGTTCTTCATCTCGAACTCGGTAGTAATCTTCCGCTGCGTGTCGACAATCAATCTATCTTCACCATACCAAGTTCTGCACATATATGATTTCCTATCATGTGTCTCAGAACCAAGTGGCTGCTCTACATACACTTCTTCTTCAACTACACCATTCAATGAAGCTGTCTTGAATCCATCTGGTGTATCTTCTATTTCATCTGCAACATGCTTGATCTGATAGTTCCATTTGGAAGTCATAGCAAACTTCCCTTCATGTCTTGGGATCACATCCCAAACATCATTCTTCATGATCGACGAATCATGGCATTTCATTTCTTCATCCCAGATCCTGGGAACTTCAATATCTTCAATATCTTCAATAGATATCTTTGTTGCTGGAACAAAATGTTGTAGTTCTTCTTTTGTAGGAGATGGCATACGATCTTTCCTACACAACAAGTTAAATTGCATGATTAGAAAACATCTCATAGTTTTCAGAACAAATTCTTACACATAAAGAAATATGCCATACAGTCATGCAATTATCTTAGCCAATGCTTCAATACAACATTTATCCATATTCCGTAACTTTCTAGATGCCTTCCAATCTCTACCAGAACATTGTTAAGAGTGTGCACAACTCCCAACATGTCAGCAAAGAGGCTTCATTCTAGATAAGTAGCAATGGAATGTTGTACAGTGCCATAGACCACTTACCCATGCATATTAGGAGTATACTGTTCATCAATGCAATTATTCTAATATGCATAATACACAACCTAATTCTAGGAACATCAGTATATACATTATTGAACAGTATTATTTAAGAAATGACAATTCAAATACTTATCTTTGTTTGTTCGTTGGGTGGACTCCCTCTGAGTCTTCGCTTCCTTGCAGGAGCTGCTAAAGTCCTAATCTGAAGTAGCTTCTTCTACACCTTTCTGTTGTGGGATGTAGAGAGATGGTCAACTCCCTCTGAATATCTGCATCCTTGCATAAACTACTGAAGTGTGCTCCTTTGCTTTCTTGCAGGAACAATTGGAGTGTGCTCCCTCTTGATCTTTGCTTCCTGGATTACCTGTTCTTGAATCTCATATTCATCCTTGGTCCCTATGCATGCTTATTAGTATCATGAATGTGTTATCCTTGTGATCTCATATAAAATCATACATTCATTAGTATACTATTAAAACACAATAATCTCAAGCATGTATAGTCATGATCATTTCAAACAGAAATAATAAGCATTAGCATTCAAGGTTTATGTAGTATTCTTATGGTTAATCAAATCATAAGAAGCATAACATGTCTAAACCTATAATTACTCAAACCTATGACTCTTCAGGTTAGTTGAATCATCAATCAAGATAAGAGATATAAAATGCATAAAACCTGTGATTATTCAAGCCTATACTTTCATGATTCTCCTGGTTAGTCATATCATCAATTATAATAATATACATCCAACCATGATTATTCAAACCTATGACTTCATGAATAATTATTATCAACAACAGTATAAGATCCTAACACAAGGTAGGATTTTAGCTTGATATAGGAAAAACATACCTGGATTAGCATGCTAGCTATTTATGTCTAACAAACCCGCATAATGTCTTCTGGTTCTCATTAGTGACTTGTGCTAGTAACCTGCATGTCTCATAAGTTAACCATTATAAAACTAAGTTATACATACCTCGAGAATGGATCTTCTATGAGATCCATGGCAATGGATGAATCTTTGTCCTCATGTCATCATGATCATATGTTCTTGAACTAGAACATGATTTGTCTTCTTGGTGTACCTTTCATGTTAGTAGACAACATAAAACTCATACAACATCACAATGTGTTAGTACAAACATAAGTTTCATACTCCTAATAAATGAATGACTTCTATCATGCATTCATAATTTTATTAAGGTGATATGACAAGTCTAAAATCAAGATTGTACTAACCGTGATAATATGAAGACAAGCATACCATAAACTTAATTATGAACAAATCTCAAAACATACCTCGATGAGTCATACCTGTCGAGATCACTTGTAATCTTCTTATGTAAGGCCTTAGCCTCATCTCCCTCTGAAACAGGAACTTCTTCACTTATGCAAGTGACCAATCCATCTTCTTCTAGGATTAACCCAATCCACTTGATTTGCAAGAACTGGACCTTGAGCTGGATATGGGTTTGTCAGAGAAACCCCAAAAATTCAAACTTTGAATTTCAAACTTCTGATAGGATAGAAATATGTGCCTTGATGAGCTGATCAAGTTGGTATATTCAGAATTTGAAAACTGCAAAGTTTCACTCCTCAATTTTGCCTTTGAAACTTCTAGATTCACTGGACGTGACCCTGAACTGGGGTTTGATGAAGCTCACTCTTCTTCCCAATCAAAATGTTTGATCCAAAGCTCTAAGCTTCTATTTTTCTGAGGAGCTTCCAGCCGTGGTCATAGATTTCAAAAATTCCCATTTTTATAGAAGCCCTAATTTTCCACTTTTCTGATCAAAGTCCCGAACTAGGGTCTAATCAAGCCCGGCCTTCTGTCCAACCAAAAATTCTGATCTTGGTCTCTAAATTTCTACTTTGATGAGTAGCATCCAGCCGTGGTCTCCGATTACAAAAATTCCAACTTTCTCCAAAGCCCTAAATTCCGGAAGCCATGAATGAAGGTACCAAAAAATAATTCTGTTTTGACAGAAATATGTACCTGATTGTTTCTGGTGTAACTCCGAAATTTTTGATCCACAGGGTCTGAAAAAGTTTTCTGAGATAGCCTGACCTGTTATCTTTCCATCCTGACAGGTCTGACCTCAATTGGATTCTCTAAGAGAGAGTTATGCCAAATGTCGCAACGTGACCTGTTTTGGGATAAAACAGGAGAGCGAACTTGTACGGCGTGCCACGTGTCACTGTTTTAACTTCGGCCTCTGAAAAAGTTTTCTGAGATAGCGCGGCCTGTTACCTTTCCATCCTGACAGGTCTGACCTCAATTGGACTCTCTGAGAGAGAGTTATGCCAAGTGTCGCAACGTGACCTGTTTATGGGATAATACAAGAGAGCAAACTTGTACGGCATGCCACGTGTCACTGGTTCAACTTCGGCCTCCGAAAACGTTTTCTGAGATAGTACAGACTGTGTAATACCTGTCACTTTTTACGAAATTTTATTTGGATCTTCTTAGCCCAAGATATGACCTTTTTCCCAAGGTCACCTGATTTTGACTCAGATCTGGAAGAGGCAGAAACCCTATATTGTACAGATCATAAATCACAAAGTACAACGAATTAGAGGTTGTCCTTTGGACACAAGATACCTGGAGATCTTAGCTTCGGCCTGTAACAATTTCAGATCCGAAAACTTCGGCAAAACGGATTTATAGCGAAAGTGCTACGATGACTGGTTTTTGCTATATCAAGCCCTAGCATCGTAAGTGCAACAAGTGTCATACATGCCATATCATGCCTTCTTTCAGGCTAGCTCTGATACCATGTTAAATTTTCAGAATTTTCTTCAAAATGATCTAGGATCTTAACTGAGAGAACAACATGTACAGCATATCTACAGCATATCAATCATGGAGACAATAATGTAAGCACACAAGAGACACAAAGATTTACTTGGGGAAAACCATAAAGGTGAAAAACCCCAATAACTTCCTCAGAGATAGATAGAGCAATGATACAACCAACCAATAGAGATAGCCATAACCTAGCAGCAATCCTCCTCCTCCATAAGTGCGCCTCTCCTCCTTGAGAGCATGTGTGAGAAGTGAGTGAACAAATAGAGTGCCTCCCGCACTCTATTTATACTTGACTTGACTTACCTTTTTACCTAACTCATGTCGGCTCGAACTTAACCACATAACATAATGCTGAGTGGGCCGACCCCCAATAGGGTGGTCTAATAACCCTTTGACCCACATGGCCGACCCCCAATAGGGTGGTCTAATAACCCTTTTACCCACATGACTTATACAGGGCCGACCCCAAACAAGGTGGTCTAATAACCCATCAAGTATAAGTTACGACACTTACAATATAAATGACGACACTTCCTTATAGAGAAATAATACCATCTCTATAGGAATACAATATACATATATGTGAAATACATTCCAAAGTTACATATACATCAACAATTAATCCTAAAGGAAAAATGCCACTAGCAATCATAGAAGAATTAGAATCAAAAGATATAGCAATATCATCTGATGGCGACGAAATTTCAGATCTCGTTAGAGAAGGTAATGATCAAATACCATTGTTTTGTCGATTGTTCATTCTTGTCATTCACCTTATACACATGTATATTAGTCAATTTAATTGAATTAAAAATCCTGACATCAATTGTAATTTGCACATGAGATATTTTTGCTGTGATTGCACCTGTAGACAATAATGAAAATGTGAAGTATTATTTGATGCGATGCACTGAAGGAAAAATGAAGTTATTGGAAGACTACAATGACAACGGATATACATACGAGAGAGGATCCATCATTTTAAAGGGCTATTTTTTCAGCAAACCCATATGACTCAAAATTATGTCTACTTTCAGGATTATGAACCTGATGTCATATGTTGTCAATATAGCCATTTAGTATGTGCATCTCGAATAAAATTGGTTCAAGTTCCATCGAAAAAACAATTAAAAAATAAAAAATGGAAACTGTCCAAATATGACCATAAACGAATAATTGAAGACAACATTCTATTGCGATGTTTTTAAAACTATATATTTAAAATTAATAGATCAATGGTTTTGTCGATGCCATTGTCAAATGTTGTGTACAATATATATTTTTTTCTTAAATTATGTTTATGATCTTGAAAGGAACTGGAGTATAAAAGTTTAAATAATCGTATTCTAGTATGCTGAAATTTGAATTCAAAAATTATTTGATAATGAAAACCTCAATGTGTAAAATTTTTGTCTTAATTCTGTCTGAAATACTTTATTCGGGTCCCCATATGTCTATTAGACCACTTAGGGATGAGATAACGGATCTGTGGTTGTTGCCACTCTCCGCCCCGAATCTTTAATTTAAAATATCACTTGTGTAAAATTATTTGGTAATGAAAACCTCAATGTGTAAAATTTTTGTCTTAATTCTATCTGAAATACTTTATTCACGTATCCATATGTCTATTAGACCAATTAAATGATAAGATAACGGATCTGTGGTTGTCGCCACTCTCCGCCCCGAATCTTTAATTTAAAATATCGCTTGTGTAAGTTCACATAACTGAAATCATGACAAATGGAGAGAACGATCATTTGATTTTTAATCATAAGAAAAGATTGCAGGATTGTGAAGCTTATGCTAAATTAGAGAAATGATTATTTACAACAAATCGATGAAAATTCATCAAATTGTTGTTTAAAATCATTGCTCTAATTTAGCACAAACTTCACAATCCTGTAATCTTCGTTTATGATTAAAAAACAAAAAATCGTTATCACCATTTGCCATGATTTCAGCCGCATCAAATGTACCTGAACATTGAAAGTAAGAATTATTAATTAAAAATCCATATATCAAAATTTGAACAGATAATATTCATTTTTCAACTTCTTAACATTCATATTTCAATCAAAACTTTCTGACAAATTCTGGAACTTTAATCTCAGGTAGCATTCATTTTTAAACTTCCTATCATTTATATTTCTATCAAAAGTTCTTAACATTCATTCATTCATTGCACCTTATCATAAATTCCTTAACATCCATTCTTACCATCACATTCATTCTTAACATTCCTATCAAAATTTAAACCTAACATTCAGATTTCAAACAAAACTTCCTAACAAATTGAAAAAATTTGAACTTAACATGTTCATTTTTAAGCTTCCTAGTTCACCCATATTTCTATCAAAACTTCTAACATTCCTAAACTTCCTAACATTCAAAGATAACTTTCATGTTCTTAACATTCATTTTTAGACTTTTTAGTTCATCCATATTTCCATCAAAACTTCTAACATTCCTAAACTTCCTAACATTCCTAAAATTTGAACTTAACATGTGTTCCCTTTTAAGCTTCCTAGTTCATCCATATTTCTATCAAAACTTCTAACATTCATAAACTTCTTAATATTCAAAGATAACATTCATGTGTTCTTAACATTCATTTTAAACTTCCTAGTTCATCCATATTTCCATCAAAACTTATATAACATTCATAATATTCCTAACATTCTTAAGTTTCATAACATTCATAAGCTTCCTATTTTATCCATATTTCTATCAAAACTTCTAACATTCATAAACTTCATAACATTCAAAGATAACATTCATGTTCTTAAATTTCATTTTTAAACTTCCCAGTTCATCCATATTTCCATCAAAACTTCAAACATTCCTAAACTTCCTAACATTCCTAAAATTTGAACTCAACATGTGTTCACTTTTAAACTTCCTAGTTCATCCATGTATTTCTATCAAAACTTCTATAACATTCTTGAAGATAACATTCATGTTCTTAACATTCATTTTAAAAACTTCCTAGTTCATCCATATTTCCATCAAAACTTATATAACATTCATAATTTTCCTAACATTCATAAGCTTCATGACATTCCTAAACCTATTTTATCCATATTTCTATCAAAACTTTTAACATTCATAAACTTCCTAACATTCAAAGATAATATTCATGTTCTTAAATTTTATTTTTAAACTTCCTAGTTCATCCATATTTCCATCAAAACTTCAAACATTCTTAAACTTCTTAACATTCCTAAAATTTGAACTCAACATGTGTTCACTTTTAAACTTCCTAGTTCATCCATGTATTTCTATCAAAACTTCTAGAACATTCCTAAACTTCCTAACATTCAAAGATAACATTCATGTTCTTACCATTCATTTTTAAACTTCCTGGTTCATCCATATTTCCATCAAAACTTCTAACAAATTCCTAAACCTCCTAACATTCAAAGATAACATTCTTGTTCTTAATATATTCAATCTTAACAAATTCATTCATGTTTCAATCAAAACTTCCTCATTCATGAACTTTAAACCTATGTTCATCCATTTTTAAACTTCCTTTAACATTTCCTAAACTTCATAATATTCAAGAATATCATATTCTTAATATTTATTCTTACATATTCATTCATTCATTTAAACATGCAAATACATATTCTAAACTTTTAATCACACCAAATATGCTAAATAAACAAAAATAAACTAGAACATTTAAACCAAGATTCACAAAATATGTAAGTTCAAAGAACATGTGTATATAATCCTCAAAAAAATGCTCATGAACATGCAAATTCAATGTACATATATGTATTTATTCCAAAAATAAATCTCCTCGACATGTCCAAAACAAATCTTTGCAATCTAGATGCATATCAACAAAAAAAAATGTCCACCATGCTATAAAAAAAAAATCTCCACCATGCTATCCTCCACTCGAGCCTCCCCCTGGACTCAACCCATCCTGCAACATGTATAAAAAAAAATATGAATATCATTTAAATTATTTAAACTATATTTAGAAAATTAAAATATTAAACTTATATATATAAAAAAATTCAATTATTAACAATATTACATCAAATTTTCCAAATACTTGTCCACCACCATCCTCCAAAGGAGTTTTCTATTTGCCTCCAAAAGACTTAAGAGACCCAAGCTGCAACATATATAAAATCAATTTATAAATTTCATAAATTACTTGAACAAATTTTAACTAAATCCATAAAAATTAAAATATTAAAGCAGTGAACAAAATTAAAGCACTGAACAAAATTACCTCTTTGCCAATATCTGCTGCATTAAGTAGAGAACCTATATCTCCCCCCTAAAATTTAAATCGTATTAATAAATAAAACATAATGTAAACCAAAAAAATTACTGTGCCAATTAACTTAAAACTAAAACAAAAAGATTAAAAAAATATTAGTTCACAATAGATGGTAAATCATTTATAAAGTTCGTATCTAAAGAAACCTGCATGGATAAGTCAAATTAACAATAAGATGCATAGTTAAATTAAAATTCAAAAACAAATAATATATATATATGTGTGTGTGTGTGTGTGTGTGTGTGTGTGTGTGCGTATCAAATTCAAACATAATTACAAATATGTAAATAATAAATATGTACATCTCTCTCTAGATTTTCGCTAGTTGAAACATGGAAAGAATGTTCATTCATAATTCTTGAAAACTGCAACCAATTTAAACATTTACATAATGTACCTATTACTTTACATCAAAAAACATAATTTATCATTCATATAATGTAACAAAAAAATCCAATTCAAAATGAATAAAATATTTAATTAAGATCAAGTCATATCATAATCAACTAACCTCTCCCAAATTCGATGTGTCATTGGATATAACATTTTCCGCTAGGTCGCGACAAACCTTAGCATATGCCCTGAGATCTTCAATGCTCATTCCATCTATCTCATCATCAGTTTTGTAAACAAACTTTTGACGAAAAGCAGAACGAGCCCTTTCTCGAACCAATCCCACATCTACTCCAACTAATGCTGACGATAAACCATCGCCAACAAAATTCTTTGCAGTTGTCCCAAGTTGAGATGTGGGCTCTATCTCTGATCTTAATGCCACCAACCTAGGTGGACGAGATATCTGGGGTGGAGGTCGAAGAGTTGTAGGATCTCTAAGAGCACCTTCTCGATTATATATTCGACCCTTTCCAACTCCATAAAATTTTGAATGAACATCGGTATAGTCTGGCTTCATATTTAAAAAAAACTCAGCATAAAAAAATCTAACAAAATATTGAGAAACCTCATCATTCCATGGAAATCGACCATAGGCTGCGAGAAACCGATCATAGAGTAGATGTGCAAGATCAGGATGCTTGAACTATTGCACTTTCAACATTTCTCGCTTCAGACCTTCTTTGAAGTTAAACATTCATTTGGCCTGTTTTTTTCGTCACTCTCTCCTTCACAACATCCCATTTGTCTGGACCTATCACTTGTTCCCTTCGTCTTCGCATCAAATCAACAAAACCATCTGTAGTTGGTTCGAGATTCTCATATGCCTGAATAAAGTTTTGCAATGATCCCAAAAAAATCTCCAGACTTTGTTTACTCTCTGGAGGGAGATCCATAGTAGAAAAATCATTTTCCAACTTGTCGTAGTGGGATCTACATCTTTCAAGAGTCATTTGATGATCACCACTTTCCCATGGAAGCTCCCGAGGTAGATCAGATGGATATGTTGTAATGGGTGTACAACCCTCAGTTAATTCAACATATTGCGTCCTAGCTCGACCATCATCACCTCGTGTAGAATGATAAGCCTCTTGAGAACCTTGCTCTGCACCCTCATCCGTCTCCCTTGCTTGCTCTGTCTCCCTCCCTATAGAATTACAAGCATCTTCTGAACCATGCTCTGCTTCAAATAAAAACAAAGTTTTGTTTAAACACAAATACAATTTTTGCGCACACAAAATAAGAATTTGCATATACATGTTAAAAGATCAATATTCATATACCAATAGAGGGTCGAGATCGACGTTCTCCCATAGAAGATATAGGGGAATCATTTGTACCCCTTTCACCTCGTCGATGTGAACTATACAATAAATTAGAATCCCAAGGGGAGGTTGAAAACCTCCGATTATCACTTGTAACACCAACCCCATAAGTTTGTGAAGACCTCCTACGCTTTCGCCTCAAAGAATCCTCTTTTTCCATTTGATATATAATGCCTACACTTGCAAAAATATCAACTAATTACATATTCAAATCCTACATGTTAATTCTACAAATTCTTAAACCTAATTGCTAAAGAGACTAAGTTATTTAATAAGGACCTAGATTTACCTAATATCATCTAATAGTTCTTAAAAAGAGTATAGCTAATATTGTTAAATGTGTGAAGAATTAATGTACCAATGTTCTAAGTGTTTTTGATGTTTAAAATGAATGGAACCAATATAGTTAAGTACTAAGTGAAGGGTTCATTTCTTTATGTCAAAGAATGAGTTCATGAACCTGTTTTATCTTCTAACATAAATCTTACATTAATAACTTAATTGATATTTTAATACTTTAAACATAAATTACATCTTCAAATATTTTCATTATTACATAAAATAAAATAAAAATTGACAATTCATGGTATTATGTTTTGAGTTTGACATGTTTTCCAAATTTGCCATATTCAATAATGGTCTTCAGTTTCTTAAATTAATAATTTAATCAAGATATTTTAATACTCTAAACATAAATTATATCTACAAATATTCTCATTATTCCATAGAATAAAAAAAAATTGACCGTTCATAGTATTATGTTTCGAGTTAAATGACATGTTCCCAAATTGGCCATGTTCGACAATGGTCTTCAATTTCAACCTGATAACGGTAACGATTCTTGGAATTATGTTCTCCAAGTTTGCCATGTTGCAACCAAAAAAAAACATAATACCAAGAATCGCTACCTTTACAAGGATAAAACTCAAGACCATTGTGGCATAATATCACCTAATAGTTTATAAAATGACTATGACTATTATTGTTCGAATGTATAAAAATTACTATAGTACATCTAAATTAAAGTCTATTCATGTCTATAGTTTCGTTGTACCTAAAGTTAATTTTAAAGTTTTGTTGTACATCTAAATTAAAGTCTATTCATGTCTATAGTTTCGTTGTACCTAAAGTTAATTTTAAAGTTTTGTTGTATCAAAAGTAGAGTTTAATTGTCTAAAGTTTCGTTTTATCTATAGCTGTCTATCAACACAGTTTGTAATAGAACTAATATATTGATCTCTGCACTCTGTCAACGTAGACAGAGTTCATGAACTCAGTCCATGTCCATGTTGATAGAGTTCATGAACTCTGTCCATGTCCATGTTGACAGAGTTCAGCAAATAAAACAAGCCTACATAGAAATGGGATATATCATTTGCAAATAAAATTACAGTCCTACTTTTATTTTCATTTCTAAACACACAGGCAAAATCAACAATTTAACGAAAGTAACTAACTAAACACTCAATATATTCCTCTTTTATATTTAAATTTAAATAATTTTCGACATACAATTTGACCAGAGTCCATGAACTATGCGAAATTGGACAGAGTCCATGAACTCTGCCCATTTGGGCAGACTTCATGGACTCTGTCCAATTGGACGCAGCCGAAACGAAAGCAGCCCAAATTGGGCAAAGTTCATGGACTCTATCCAATTGGGCAGAGTTTATGGACTCTGTCCAATTGGACACAGCCGACACGAAAGCAGACGAAACGATTGCAGGAAAAACGAAAGCAGGCGAATTAGGAAAAAAAATTCCACTTACCTCTTCAGATGCAGCCGAAACAAAAGCAAGCGAATTGAGATCTGGTCGAAGAGAGCCCCAAAAGAAATTTGAAATAGCCGAAACGAAACAAGCCAAGCAGACCAGAAACAAAACCTGCAATAACAATAACAAATTAAATAAGAAAATTAAAGACAAAAAAAAAAACAATTACAAATGAAAGATAGCAAAAGATTTACCTCTGCACACCGCCGGGTCGATAGGTCCCCAGCTACAACACCTCACTGATGTTCGAACGTCCATAGGAGAACACTCCAACACCAAAGCTCCACCAACAGAAGTGCAAATACACGCTAAACATAAAATGTCCAGACGCAGACTCCACCAAATAGCGTTCAACCGCCGAAAAAGAAATACGACCCAGCAGGAAAGGCAGCACCTCACGTATGAGCGGATGGCGGAAACAGAAGGTGGTGAAACAGAGAATGGCAGAGGCGGAATATGGCGGCCTAACACTCCAGCAACGATGAACCACCGAGCATATTCTCACGTGCAGGGTGGCGGAGAAGTGACACACAGCAACGAGGAATCGGGTGGCGGAGTTCGCCAACGACAAACTAGACAGTAGAATGGGTTGACAGGTGACAGAGCAGACCGTTGACGTAGAGGCGGGGCCACCAACAGTGCCAAAGGGGTCCACAGAATCGAGAGAAAGTGACCAAAAATGGCCGCGGCTGAGCTTTTATGCCGAATCATTATTCGGTCGAATAACTATTCGGCTGAATAATTGCACACATCGCCATGCGTTTTCTACGTCCGGCTAAAACCTCGCACACACATCGTGGCCACCGTTAGGTCTAACGGTGGCCCGTTAATTGTTATTCGGCCGAATAAATGCTAAGTTATTCGGTCGAATAAGTTTAATTATTCGGCTGAATAAGTCGATTATTCGACCGAATAATTAAACTTATTCGGCCGAATAACCTCCGCTATAGTTCTTCGGCGACCGATTCTCACCAAAGTGTAACCCACCTTCGCGTTTCCACCCGAGTATGCTTTTGGTCACTAGCAAGCCAAGGTATTATTCCTTGCCAAGTCAAGCCAACGCAAGAGAAAATAAGGTAAGGATAAGAAAAGAAAAGGAATATGAAAATGAATAAGTGTAATTAATGCAAGAGGGTCTCTGCATACTTTATTTTTCCCCATGAGTATTCTTTTGGTCACTAGCTAGGAATGCCAAGCCAAGGCCAAGAAAATAAGGTAAGGATAAGAAAAGAAAAGGAATAAGAAAATGAAGAAGTGTAATTATAGGAATAATGAAAATGAATATTTTTTTTGAGTTAGATTGAGATTGAGATTATGTTCACACACACACACACACACACACATTTTAGAATGAGAAAATGTTTAGGTTTCGAGTTAGGTTGATACCCATAATTACAAATTTCCTAATGAAAATGAATATTTTTTTTGAGTTAGATTGAGAATGAGATTGGGTTCAAATTCTCTCCATCTCTCTTTTTTTTTTTAAGTTAGTAGAGTCTATGATCTACTAATATATATAAAGAGGACTTCATACAACAAAAATTCAAAATTTGGGCCTTCCTGGAGGAAATGCATCCCATACACTAAACAAGAGTTTACCTGTAGTAGCTCTATCTATGCTCCTCATACTGCTATAAGTATCCAAATTGAAATTAATTACATGATAAAAGTTCTGCATAGCACTAGCATAGACATGGAAGTTCCGCATAATACTAATATAGACATGTCTTTTCAAGAACTCAAGAAAGACTTATTAAGAACCTTTCTCTACTTTTTTGCTTCATCACCCTGGGTTGAATTGACTAGGGCTTAGCTTGCTTGAGCATGTTGTTGGTCTTCAGAAGGAAAATCTATTCTTGTAGTGTCTTTGTTAATATAGTTTAACTTCTTGTCCAACCTATTGTTTTGAGGCATCAGCTTGTTCTTTTGGTCAATGATCTCCTCCATCATAAGCACTAAGACATTCTTTTCCTCTTAAGTATCCAATATAGATTTTTTGAGAAATATTTGAGCTGCCACTTAAGAGCAATTGTTTTGAAGAATTTTGTTTCTCTTGCTCTGTTGTTTCTCGGGTCATGTGTATACCCTTCCATATTTTGCATTATTTCCTTTTCAGGAGTGCTGTTATAGTCTAACTGAATGTCCTCCTCGAGCTCCTCAATTCTTCTCTAAATGCAGCCGAGAGTGAGGCGGAGATAATGGGTGCGATTAATCTCGATGTCCTTCTTAATTATACAGTCAAAGACCGGGGCCTTTCCCTTGTGGGGGTCACATGAAATATGAGTTATGGGCATGATGGAGGGTGAAATGGACAAGAGGCAAGGTGCAGATCAAGGGGTTAATATTTCCACCAATGGGAGAGGAGAACCTCTTATGTTGAGCAAATCAAAAGGGATGAGGAAAAACAGATTATCGACAAGGAGTGCCAGCTTCAGTGAGGGTAAACAAAGTTGATCAAACAAGACCAACGGATTGCTATATACCAAAGAAAAATGTAGGGAGAGGGAGTTTAAAATAAACACAATACCAAATAAACCAGAGAGTAACTGGTCCTAGATAGTACCTAAGAATTAATCCTCTGTGGTGTGGATTGACAGTTAGGTTCTTCGTTACTGCATCCCTTCTCTCCTTATGATGCCACGACCAAGTGCTTGAAAGACCGTGAATGCTATATATCTTAGCCACTAAGTCCTTTGAATCATTCCCTAGGAAATGGTTGGGATTATTCATGTTGGCGATCCAATAAGAGGAGTTATTGCATTCATAGATTTTCTCAAAGAGCTGAGTAATCACCATGATTTTCTAAATTGAAGGACTAGAGAAGCCATCCATCACACGCTCCATTGGATCCAAGGGTGGTTGGTAATACATAGTGTTAATGAAAGAGCGTGGTAAGGTGGCACATATGTCAAGAGGAGGATGGAAATATGGAAAAGGTCTTATCCTCTCCTCAAGATGAGACACACCGCCTCTCATTCCCCTTCGAGCTAGAAGTTACCCGATCTGGGGAGATTCTCTCTCTTTACACACACACACACATTTGAGATTGTGAAAATTGTTGAAAAAATGGAAACTAAAGGACGGTAGTTTCCTCAAACACATAAGATATAACAGATTTCAGACTTATACGAGCACCCACATTAAATACAATTAGTTTGCGAGTGATTCCATGAAGATGGGTAACTATTTTTGGCCAATTATGGTGATGAAAAACGAAAATTTTACCCATGTATTAAATTGAATCCCTCGAAACTCATATTTGTCACATGAATTTCGACATGCGGTTAAAAAAAACATTGTAGAGAATTATGTTGGCTTTCCAATGATATTTTTTTCGAAATATACCAATGTCATTCATCGTGTCAAATTTTCATTTAATGAAACATGTGTACTTAAAAATTCGAAGATCAATTAACAAGTGGTTTGTGTGTTTGCACAATAATTTAATGTTAAAGTAATAATTAAAAAAAATGAAATATGTGAACATGATCTAGACAGACTCCACTAGTGCTTACACATTTTTCTTTTAATTTTTTTCGAAAAATTATATTTACTATTATTTTTTGAAACTGACCAATGAATATTTCAGTCGCATTTTGCACACACATGTGTGTGTGTACCAAATCTTTTGATTGTTTACATAATTTGCAAAACTAAAAATACCCTTTTGAAGAGGACGCACTTATCTAGTGCTTGTGTATGTTTTCAAATTTTTTGGATGTGTATTTTTGATTTTGTTGATTTATCTTTGAGGTCAATCGAAGTTGTCGACAGGGTTTTTTAGGGCAAGTTTCAGTAGAAATTTAAAAACAAAATACATACGAAGATAAAAATTCATAAATCTTATGTATATGGATCGAGGATTCATTGACGAATCCAATGGTATCAAGTCCGCCCATTAATGCACATTTAATGACATAGTTTAAGCCTTTGAAAGGAAAACGAAACTTTCTTTATGCAGTGAAAAGGGCTTTCGACCTGTTTTTAGGCCCTCGATCGAGGGCTAAATACGACCTCGATCGAGGATTTTACATAGACCTCGATCGAGGTATGTTCAAGCCCTTGATCGAGGTCTATTGCTCGATCGAGGGTTTGTAAAATTAGCTCGATTGAGGATTTGTTTGTGTAAAGAAAACATACAAAAAGGACCTGGGAAAGGATTTGGACAATTAACGATTCCAACCACCATTCCCTCACAAAAATAACAAACAACCTCTATATAATTACTAAACAATTGATCAACAACACTAATTTAACTCATTGCTAGTTTATTTTCAATTAGAGCTATGTGAATTTGATGTTGTTCAATTAGAGCTTTGTGATTTTGTTGTTGTTCAATTAGAGTTCATTAGACATGTAAGATTTATTTGTAGACATATTTCAAAATTTCATATTAACATATTGTTGTTTGTTATAACAATTTGAAGAAATCTTTGTTTGTTTTCATTGTAGTTTGACGGGGAGTAAAAGAAAACGACGAAGGAAGCATGCACGTCAACAACATGACAATGAAGATCTTGAGAGGAATAGAGAAAGAATGAGACAACAAAGAGCAAGCTTGAGAGAAGAAAAAGATGCACCTTTGGTGCAACAAATTCCAATGGAGGACAACCAAGGTAAATTTTTGAATTATATGCTACATAATTTAAATATCATATTGTATCTTTCTCTAATAATTTGTTATATACTAACTATTTTTTTTCATTTTAGTCTTATTATATTTCATTTGTAATAATATTTTTAACAAATTGTTATATAGACTACAAATTTAGTAACAATTTTTCAAAAAATTTAACTATTTCATAATTTAATTTATTTACTATTTATTTGTAATGACATTCTTATTTATTTCATCCATTTGTTATTTATATTTCAAGTTTGCAATAATTTTCATGTTAAATGAATAATTTTTAAGTGGCTAACAAATGCTATTGGAACAATTTTCAAATGAAATGTACATTTGGATTCTATTTTCATGTTAACATGTACATATTTTTAATTATTTTAAATTGCTAAGTTGCTAACAATTTTCAATGTTATTGGAACAATTTTCAAATTAAATATACACTTGGCCCTATTCTTAACTTAAAATGTACATAATTCACTATTTTCAAAATTTTAAGTTACTAACAAATTCAAGTTAAATTTAATTTCAATTCTTATTTTGTTATTTGTTAAAAAAATATTTGTACAATTTGTTGTTTAGACTACAAAATTTGTAACAATTTTCCAAAAAAATTAACTATTTCATAATCTAATTTATTTACTATTTATTTGTAATGAATATTCTTATTTATTTCATAACTTTGTTATTTATATTTCAATTTGTAACAATTTTCATGTTAAATGAATAATTTTCAAGTGGCTAACAAATGTTATTGGAGCAATTTTCAAATGAAATGTACACTTGGAAATTCTATTTTCAAGTTAAAACATGTACATATTTAACTATTTTCAAATTTCTAAGTTGCTAACAATTTTCAAATTACAATGTACACTTGGACCCTATTTTCAACTTAAAATGTACATATTTAACTATTTTTAAATTTTATAAGTTATTAACCATTTCAAGTTAAATTTAATTTGAGCTCCAAGCATCAACATGTGTTGATTGAAATAACTATCAATGTCTAATTTTAACTTAGTCCTCATTTTATTTGAAATGAACATTGTGATAGTTACATGTATTAAAGTTAGAAAATTCAATTTGAAAACAAATGAAATGACTAGTTATGTAGTACATGTAAAATTCAATGGCAACAAATAAAATGAACATTGTGATAATTATGTAGTAGTTGGAAAGTTCAATTATGTTGTTTTTAATGTATTTTCAATTCATGTACACCAATTTTTTCTATGCATGAATGTAGGGATAAATTTTAAATATCTTTTTTCTTATAATAAGTATATATTTTATTTATATTTCAAAATTTGTAACAATTTTCAAGATAAATGGATAGTTATGCAATAGTTGGAATATTCAATTCGCACGCAATTTTCAATTTGTTAATTTCCACATCAAATATCAAGTTACTAACAATTTTAAAGTTCAATGTACAACTATCAAGTTATTAATAATTATCAAGTTAAATTATACATAATTGATTTTCAAACTTTACTAAAAATTCTCAATCTAAATGTACAATTTCAAGTATCTACATACATATTTTGTTATTTTGAATTTAAGTCACAAATGATTTTCTTGTTTTTAATTTATTTTCAATACTCGTACCAACTTTTTCAAGTTAAATGTACATATTTATTTATTTTGAATTCAAGTTCCAAACAATTAAATATTGTTTTAAAAGTATTTTCAATTCTTGTACCAATTATGCATTTCAAAACACATCAATTTGGTACTTTAAAATTAATCGATCCTTGGATAGTGCATTTCTGATTGAAATTCCCTTCACTTGAATTTTGATTATGTAGGGAGAGATTATGGTAAGCCATCACATCATTGTGATCAAGAATCACATGACCCCGTGCCCCCTCATGATCTTGATCAACCATCACATGAAACCTTTCCCTCTCACATTTCTAGTATAATTAGGAGTTGCAGTGGGGTTGGAAGGGGTGCAAATTGTCTTGAGGATTGTGCAGTTGTTTTTGCACGAGAAGAGATTTCGAATTCGATCCCTAGTCGGACAGTTAGAGAGCATGTTAGTAACATAATTGAGTCATATTTTGAACAACATTCAACGATGGCACAAGCTCAAATCCTACATGGGTTGACAAAACACAAAAAATTGAAACGTGCCACAAAGTTGTTGGGTTTTCAAGATGCTAAAACAAAAAAGACATACGAGAATGCAATAGAAAATGTAATAACTGCATTATCTTCGTTTGGAAAATCAATAAATAATGATATCCGAGCTGCTCATAGGGAAATTACAACGGTTGTTGTGGCACAAAGCACTTCAAGAAATCAAATGGTATCAACAATGGCATCATTGCTCAAATTTTAAAAAAGAACATTGTTCAAATATACTAAATTCAGGGTCCGGATAGATGAAAATGATGAAGCTGCTTGTTGGGCTCTTATTTGTAGGGAACCCTATCAAGGCAGGATGGCAGTGGGCATTAGAGAGAAGGTGATAGAGTTTTGGGATATCCATTCTTGTGCTATTCCAGATAGAAAGCATGCCCTGCAACAATGTTTATCCATAGGCATTTATCAGGAGCATTGTAAGCATGTGATGGAGATGGCAGGAGTTTCACTTTACGAGGAATTCCAAGAAACCAATCCTGGTGTTCAAATATCATTTAACATGTTCAACAAATTGAAACCGTAGTATATTAGGCCGAATACGATTCGTGACACTTCTTGCTGTCGGTACGACGTTTAATTTCAACTATACTATGACACATTTATGGATTTTTGCAAAAGGAACTGGAAAGGTGAACTAGCTCCTCACACAGTGCAAGATTTTATTTGTATGATACTATGCAACAGGAATCCTGAACAAGTGTTTTTCAATAAGAGGTGCGTAAGTGGGAGAAGATGCCCTCAATGCAATGATTTGACATTATTCCATAGGAAATTTCCTATCGATCCAACACACCATGGATTGTCAGATATCACTTTTATGTGGAAGAGGTACGAGTACAATCAGACCTGGTCATGGTGGGGTAACACACCCCACACTCCAACGAATCTATCATATAAATATGGCACAGTGACCTCCAACTTAAACTCCTTGAGTCTAAGCGTTTGACCAGCAGGGTTGTCATGAGGTATGTCAAACAAAGTACCCTTGATGTCATGCCCTTTTATGGCGAATTTGACATCCTCCCATTTGTGGGGCCCCATGACATCTCGTCTCCTACTCTAGCATGCAAAATGCCAAATGTCACTAAGAGGTCCCACCCTCTTGTAGAGGGCCAGAATGTCATCCGCTGTTGATAACATCATGAATAATGATCGTCGTGTGGGAGAATCCTCCCTCAATGTGAAGACACATGAGTGCACCCACTCTTGCTAGGTAGTGATATCAGCAAGAGTGATGCGTGCGATCTCATTGTCGTACGATCCCCCTGATGGACCTGCGATCCAAATCAAAAAACAAATGTTACTGAAAATATATATTATAACTTGCAACTGAAATTCAATGCATTATTTACTAAAACTTTATTGAAAATGTATATAACAAAAAATATGCACCTGATGCACTCATGTCTTGCCGCTCATCCCCCTCCTGGGGATCAAGATGTCTGTCATTGTGATGAATCGACACACTAGCTCCCCTGCTGCTTCCACCAGTGGCAGCTGACCCCGAGGTGGCATCACTCCTCGGTGAACAGGAGTGCTACCGATGACCGCCCTGTTGGGAGACATCGGATCCTCTCGTGCTTCGCCGAGCACGAACCAATGAAGTTCTCTCTTAAGAACTCTTTGCATCACATTTCAATTTCAATTCTAATTCTATTTCAAATTTCACATTTAAAATTAAAGATGAAATTAAAATTTCAAATTTCACATTTCAATTTCAAATTCAATTGAAATTGAAATTGAAATTCAATTTCAATTTCAAATTTAAATTTCAAATTCAATTCCAAATTCAATTTCAATTTCAAATTCAATTCCAGATTCAATTTCAACTTCAAATTTCAAATTTCAATTTCATGTTCAATTTTACATCGGATTCTAATTTCACATTCTAAATCCACATATTGTGATCTCCTAAAGTAATCATAATATTATAATATTTAACCCTCTAAATCTACATATTGTGATCTCCTAAAGTAATGAAGAATGTGAACCTCATCCTCTTGGAAAATTTCAAAAGTAATTAATCTAACTTCCAAAGTCACTAGGGCCATGTATGAACATCAACATGTTCAACTCAGAATGGATGTCCATTGGATAACAACTATATTTTATGCAATATTACCGTTTGTGTTGTAAATGATTGCAGTGCACTAAGTTCACGATGACTCTATTTCAAAACATAACAGACTAAGTATGGTTTTGTGCTGCACGGTAGGAAGTGCTTAGTTCATTCACTACTTTAGGGGTGGTAGTTGCGGGGTTCTATTAATTATGGTCTCAAGGGAAAACTAGAATTAAATTACTTTTGGGGATTGGGAGGAGAATCAACAATTAAGCATAAATCCATATTCTTTGTCTTCAAAATTTTCTTTTATGTGTTAGATAGATCAGAAGTGATGATACTTGGATACTTCTCCTCAATCATCGGATTTTCAAGAAAAGAAAATGATACTAGTGGATCAACTTTATCTCGAATGCTACAAAGAGTTTATGGTCTTCTTATTCATTCAACTTACTTTCACATCCTTCACATTCGAAAGGAGAATAATACTAATGTCGACAAAATGATCAATTAAGAAACATATTTGTATAAGGGACATTTGATTAATCCATTGTAATGTTTGAAAATTTTTAAATTTTTAAAAATATTTAAAATTACACATTATTCCATTGTCAATCGAATTCCAATTTCACATTCAATTCCAATGTCAATTCTAATTTCAATTTCATCTTCAATTTTCAATTTTAAATTCCAAGTTTCAATTTCGATTTGAACTCTAATTACATTTCCAATTCTCAATTTTAATTTCCCATTTCAATTTCGATTTTCCATTTTCAATTCCAATTTCATTTCAAAATTCAAATTCAATTTCAATATCAATTTCCTTTTCAATTTCAAATTTCTATTTCAAATTTACATTTCAATTTCGATATCATTTTTATTTACAATTTACAATTTTAAATTTCAATTTCAAATTCAATCCAACTTCGACTTCGGTTTTCAATCTCAAATTTCAAATCAATTTTAATTTCAATTTCAAAATTTCAAATTTGGTTTTGAAATTCAAATTCAATTTCCAATTTCGATTTCAAATTCAAATTCCATTTCCAATTCCCAATTTTCATTTACATTTCATTTTCAGTTTTTATTTTTCAATTTCAATTTATTTCAATTTTCAAATTCAATTTCGATATCAATTTCAATTTCAATTTGGTTTTCATTTTCATTTTCAATTTTGAAATTTCAAATTGCAATTGTGATCAGTGAACACCAATAGGTAACATGTGAAATGTGATTTTATCCTAAACAATTTTAATGTTGAAACTACAAACTTTTGATCAAATGTTCATATTTCAAAATTTCAATTTTAATTTCAGTTTGAATTTAAAATTTCAATTTCAAAGTATTTCAATTGTTTTTTTTAATGTTAAAATTTAAAATTTAAATTCCAATCTTAATTTTAAATTTCAATATCAATTTTAATTTAATTTAATTTAAAATTTCAATTCCAATTTGAATTCAAATTTTAATGTCAAGTTCAAAGGTTTTCAAATGTTTTTTTTTTAATGTTAATGGTTTTTGTTAAACGACAACGTAATATGATTATCTTTTTTCAATCCTCTTGGCATTCTCAGAGGATTGAAAAAAAACAAGTAATATTTCTGCTTGTAAAAACACATTTTAAAATAAAACCGGTAGCATTTTATGCAATGAAATGCTACCGGTTGATATAAATAAACATATATATTAATAATTTAAAAAAATAAATACAACATAAATTTAAAATTTAAAACATATTTCATATGGTTTTTGGTTTTTTGTTTTTGTTTTGAAATGGTTTTTGGTTTTCAAATGGTCTTTTGTTTTTTGTTTTTTTTTTCAAATAGGTTTTGGTTTCAATGGGTTTTCTACACAAAAAAATGGTTATTAGTTTCAATGGTTTTTCTAAAGAAAAAAATGGTTATTGGTTTTCACGGTTACATTCATTTGGAAAATAAATTGCAACATTCACAAAAATTTATAAAAAAAAATTTAAATTGTATTAAAAAAATAAATGGAAGGTTGGAACCCCACTTACCTGGTGGATTGTCAGACATGGATGGGAGCTGGTGTAGGGCGTACGAATGGGTGTGGTGTGGTGTGTGTACTGTAGGCACTCGGTCGAGGTTGCTATCCTCTTGTAGATGCTCGGTCGGCCGACCCTGGGTTTGTTTGTTTGTTTTTTTTTTTTTTTTTAACAACTCGATCGAGGGTTATACAAGCCCTCTATTGAGAAATACCTCGATCGAGGGTTATACAAGCCCTCTATTGAGAAATACCTCGATCGAGGGTTTAAACAAGCCCTTGATCGAGGTATTTAAAAACCCTCAATCGAGGTATTGTCAAGCCCTCGATCGAGGTATTTTAAAACCCTTGATCGAGGGCTTGAAAATACCTCGATCGAGGGTATGAAAAACAATTTTTTTGGCATCTGCTTACCAAAAATCATGAACCAGCTTTGTGGATTCACCCTTGCACGCATTCCCAAGTAATTTGAAAGATGAAATACAAATACTAGGTGTGACTTGTAGCAGAAAAACACTAGTAACATTAGTAAATCAACTTAGATAGACACCAAAATTTTTGGCTGTCCAACCCGAGAAAAACCCAAAGGGGAAAACCCAACAAGATAAATTTAATATTATTTTCAGAGAGTACAAAATCTAGAACAATAATCCATTTGGAATCAAAATAAACAATCTGAAAAACTCACTTGCAGACACCCAAAATAGCCACAGATTTCTTCCTTGAAAAATGTGCCCAAAAGTGACTGTACAAATTGTATGGATCAACAGGTACAACAAACTCAAAAAGTGTACCAAACCTCTGTTGTATGGAATAGTACAGAACTACTTGCAACATAACACCTTCACCTCGAAATCCATGCCCTAGGATAGCCTTGAAATTCATGCATGTACTTCTGCTATACGGACTGTATGAATCTGTATAGTATGACCTCCCAATTGAAAAGTAGAGTATGACCTCCCTGCTAATGAAAAATAATCATCCCTTTTCTCACATAAATTTTTGTCTTGGGATTTATACCCCAACTCTCTTGGGAAAGATGGCAAATCTACTGGAAAAATCACTTTTCTCCTCTCAGCCCTCTCTCAGAAATTTTGCTTGTAAATTGTGTCTTGCACACTACCCTAGGCTCTCTCTTATAATTTGAAAATGACTTTTCACCTTCCCAACCCCTAAATCCAACAGTGAAGATCTAATCTTGCCTTGACAAGATCAAGGTATATGATTCATTCCCTCCAAAATAAATCACTTACATTTTAATAAAGTTATTTCACTTTATGTTATAAGTGCACTTTATGAAATAAAGTCACTTTAAAAAACTAACAAGAAGGACACTTTATAAAAGTCACTTAATACAACTTTAAAAAATCAACATTACAAAGTCAAGTATCCTAGATAGTGTAAATACAAGGTCACTTCCGCATACAAGACAAAACTATGCGGAGTTCCTCCTAAGATAAAAAGCTAACACTCTCTCTTAGCGAGGGAGGCACTCACTGCCATCATCATCATCAGGTCCCGTCCTCAAATCCATCACACTGTTCATAGTAGGAGCTCCCTCTTAACTTGGAACCAACACTACCACCTGCACTGAACTCGAATCTGAATACATCTTCCTGGCAGCTGCTCTGAACCCTAGGCTCCTAAGAGAATCCAACCGCCAATCCTAAGCTTTGGTCCTCTTATACTAGTTGAGCCTCCTACCGTTACTCAAAAGAGATTCCCTCTCTTCTGTCAGAAACTGGACCTGAAACCTTGGTGCCACTGTAGCCTCAGGAGCCTCTTTCTCATCTTATGACTCTGAATCATAGATCATGGGTTGTCCACCTAACTTGTACAGCTCACTTAATCGATCACTAATCAACCGTGGCTAGATCATTTCCTATCCCTCTAAGTATATAAAAAAATCTCCCAGAGCTACCCTCTCTGGAAAAATGTAAACATGTCCCCTCCAAAACAATGTCAAATACCCTGCATCCTCCAAGGCTTACATAGAGAGCATGTTCACACTCAGACCTGGAATAAACAGAACTCCATCCTGCTCTAGGAGTTCAACCTGTCGAACCTGAAATCTGACTTTCCTAAATCCATGCACTGCATGTTCCATTCCCCCTTAACTCTGAGCCACCTGGTGTGGATATGTCTCAGTAATATTGAAGAATATATGATATATTCTGGTCATGTGATGAGAGGCTCCACTGTCAATGAACCATCTTCTATTCAACACAAATCCATTACTGCCGACACTTGATACAAAAGAGAACAATGAGAATTCCTTCTCAAACTTTCTTGCAAAGTCTTCTACCTTTGATGTAGCTGCAATAGACACATCCTTCTCCTCCTCCTCCTCATTCTTCTTCCCATGACACTGAGAAGCAAGGTGGCCATACTAGTTGCAAGAAAAACATCTGACTTTGCTTAAGTCCTTACTAGACTTCTACTTACTCTTAGCAGAAAGAGCAACATTTTATTCATCAACACCCTCCTTCTGTCCATTGCCCTGAGATCCTTCCCAGATCTCCTCTTGAGTGAAATTTTCCCATAGTCTGCTCCAATCTGGAAGTTTTTCCTGGCCAACCACACACTTCACGAAGACTTCCCAGTCCTTGGTGAAGCCTTTCAAAGCTATCCTCACGAACTCAGAATCATAGATGACGTCCCCAACTGCAACGAAATCATCTTTCACTTGTGCCACCAGGGTAAGATAAGTTACCACACCCTCACCCTTGGAGATATTGGTCACATGCAACTTATATCGCATTGATGCAAATGGATGCGGGCTTCATCACTGTGAAAATGATGTATATGCGAAACCATGGAAATATGTCCCTCTTAATCCAAAGGTCCCACATCCAATTCCAACATGGCAAGAAATGCACACTGATGAGGCAATGGTATCATGAGATCATGATCGATTTTTTGATATGGTTAGGGAAGGTACAAGAGACTTCATTAAGTTAATTAGTTCACTATATATGACACGTATACAAATGTTGTAGAAATGCACATAGCACATTTGAATAATATTTGTAATTTGTCTTGCAGGCGATGTATTCTTTGTCATTGCACCCCCCCACAACCAAGAAAATGTGGCATATTATTTTATGTGATGCAAACAAATAAAAAGCAGGTTGTTGCTACCCTATCAAGATGGAGAATTCACATACCAAATTGGAAACTTGGTTCTAATGGGACATTTTTTTGAAAGAGTGAAAAAATAGGGTGCTCATATTATTTACAAAGATTTTATGCCTGATTATATATCATGCCAATACAATCATTTGGTGGTGGCAGCTCAGATACATCTAATAGAAATCAATGTGAAGAGAGGTGATCCAAAGAGATGGAAGATGACAGAAGCTGACCATGATCGTATTATGGAGACTTGCATTCCTATAACACATTGGCCAGATGAATGAGTTACATGTATGCCACTTGCATCATTGACATAGTTGTCATGTTGTCTTGTTGAATATGTTTTTGGAGATTTTTGTGGAGGTTGTTTTATAAATGTATTTTTGTAGATGCTTTAATGCCAAGATTAAAAATACTAGATGGGAGGCTTTTCTGAAAATTGGGTCATGGTGCTCCAATGTGAATACACTTGAATGTATGGTCATTTCTCCATGAACTTCCTCCATAATAGTTATATATATATTTGTTTAGATGCTTTAAAAACAATATTAAAGATCTACTAGATAGTTGAATTGTAATATGTAGACAACATAATGTAATTGTAAAATTTCAATTCTAAATTGTAACGTACATTCTAATTTTAAATTTTGATTTCAAATACAATTGTAATGTAAATGAGAATTTAAAATACATCTATACAATGTAAAATTGTAAAATTTAAATTTTAAATTGTACAATGTATTCTAATTTTAAATTTTCATTTCAAATGCAATTGTAATGTAATTGAAATTGAAATTTTAAATTGCAACAACACATTGAATTTTCAATTGAAATTACACATTAAATTTTAAATTGTAATTGAATTGGAATGTGGAAATTGTAATTGAATTGTAATGTGTAGACAACATAATGTAATTGTAATTTCAATTTTTAATTTCAAATGTATTCTAATTTTAAATTTTGATTTCATTTATGCAATTGTAATGTAGTTGAACTTGAGCTTTTAAATTGTACTTGAATTAGAATTGAAATTACACATTAAATTTGAAATTTTATATTGTAATTGAATTGGAATTGTAATTTCAATTTTAAATTGTAATGTATGTATCCAATTCTAAATTTTGGATTTGCGACTGTAATGTAGTCGAAATTGAAATTTTAAATTGAACTAAATTGTAACTACACATCGAGATTGAACTTTTATATTGTTATCACTGTACATTAAATTTGCATTTGAAACAAAAAAACATAAATTTGTAACTGTAATAACTATATCCAGATGTAATATAAAAAACAATCAATTTCAAATCAGATACAAAATACACATGAAGACGTCAATATGATAAAATATACAAAATATGTAACAAAATATCCAAAAGTCCATATCCAAATTCCATATATGATAAACTTCCATGTATAAATGATAGAAATCCATATCCAAAACATGAAAACGTATACATAGATCATCCAAAACATGGAAATGTATACATCATCAACTCATTGGCCACTACCCCCACGAGGCCCTTGATCGTCCATGTGACTTCCTTAATTTGTAGTAGACTGATGCTAGCCCTGAGTCAAACTATGAAAGAAGGTCTCGATCTCCGTCGAGTCAATGGTGATATCTGGAATCTGGGTTGGAATATGGGTAGATGGCCCTTCATCAGGACCACGTGGCCAAGATGCAGCCCAATCATCTGAGAAAGTTATTGCAGCATCGACACCCACTTGTAGCGATGCCTATTTAAGATGCCATTACATGTAATAAGTTAGATTTATTAAAAATTAAAACTAACACAATTTAAGTTATAATTCAAAAATTGAAACATAAAGTACAAAAATAAATTACTAAATGTGACTAAATAATGAATTGGAACATAAATTAACACTCACCTCTGTGTCTAGACCCGGCTGGTCAGGACCTTTGCGGTCCTCATATCTATCATCAGGAGCAATGCCCTTTCCTTTTTCCTGTACAATTTGAAATTCATTTGAAGTTAAGATCTAAAACATAAAATCTTGAAAACTAAGAAATAAAACATAAATTATTTAAACTGAGAAATAATAAACACAAATTAAATTGGAACATAAATTATAACTTACCTCGACTACTGTCGTCTGCATGTTGGGATGAGCGGATGGACCAACCGATGGCTCACTACCAAAGATTTTATCCATGAATGTGGTCCTCTGCATGGAGCAATAGAATACATCTCCCTTAAGTATTATTGACCATTAAATTTATGACATATAATATGATGTAACATGAAAACATATATACATAATTGTACAAAAGTATACCTGTCCTGGAGCTACGTATCTACGATACAACCGAAATTATGCATCTCGAGATAACTGAGCATACCCCTGTAAGGCCTCTCCATCCAAAAAATTGAGCAGGTCATCATCGACCCACTCTATCTTTGGCTGTACAGGTGCAGGGGGTGGTCTAGATGCCTCTCCATGCAAAACAACAACAACACTGCCCATGGCAGTGAACAACGTTTCTACAATGTCAAGTTTATCCTCTACAACAATTTGGGATGACTGTGCCACGCCCGTTGACCTGATAACCGTCCTGTCTGGAATCGGTACCAACCTCGGACGAGGTGGCACGAAGGAAGGGTCTCTACGAGCTCCAGGACGTTGGTAGGAGCGTCCCTTATCAACCCTAAAGAACTCAGAGCCTGTGCTGGTGTAATCTGGGTGCATATCGAAAACAAAATCTGCATAAATAAGTTTTTCAAAGTACAATGGGACCTGGTCATGGTGGGGGAACATGCCCCATGCTCCAACGAATCTATCATATAAATATGGCGCAGCGACCTCCAACTTAAACTCCTTGAGTCTAAGCGGTTGACCAGCAGGGTTGTCATGAGGGATGTCAAACAAAGTACCCTTGATGTCATGCCCTTTTATGGTGAATTTGACATCCTCCCATTTGTGGGGCCCCATGACATCCCATCTCCTCCTTTAGCATGCAAAATGCCAAATGTCACTAAGAGGTCCCACCCTCTTGTACAGGGGCAACATGTCATCCACTCTTGATAACATCATGAATAATGATCGTCGGGTGGGAGAATCCTCCCTCAATGTGAAGACACATGAGTGCACCCACTCTCGTTGGGTAGTGATATCAGCGAAAGTGATGCGTGCGACCTCATCATCATATGATCCCCCTGATGGACCTACGATCCAAACCAAAACACAAATGTTACTGAAAATATATATTATAACTTGCAACTGAAATTCAATGCATTATATACTAAAACTTTACTGGAAATGTATATAGCAAAAAATATGCACCTGATGCACTCGTGTCTTGCCGCACATCCCCCTCCTGGGGATCAAGATGTATGTTGTCGTGATGAACCGACACACTAGCTCCCCTGCTGCTTCCACTAGTGGCAGCCGACCCCGACGTGGCATCACTCCTCGGTGAACGGGAGCGCTGTCGATGGCCGCCCTGTTGGGCGACATCGGATCCTCTCGTGCTTCACCAAGCACGAAGCAATGAAGTTCTCTCTTGAGAACTCTCTGCATTACATTTCAATTTCCAATTCTAATTCTATTTCAAATTTCACATTTAAAATTCAAATTTCAAACTCAAATTCAAATTGAAATTAAAATTAAAATTTCAAATTGAAATTAAAATTAAAATTTCAAATTCTATTTCAAATTTCACATTTCAAATTCAAATTTCAAACTCAAATTTCAAATTCAATTCAAATTCAAATTGAAATCGAAATTCAATTTCAATTTTCGATTTCAATTTCAAATTTCAAATTTAAATTTCAAATTGAATTCCAAATTCAATTTCAATTTCAAATTCAATTCCGAATTCAATTCCAACTTCAAATTTCAAATTTCAATTTCGTGTTCAATTTCAAATTTCAATTTCACATTCTAAATCTACATAGTGTGATCTCCTAAAGTAATCAAAATAATATATTATTTAACCCTCTAAATTTTCATATTGTGATCTCCTAAAGTAATGAAGAATCTGAACCTCATCCTCTTGGAAAATTTCAAAAGTAATTAATCTAAATTCCAAAGTCACTAGGGCCATGTATGCACATCAAAATGTTCAACTTAGAATTGATGTCCATTGGATAACAACTATATTTTATGCAATATTACCGTTTGTGTTATAAATGATTGCAGTGCACTAAGTTCACGATGACTCTATTTCAAAATAAAACAAAATAAGTCTGGTTTTTTGCTCAATAGTAGGAAGTGCTAAGTTCATTCACTATTTCAGGGGTGGTAGTTGCGGGGTTCTATTAATTATGGTCTCAAGGGAAAACTAGAATTAAATTACTTTTGGGGATTGGGAGGAGAATCAATAATTAAGCATAAATCCATATTCTTTATCTTCAAAATTTTCTTTTATGTGTTAGATAGATCAAAAGTGATGATACTTGGATACTTCTCCTCAATCATTGGATTTTCAAGAAAAGAAAATGATACTAGTGGATCAACTTTATCTCGAATGCTACAAAGAGTTTATGGTCTTCTTACTCATTCAACTTAATTCACATCCTTCACATTCGAAAGGAGAATAATACTAATGTTGAAAAAATGATCAATTAAGAAACATATTTGTATAAGGGACAATTGATTAATCCATTGTAATGTTTGAAAAATTTTAAATTTTTAAAAATATTTAAAATTACACATTATTCCATTGTCAATTGAATTCCATTTCACATTCAATTCCAATGTCAATTTCAATTTCAATTTCATCTTCAATTTTCAATTTCAAATTCCAAGTTTCAATTTCCATTTGAATTCTAATTACATTTCCAATTCTCAATTTTCATTTCCCATTTCAATTTCAATTTTCCATTTTCAATTCCAATTTCATTTCAAAATTCAAATTCAATTTCAATATTAATTTCCAATATCAATATCATTTTCATTTTCAATTTCAAATTTCTATTTCAAATTTACATTTCAATTTCGATATCATTTTTATTTACAATTTACAATTTAAATTTAAATTTCAATTCCAACTTCAACTTCAGTTTTCAATCTCAAATTTCAAATCAATTTTAATTTCAATTTCAAAATATCAAATTTGGATTTGAAATTCAAATTCAATTTCCAATTCCGATTTCAAATTCTAATTCCTTTTCCAATTCCTAATTTTCATTTACATTTCATTTTCAGTTTTTAATTTCCAATTTCAATTTATTTCAATTTTCAAATTCAATTTCGATATCAATTTCAAAAGTTCAATTTGGTTTTCATTTTCATTTTCAATTTTGAAATTTCAAATTGCAATTGTGATCAGTGAACACCAATAGGTAACATGTCAAATGTGATTTTATCCTAAATAATTTGAATGTTGAAACTACAAACTTTTGATCAAATGTTCATATTTCAAAATTTCAATTCAATTTTAGTTTTAATTTAAAATTTCAATGTCAATTTCAAAGTATTTCAATTGTTTTTTTTAATGTTAAAATTTAAAATTTCAATTTTTATTTAATTTAAAATTTCAATTCCAATTTAAATTTAAAATTAAAATTAAAATTTAATTTAATTAAAATTTAAAATAAAAATAAAAATAAAAATTTAATTTAATTTAAAATTTCAATTTAATTTAATTTAAAATTTCAATTCCAATTTGAATTAAAATTTCAGTGTCAATTTCAAAGGTTTTCAAATGTTTTTTTTAATGTTAATGGTTTTTGTTAAACCAACAACGTAATATGATTATTTGTTTTCAATCCTCTTGGCGTTTTCAGAGGATTGAAAAAAAAGGGCAACATTTCTGCTTGTAAAAACACATTTTAAAATAAAATCGGTAGCATTCTATGCAATGAAATGCCATCGGTTCATATAAACAAACAAAAATATTAATAATTTAAAAAATAAATACAACATAAATTTAAAATTTAAAACATAGTTCAAATGGTTTTTGTTTTTTTTTTAAATGGTTTTTTGTTTTTGTTTTGAAATGGTTTTTGGTTTTCAAATGGTTTTTTGTTTTTTATTTTTTTCTTCAAATAGGTTTTGGTTTCAATGGGTTTTCTACACAAAAAAAAATGGTTTTTGGTTTCAATGGTTTTTCTAAACAAAAAAATGTTTATTGGTTTTCACTGTTACATTCATTTAAAAAATAAAATTGCTACATTCACACAAATTTATAAAAAAATAATTTAAATTGTATTAAAAAAACAAATGGTAGGTTGGAACCCCACTTACTCGGTGGATTGTCAGACATGGATGGGAGCTGGTGTGGGGCGTAGGCGTGGGCATGGGTGTGGTGTTGCGTGTGTGCTGTAGGCGCTCGGTCAAGGTCGCTGTCCTCTTGTAGATGCTCCATCGGCCGAGCCTTTTCTTTTTTTTTTTAACCGGTCTTAACAACTCGATTGAGGGTTATACAAGCCCTCTATCGAGCAATACCTCGATCGAGGATTTAACCAAGCCCTCGATCTAGGTATTTAAAAACCCTCAATCGAGGCATTGTCAAGCCCTCGATCGAGGTATTTTAAAACCCTCGATCGAGGGATTGAAAATACCTCGATCGAGGGTATGAAAAACAATTTTTTTGGCATTCACTTGCCAAAAATCGTGAACTAGCTTCGTGGATTCACCCTTCCATGCATTCCCAATTAATTTGAAAGATGAAATACAGATACTAGGTGTGATTTGCAGCAGAAAAACACTAGTAACATTAGTAAATCAACTCAGATAGTCACCAAGATTTTTGGCTGTCCAACCCGGGAAAAACCCCAAAGGGGAAACCCAACAAGAGAAATTTAATATTATTTCCAAAGAGTACAAAATCTAGAACAATAATCCATTTGGAATTAAAATAAACAATCTGAAAAACTCACTTGTAGACACCCAAAATAGCCACAGATTTCTTCCTTGAAAAATGTACCCAAAAGTGACCATACAAATTGTATGGATCAACAAGTAGAACAAACTCAAAAAGTGTACCAAACCTCTGATGTATGGAATAGTACAGAACTACCTGCAACATAAAACCTTCACCTCGAAATCCATGCCCTAGGATAGCCTTGAAATTCATGCATGTACTTCTGCTATACGGCCTGTACGAATCTGTATAGTATGACCTCCCAATTGAACAATATAGTATGACCTCCCTGCTAATGAAAAAAAACCAACCCTTTTCTCACAGAAATTTTTGTCTTGGGATTTATGCCCCAACTCTCTTGGGAAAGATGTCAAATTTGCTGGAAAAATCACTTTTCTCCTTTTAGCCCTCTCTCAGAAAGTTTGCTTGTAAATTGTGTCTTGCACACTACCCTAGGCTCTTTCTTATAATTTGAAAATGACTTTTCACCTTCCCAACCCCTAAATCTGTTGAGATATTGTAACTTCAAAGAATATTATATTTGTACTTTATTATTCCGGAGATGTTTCATTCCTCCGTGAAGATCTTATTGTATATCCGGAGATGTTTATTCCTCCGTCGGAATGTGGTAACTTGGGTTATTAGACTTCCCTAGTGGGGGTCGGCCCTGTATGTGTTATATGGGTCAAAGGGTTATTAGACCTACCATGTGGGGGTCGGCCCAGTCAGTTATAATGGGGTATTTAACCTAATGGTTAAATACGAGCCTACATGTACTTGTGTAAAATACATATCAGAGTAGTGTATAAATAGAGGAGGTGTGTTCCTCATTATACACACTCACTCACTTGAGGATAGCGCACTTGTGGAGGAGAGGTCTGCTATTGTGGAGGAGGAGATCATGTCCCAGGATTTCATCTTTGTATATTGCTGGTCATCTATATTGAGGAAGCTTTGCTGGGTTTTCTACCCCATGAGGGTTTCCCAGGATAAATCTCTGTCTCTTGTGTTTATGTTGTGCTTGTTATTTCTTCAGTGATCCTGTATATGCTATTATTGTGAAATGGAATGTAATGCTGCTATTTTCTATCTTAGCATATTAAATCTTAACATGGTATCAGAGCTAAACTGAAGGAAGGCAAGGTATGGCACTTACGACACTTGCTTTACTTACGACAATTTGAAGATTAGGGTTTTACATAGAAAAAACCAGTCATCGTGGAACTTTCGCTATAAATCCATTTCTACGAAGTTTCAGGGTCTGAAAAGTTTACAGGTCGAAGATAACATCCCCAGGTACCTTGTGTCCAAAGGGCACCCTCAGATTCGTTGTACTTTGTAGGTTATGATCAGTACAAGTTAGGGTTTCTTCCTCTTCTAGATCTCAGTCAAAATCAGGTGACCTAGGAAAAAAGGTCATAACTTGGGATAGGAAGCTCCAAATGAAATTTCGTAAAAAGTGACAGGTAGTACACAGACTATACTATTTCAGAAAACGTTTTCAGAGTCTGAAGCTGAACCAGTGACACGTGGCACGCCGTACAAGTTTGCTCTCCTATTTTATCCCATAAACAGGTCATGTTACGACACTTGGCATAACTATCTCTCAGAGAGTCCAATTGAGGTCAGACCTATCAGGATGGAAAGATAACAAGGCTAGCTATCTCAGAAAAAAAATTTCAGAGGCCGAAGTTCAAACAGTGACACGTGGCACGCCATACAAGTTCACTCTCCTGTATTATCCCAAAAAAGGTCACGTTGCGACATTTGGCATAACTCTCTCTCAGAAAATCCAATTGAGGTCAGACCTGTCAGGATGGAAAGATGATAGGTTAGGCTACCGCAGAAAAAGTTTTCAGACCCTGTGGAGCAAAAATTTTAGAGTTATAGCAGAAACAATCAGGTACATATTTCTGTCAAAACAGAATTATTTTTGGAGCACCTTTATTCATGGCTTCCGGAATTTAGGGTTTCGGAGAAAGTTAGAATTCTTGGAATCGGAATCCACGGATGAATGCTACTCAGAAAAATTGAAATTTAGAGACCAAGATTGAATTTTTTGGTTGGGTAGAAGACCGGGCTTGATTAAACCCTAGCTCGGGATTTTGATCGGAAAGATGGAAAATTAGGGCTTCAACAAAAGTTGGAATTTTTGAAGTCTGTAACCACGACTAGAAGCTCCTCAGAAAAATAAGAGTTTAGAGCCTTGGATCAAACCTTTTCAATGAGTAGAAGGGTGGGCTTCATCAAACCCTAGTTCAGGATCCTGTCCAGAAGATCCAGAAGTTTCAAAGGCAATTTTGAGGGGTCAAATTTTGGAGATTTCAAAATTGAAGTATGCTAGTTTGATCAGCCAAAGATTGAATTTTTAGGGTTTCTCCAGCAAACTCTAATCAAGCTCTAGATCAAGTTTCAGGGGGATTTGAGGCTAAGAAGAAGTCTCGACAGGTATGACTTAAGGAGGTTCAGGTATGTCTTGAAATATGATTCTTGATTAAGTTCATAATGTGTTTTGTCTTCATGTTATTTATTAGTACAATCTTGATTAATGTTAGAATTGTCTTATCACCCTAGTAACAGTATGAATGCATGTGAATAATCGAAGACATTCATTGATTAGGGCTATATGATTGTACTAATGCATTATGGTGTTGTGTGAGGTTGATGTTGTCTACTAACAAGATATAGGTACATCACAAAAGACAAATCAAGTTCCATGACCATGAAAACATGAAGACAAAGACTCATCCATAATATTTGTTCTACTTACGAGGTATGTATGACTTGGTTATATTATGCTTAACCTATGAGACATGCAGGTTCTAGCTCAGGATCTCTAAATCATTGAAGAGATTGTTTAGGTATGTTGTACATAACTAATCCAGATATGTTTTCTTATGTCAAGTTAGAATCTTACCTTGTGTTAGGATCCCTTATATAAGTATACTTGGTATGATTGGTTATGTTTATTCATAAAGTTAGTAATCAAGGGTTTATGCATATTATGTCTCTTGTCTTGATGATTTAATTAACCAGAAGAGTACTATGATCAAACAAGAATATGCATGAGTAAAAGAAGACTTCATTGAAACCCTGAATACTAATGATCATGACTACACATATTCAAGATTATTTAGAATTAGAATGTTTGGAGAATATACTAATGAACATATGTTTGTGTATGAGATCATGAGGATGACACTATTGCACACTTGAGCATGCACAGTGGTACAGAATGAATACAAGTTCAAAAACATATAGAAGATCAAGCGGGAGGCAACCACACAAACATAAAAGATAAGTATTTGAGTTGTTATTTGAAATAGTAAATGATATTGCTTGTGTGCATATTTGTATTCCTAGAATATATCATGCTGAGTGTAAACATTCATAGAGCATTGAACAGTATACTACTAATATGCATATGATTGGTAAGTTGGACAAACATTCCATTGTTGCTTGTCTAGAATGAAACCTCTTTGATGACATGCTGAGAGCTGTGCACACTCTCGATAGTATGTTCTGGTAGAGATGGAAGGAATCTAGATAGCCACTGTATGCATACAGGATATGGGAAAGTGTTGTGCCAAAGTATCGGTCAAAATAGTTGTATAACTATGTAAATGATATCTATATGCATAATAGGTTATCATGTCAATATGATTTGATGATTATGAAGTATTACTAATCATGTACTTAATTTTGATTTGTAGGAAAGATCATGATGAATGATGAACACTGAACAAGCGATGGATGTTAAACAAAAAAAAAAGATTTTCAAATCAAACACACTATAGAAGGCTTGTGGCTAGAAGATTCTCTTAGAAAGAAGAAGAGAATCATGATGAGATGTTTGCTCCAAGTGGCTAGATAAGACCATTCTCTTAATGGTGTAATTAAAGAAGAAGTGTGAATCAGGTTCTGTATGGGTTTCCAGGATCGATAGTAATTGATGAGAATACATGTGAGGATTGCATCATCCTTGAACACAAGTTCTAAAGTGAGCCGTAGACAAGTGTCTCTGAGAAAGAAGAGGGATTGTATCATCCTTGAACACTTGTTCTAAAGAGAGCCGTAGATGTATGTCTTCGAAAATGAAGTCCTTGGTGGACATGAGAGGATTGGATCATCCCTGGACTTCAGTCCGAAAGAAGAGCCGTAGACGTATGTCTTAGAGAATGAAGTTCTTGGTGAACATGTGAGGGGATTGGATCATCCCTGGACTTCAGTCCGAAAGAAGAACCGTAGAAGTATGTCTTCGAGAATGAAGTTCTTGGTGAACATGTGAGGGGATTGGATCACCCCTGGACTTCAGTCCGAAAGAAGAGCCGTAGACGTATGTCTTCGTGAATGAAGTTCTTGGTGAACATGTGAGGGGATTGGATCATCCCTGGACTTTAGTCCGAAAGAAGAGCCGTAGACGTATGTCTTCGTGAATGAAGTTCTTGGTGAACATGTGAGGGGATTGGATCATCCCTGGACTTCAGTCCGAAAGAAGAGCTGTAGACGTATGTCTTCGAGAATGAAGTCCTTGGTGGACGATTGAGGATTAAGTCATCCTTGGACGTAGTCCTAAATGTACGGTTGAGGATTAAGTCATCCTTGGACGTGGTCCTAAATGTACGGTGGAGGATTAAGTCATCCTTGGACGTGGTCCTAAATGTACGGTTGAGGATTAAGTCATCCTTGGACGTAGTCCTAAATGTACGGTGGAGGATTAAGTCATCCTTGGACGTGGTCCTAAATGTACGGTGGAGGATTAAGTCATCCTTGGACATGGTCCTAAATGTACGGTTGAGGATTAAGTCATCCTTGGACGTGGTCCTAAATGTACGGTTGAGGATTGAGACATCCTTGGACGTGGTCCTAAATGTATGGTTGAGGATTGAGTCATCCTTGCACGTGGTCCTAAATGTACGGTTGAGGATTGAGTCATCCTTGGACGTGGTCCTAAATGTACGGTTGTGGATTAAATCATCCTTGGACAGTAAATCCAGTAATTTCGAAAGGAAGGATAGTCCTAAATGAATTGAGTGGATTAAATCATCCTTGGACAGTAAATCGAGTCATTCCGAAAGGAAGGATAGTCCTAAATGAATTGAGTGGATTAAATCATCCTTGGACAGTAAATCCAGTAATTCCGGAAGGAAGGATAGTCCTAAATGAATTGAGTGGATTAAATCATCCTTGGACAGTAAATCCAGTAATTCCGAAAGGAAGGATAGTCCTAAATGAATTGAGTGGATTAAATCATCTTTGGACAGTAAATCCAGTAATTCCGAAAGGAAGGATAGTCCTAAATGAATTGAGTGGATTAAATCATCCTTGGACAGTAAATCCAGTAATTCCGAAAGGAAGGATAGTCCTAAATGAATTGAGTGGATTAAATCATCCTTGGACAGTAAATCCAGTAATTCCGAAAGGAAGGATAGTCCTAAATGAATTGAGTGGATTAAATCATCCTTGGACAGTAAATCCAGTAATTCGAAAGGAAGGATAGTCCTAAATGAATTGAGTGGATTAAATCATCCTTGGACAGTAAATCCAGTAATTCCAAAAGGAAGGATAGTCCTAAATGAATTGAATGGATTAAATCATCCTTGGACAGTAAATCCAGTAATTCGAAAGGAAGGATAGTCCTAAATGAGATTGAGTGGACTAATCATCCTATCAATAGATTGGGATTGCCTCGTCCCTAGACATGGTGAGATGTATTAAAGTGATAAGGACTAATCATCCTGTAAATAGATTGGGATTGCCTCGTCCCTAGACATGGTGAGATGTCTTAAAGTGATAAGGACTAATCATCCTGTAAATAGATTGGGATTGCCTCGTCCCTAGACATGGTGAGATGTCTTAAAGTGATAAGGACTGATCATCCTATAAATAGATTGGGATTGCCTCGTCCCTAGACATGGTGAGATGTATTAAAGTGATAAGGACTAATCATGCTGTAAATAGATTGGGATTGCCTCGTCCCTAGACATGGTGAGATGTCTTAAAGTGATAAGGACTAATCATCCTGTAAATAGATTGGGATTGCCTCATCCCTAGACATGGTGAGGTGTCTTAAAGTGATAAGGATTGATCATCCTGTAAGTTGATCTGGATTGCATCATCCATAGACATGAGAGTTGTCTTAAACCGAGAGGGACTAATCATCCCGTAAGCGGATCAGGATTGTATCATCCTTGGACCTATGTCCTAAAGTGAGAGGGATTGATCATCCCGTAATTGGATCTTGTGTGTTGCAGGGTATGCTGCTATTGTGTATACTTGTATTGATGAGGATACTTGTATTGATGATATGTATACTTGTATTGATGAGGATACTTGTATTGCTGATGTGTATACTTGTATTGATGAGGATACTTGTATTGATGATGTGTATACTTGTATTGATGAGGATACTTGTATTGATGATGTGTATACTTGTATTGATGAGGATACTTGTATTAATGATATTTATACTTGTATTGATGATGTTGTTGATCGTGATGATCTAGATGACGATGTTGTTGATCGTGATGATCTAGATGACGATGCTGCTGATCATGATGATCTAGATGACGATGCTGCTGATCGTGATGATCTAGATGACGATGCTGCTGATCGTGATGATCTAGATGACGATGTTGCTGATCGTGTGATGACGATGCTGATGATCGTGTGATGACGATGTTGATGATCGTGTGATGACGATGTTGATGATCGTGTGATGACGATGCTGATGATCGTGTGATGACGATGCTGATGATCATGTGATGACGATGCTGATGATCGTGTGATGACGATGCTGATGATCGTGTGATGACGATGCTGATGATCGTGATGCTGATGACGATGCTGATGATCGTGTGATGACGATGCTGATGATCGTGAGATGATGATGCTGATGATTGTGAGGATCCAGATGTTGATGTTGATGTAGTTGTTCGAGTGCTGCAGAAGATAAAGACTCAGTACTGAAGATGTTGATGTTCCAGTATTGAAGATGTTCCAGTAACTGCTTGAGTTACTGATGATGTTGAGAAAGCTTCCAATGATTTATAGATGTATCATGTATGATGTTGATGAGTCCTTTCTCGTGCAGATGCTGTTATAATATCCTTCTCGTTAAGGGGGAGTGTTGAGATATTGTAACTTCAAAGAATATTATATTTGTACTTTATTATTCCGGAGATGTTTCATTCCTCCGTGAAGATCTTATTGTATATCCAGAGATGTTTATTCCTCCGTCGGAATGTGGTAACTTGGGTTATTAGACTTCCCTAGTGGGGGTCGGCCCTGTATGTGTTATATGGGTCAAAGGGTTATTAGACCTACCATGTGGGGGTCGGCCCAGTCAGTTATAATGGGGTATTTAACCTAATGGTTAAATACGAGCCTACATGTACTTGTGTAAAATACATATCAGAGTAGTGTATAAATAGAGGAGGTGTGTTCCTCATTATACACACTCACTCACTTGAGGATAGCGCACTTGTGGAGGAGAGGTATGCTATTGTGGAGGAGGAGATCATGTCTCAGGCTTTCATCTTTGTATACTGCTGGTCATCTATATTGAGGAAGCTTTGCTGGGTTTTCTACCCCATGAGGGTTTCCCAGGATAAATCTCTGTCTCTTGTGTTTATGCTGTGCTTGTTATTTCTTCAGTGATCCTGTATATGCTATTATTGTGAAATGGAATGTAATGCTGCTATTTTCTATCTTAGCATATTAAATCTTAACAAAATCCAACAGTCAAGATCTAATCTTGCCTTGACAAGACCAAGGTATGTGATTCATTCCCTCCAAAATAAATCACTTACATTTTAATAAAGTTATTTCACTTTATGAAATAAAGTCACTTAAAAAAACTAACAAGAAGGACACTTTATAAAAGTCACTTAATACAACTTTAAAAAATCAACATTACAAAGTCAAGTATCCTAGATAGTGTAAACACAAGGTCACTTCCGCATACAAGACAAAACTATGCGGAGTTCCTCCTGAGCTAAAAAGATAACACTCTCTCTTAGCGAGGGAGGCACTCACTTCCATCATCATCATCAGGTCCCGTCCTCAAATCCATCACACTGTTCATAGTAGGAGTTCCTCTTAACTTGGAACCAACACTACCACCTGCACTAAACTCGAATATGAATACATCCTCCTGGAAGCTGCTTTGAACCCTGAGCTCCTAAGAGAATCCAACCGCCAATCCTGAGCTTTGGTCCTCTTATACTAGTTGAGCCTCCTGCTGGTACTCAAAAGAGATTCCCTCTCTTATGTTAGAAACTAGACCTGAAACCTTGGTGCCACTGTAGCCTCAAGAGCCTCTTTCTCATCTTCTGACTCTGAATCATAGATCGTGGGTTGTTCACCTAAATTGTATAGCTCACTGAATCGATCACCAATCAACTGTGGCTGGATCATTTCCTCTCCCTCTAAGTATATAAAAAATATCCCAAAGCTACCCTCTTTGGAAATATGTAAACATGTCCCCTCCAAAACAATGTCAAATACCCTGCATCCTCCAAGGATGACATAGAGAGCACGTTCACACTCAGCCTTGGAACAAACAGAACTCCATCCTGCTCTAGGAGTTCAACCTGTCGAACCTGGAATCTGACTTTCCTAAATCCACGCACTCCATGTTCCATTCCCCCTTAACTCTGATCCACCCGACCTGGATCTGTCTCAGTAATACTGAAGAATATATGATATATTCTGGTCATGTGATGAGAGGCTCCACTGTCAATGAACCAACTTCTATTCAACACAAATCCATTACTACCAATACTTGATAGAAGAGAGAACAATGAGAATTCCTTATCAAACTTTCTCGCAAAGTATTCTACCTTCGATGTAGCTGCAATAGACACATCCTTCTCCTCCTCCTCCTCATTCTTTTTCCCAGGACACTGAGAAGCAAGGTGGCCATACTATTTGCAAGAAAAACATCTGACTTTGCTCAAGTCCTTACTAGACTTCTTCTTACTCTTAGCAGAAGGAGCAATATTTTCTTCATCAACACCCTCCTTTTGTCCATTGCCCTGAGATCCTTCCCGGATCTCCTCCTGAGTGAAATTTTCCCATAGTCTACTCCAATCTGGAAGTTTTTCCCGGCCAACCACACACTTCACGAATACTTCCCAGTCCTTGGTGAAGCCTTTCAAATCTATCCTCACCAACTCAGAATCAGAGATGACCTCCCCAACTGCAACCAAATCATCTTTCACTTGTGCCACTTGGGTAAGATAGGTTACCACACCCTCACCCTTGGACATATTGGTTGCATGCAACTTATTCTTCAGTGCCATCTTTCAGTTCTCATTCTTCACCTCATACAAGTGTTTTAGTGTGTCCCACACCTCATAAGCTGACTTCTTCTCAGCCAGGTGTGGGGTGAGATGGTCCTTAACACCATCCAGAATAAACGATTGTCCTCTAGCCTCTTTTACTTCATGAATGTCAAGAGAAATAGGGTCAGTTGTGGGAGGAGCTACCATAGTCCACTCTCCTTAAGCTCAACAATCATCCTAAATTTCCATTGCAAATAGTTGGAAATACCATCCAACCGGTCCTCATATCCGATGCAAACAACCATATCTCTCTGCTGTCCAAAATAAAAGTAAACCAAAATATTCCCTTTCTTCCCAACACCTACAAATCACTTGCAGATAGTGTCTACCTGCCAATCTATTAAAAACCAACAAAAACACTTTGCCAAACAGCTATAACACTACTCCCCACTAGATTTCAGAGCATGGCTCCGATACCATGTTGAAAAACTGGAAACTAAAAGACTTTAGTTTTTTCAAACACATAACATATAACAAATTTCATACTTATACAAGAACCCACTTTAAATGCAATTAATTGTCACGCATTCCCAAGTAACTTGAAAGCTGAAATACAAAAACTAGGTGTAATTTGTAGTGGAAAAACACTAGTAATAGTAGTAAATAAACTCATATAGACACCAAGATTTTTGGTTCTCCATCCCAGGAAAAACCCCAAAGGGGAAAACCCAACAAAATAAATTTAATATTATTTTCAAAGAGTACAAAAGCTACAACAGTAATCCATTTGGCATCAAAATTAATATTCTAAAAAACTCACTTGCAGACACCCAAAACAGTCCCAGATTTATGCCTTAAAAAATGTGCCCAAAAGTGACTGTACAGCCTATACGTCCCAACATGTACAACAAACATGCCAAACCTATGCTATACGGAACAATACAAAACTTCCTGCAACATAAAACCTTCACCTTGAAATTTGTGCCCTATGATAGCCTCAAAATTTGTGCCTATGCTTCTACTGTACGGATTGTACGAATCCATACAGTATGACCTCCCAATTGAATAGTATAGTACGACCTCCCTGCTGATGAAAAACAGTCATCCCTTTTCTCACACATTTTTTTGTCTTAGGATTTGTGCCTCAACTCTCTTGGGAAAGATCCCAAATCTATTGGAAAAATCACTATTCTCCTCTCATCCCTCTCTCAGAAATTTATCTTGTAAACTGTGTCTTGCACACTACCCTAGGCTCTCTCTTATAATTTGAAAATTACTTTTCACCTTCCTAACCCCTAAATCCAACAGTCAATATCTAATCTTGCCTTGACAAGATCACGGGATGTGATTCATTCCCTCGAAAATAAATCACTTACATTTCAATAAAGTTATTTCCCTTTTTGTCATAACTGCACTTTATAAAAATAACAATAAGGGCACTTTATAAAAGTCACTTAATACAACTTTGTAAAATCAACATTACAAATTCTAGCCTAGATAGTGTAAATGCAAGGTCACTTCCACATAGGAGACAAAACTATGTGAAGTGCCTCCTAAGCTAAAAAGCTAACAAAAATGTCCAATTTTTGAGTCATATTGACATCCATGATTACAAATGTTTTGAATAATGAACTTGGATGTCTAGGGAAACCCTTTATGTCTTTGTATCCCACACAAGAGCGTCTATGCTTACTTTATTTTTCCTTATGAGTATACTTTTGGTCACTAGCCAACCAATGCCTTATTCATTTCTAAGCCAAGGTAAGGCAAGGCCAAGAAAAAAGGTAAGGATAAGAAAAGAAAAGAAATAAGAAAATGAATAAGTGTAATTTTAGGAATATACTTTTTTTGAGTTAGATTGAGATTGAGATTGTGTCCAAATTCTCTCTCTCTCTCTCTCTCTCTCTCTCTCTCTCTCTGTATATATATATATATATATATAATGAATAGGAATAATTTTTTTGACGTAAATTACGATTGAGATTGCGTGTGTGTGTGTGTGTGAAAATGTCCGAGTTTTGAGTTAGATTGATACCCATGATTATAAATTTCCTAATGAAAATGAATTTTTTTTTAGTTAGATTGAGATTGAGATAATGTTCAGATTCCACACACGCGCCTACACACACACACACACATACACGCACACACACATTTTCACATTTGATTGTGTAAATGCCCAATTTTTGAGTTAGATTGATACCCAAGATTATATTTTTTTTGAATAATGAACCTGGATGTCTATTAAAACCCTTGATGTCTTTGTATCCCACGCAAGATGGTCCCTGCTTACTTTATTTTGCCCCATGAGTATGATTTTGGTCACTAGCCATCCAAGGCCTTATTTCTTGCCAATCCAAGCCAAGAAAATAAGGTAAGGATAAAAGAAAAGAAGAGGAATAAGAAAATGGATAAGTGTAATTATAGCAATAATGAAAATAAATAATTTTTTGAGCCAGATTGATATTGAGATTGTGTTAAGACTCTCTCTCTCTCTCTCTCTCTCTCTCTCTCTCTCTCTCTCTCTCTCTCTATATATATATATATATATATATATATATATATATATATATTGATATTGTGAAAATGTCCAAGTTTTCTGTTAGATTGATACCCACGACTACAAATTTCCTAACGAAAAGGAATAATTTTTTTGAGTCAGATTGAGATTGAGATTGTTTTCAGATTCAACACACACACACACATTTGAGATTGTGAAAATTTCTAGGTTTTGAGTTACAATGATACCCATGATTACATTTTTTTTAATAATGAACCTGGATGTCTGGAAAAACCCTTGATATCTTTGTATCCCATGAAATAGGATCTCTACTTTACTTTTCCCCATGAGTATGCTTTCGGTCACTAGCCAACCAAGGCCTTATTTCTTTCCCATCCAAGGCCAAGAAAATAAGGCGACGAGAAGAAACGAAAATGAATAAGAAAATGAATAGTAGGAAATAAGGCAAAGCCATGGAAAAATGTAAAGTAAATAGAAGGCATAACATATACAAAACCAAGGCACTTTCAGTTCCTAGTTTCCATTGACACTTTAATATATTTTCATTTAGATAAAAAAATACAGTTCTAAATTCAAAACATGTAGAAATGAAAAGATTTGGAATGGGAAATTCATGGGTTCTTATGCAAAAAAGACATATTTTAATACAACAACTAGTGCTTGAAATGTATCAATAAAATGTTCCCTCTAATATTAATGAAATCCGCTTCTCCTTGTTGTAGACTATTCTCTGAAGAGTAATGAATATAGTCTAGAGTCCAAATGATGTAGATAGATAATAAAATGGAGAAGAGAAAGTGAAATTTAGACAAACAAGTTTAATATGTATGCTTTTATTAATATTTGTATTTTGGAATTTTGTTCCACCATATGTAACACCTCGTTTTTTACCCCAATATATGAATATGTATATAAAGAAACAAAGGCTAGATTCCAGACTTATATGGTCCATGAGACCATGTATATTGTAAATGTTGCATATACTTTTAAATATAAAAATCCCTGACAACTATAAGTGGAGAAGGACAAAGAAGAGATAAGGGGGGTTATGATTCCACAAGTGGGGGAAGTGAGAGGGGCTAAGGGGTGATGGCCCTAGCTAATGTCCTTATCCCTCATTAACCCTTTTAACCAAAGTACCTTAAAATTAGTTTTGAGTATCATTTTAATTATTCTGGGGTTAATTATCCTAAGTGATGATAAAAGGGGGAAACGTGATCTCTCCTAGGGAATCCACTTGTCAAGCCATAGTCATGCATGTTTCTTGTTAGAAACTCATTCAATAATAATTAATTCCATCATTTATAAAGGGACATCATCCATGCTATGGTAGTTCTAGTTGGTAAGTTAAAGGACAATTTAGTTTTCATACCTTCCCACACGGACTACCATGATAAATTGGTGCAACCCTGATAAAATGGTGTGAATGGGCTTGGTGCCCATGCGAGAGAGACCTGGATTTCAACTGAACTTCCCATGACCTTGACACATAGACTTCATATCCAGCCTGTGCTTTAGAATTGGAAGGGGATAGGAGTATCCTAAGTGAATACATATCAGATAAGGGTGTACCATCCCTTGTGTTGTGTAGAATAACGGGGAATGAGGCAAGGGTGGGGACAACTATGGAAGGGGTTTATGCACCATTTGGTAGTTTGAGTGTGATTGAGTGAAAGAATTGGAAATTTTCCCCTTTTGGAATGATAGCCCCAACTCAGGGTGGCATCTATCAAATAAATAGAAGGCTTGACAGAGTGCCTAAGACTTGGAGGAACATCATTCACTTTCTGCTAGTTGGAGGAAATTTAAAATATATGTGTCTCAATGTTGTATGAATGAATTCCATGAATTTTATTTATGTTATGTGTTTGTTTCAATTATTTTTATAGATTTGTTTATGTGCATAAATTATCGAGCATGGTTTAAATGCATTCAATGTAGGAATAATTCGATAAAATAAAATGGGTATTTTGGATAATTGATAGTTATATATGTATATATTTCCGCTATAAAATTAATGGAATAGCCCATCATTGGAATGGGAATTTGAATTTGGTATTGAAGGTAGAATCTGTATGTGGATTTGTGTAACTTTTGGTCTCCACTATGGAAAAAGGATTCTAGGTGCATTGCAAAGTGGTATTAGAGCAAAGGATGTAGCATTGGGACTACATGGGTCAAAACTGAGTTTTATAGGAAGAATTATAGATTGTACATGAAGTGTTTGACAAATTCTACTTGAGATTTTTTTGGGGAAAATGGTGTTGAATACAAAAGATTGAATGTTTGTTTGAATAGTTGGGCCATATATGGAATATAGATGAGGAAAGATTCTAAGGTTCAAATGGAATCTATTACAAATTTGGGTGAAATATACAATTGGGAAGCAAATTGTTTTATAAAATACTTGTGATAAATTTCTTGGGTTTGAGAAATTTTGGGGAAATTCAAACCAGTGCCAAAGGTTACAAGTCCTTACGGTTGACAAAAACTCTCCAGTTGTGGGAAGGTTAGGTGTAAAATTCATGTAGACACTTATTTATGGAAGCATGCCAAATGTAATTCAATGTTAGCCACATTTTAAAAAAAAATGAAATTTAATTGTTTATGAAAAAATAAAAAATTTTGAATTTTTTTATGTGGGCCCCACTAATGCCATGTGGATAGAGGTGTGACATGGATGTGCCATGTGGAACATAAATGAAGTGGGTTTCCATGTGACGAAAAATGACGTGGGGTTCCATGTGAATAAGGGAGTGTGACATGGACCATCTACGTTGGACAAATGCATAGGTGGAAAGACCAAAGCATGGCCAAGTGGCTTCATTGGCATCGTGAAATAATGGTCCAGGTACGAGTGGTGGTAGAGAATGTCCATGTGAAATATCCAAATTCATACACCTGTGTTTGGAAGCAAAATATACACCATGCACAATTAGTTGATATTGATTGACATTGTTGATGAGAAATGATCCTAACCAATGAGCAAGGGGGACCGCATATGTCAGGGTTGTGCACATTCAAATGTCATGAATAGCTATAATTCACCGTGGAAAGTTGCATGAAGCAATATACACCATTTGTGAGGTGACCCTTCATTTTACCGCTTGAGCTAGTGAGCATGCATGAATGGCTAACATTAAATATGGGAAGTTGCACAATAGATCTATACGTTTTTGCAGGGGACCCTCCCTTGGTATCCATCAAGCATGTTAAATGTTACGAATGGCTGAGATTTAGCGTTGGAAGATGAAAGAAAAATTCCACACCATTTGCAGGGATAGACCACCGAATATCCATTGAGCATATTGTATGCCACAAATGGTGGAGATATACTAATGGAAATACATGATATAATCCCTACCATTCACAGGAAAAAGTGACATACAACTGGAACCTGGCTTGGCTGGGACATTTGGTGGTCCAAATGACATGGAAGGGACTAGCAATGGCCATGTGGGATCCCCACTACCACATAGGAAGCCATGTGCCATCCCCCATTGTCAAGGTGCCACATAAAAAAAAAGTATTCAAAAAAAGTTTGGAGCTCAAAAATTTCTGTTGGCCATAACACGAGAAGATTAGCTTGGAAATAGATGAAAAAATCAGCATTTTGAAACCATTAAGGGATACTACATAATTACCAGAGAGGGTTGTAGACCTATTCTACTCCAAATTTTCTAAAAATGGGAAATAATGACTTTTTAAGTCCATCACCCAATGATTAGATGGGGGCATGTTGGGGTTTAAATTATTATGGTGCAATCATTATTCAAGCACACAAATAAACTAGGTGGATTTTAAACAAATACCAAAGGGTATAGAGCAGAGCTGAAGAAGGCCAAAATTAGTTATTTGGGTGCACACTATGTTTTTGGAAGACTTTGAGGAGGTAAAAGTGAGATGAGATGTCAAAACTAGAAAAAATTATGAACTCAAAATTTTACCTACTCAACAAGATGAACAACTTAATTAAGAGGATTTTTTCCCATAAATGCTTTGTTCATGAGATAACAATTTTTGCTAAAAAATTCCAATCTAGAGAAAGTGCAAAAGTTAAAAATTAACAATTTCATAATTTAATAGAAATTGGATGAAGCCTCGAATTAGGAATGTGAAGGTGTCTAATTACTTAGAATTATATGGTATATCAACACCCAATATCAAATATTCTCCAGTTCTTTCCAAATTTTCAAGTACATGTCTTAGGAGTTGTTCTCTAAGATTGAGTGCATTTTCAGGGACAATGCAAAATTGAGTAAAATTACAAATTTTGGAGAGCTATAACTTTCAGCTCTGAGATTAGATATGAGAATGGGTATAATCATTGGAAAGAGTACGAGTAGGAGAATAAATAACAACAATCAAATAAGAAATAATTTTATTTATTTATTTACATAAATTGGATATACAAGCGACATGTAAATATAATTTGAAAAAATTGTCAAATTGGTTGTTTCTAGAATTCATATATATATATGAAAATTTTGTTGAATTTTGGAAATAAAGTTTATAACATATTTAATGGTATGAACACATTTCATATACATGTTGCAACATTTTGGTACAAGTTACATGTTATATATTTGCAATAGACCTGAACAATATAGAGTTCATGATAGAATTGAAAAAGCAAGTGCGAGAAGAGGAACTTTCATACTGTCTTGAAGAAGAAGCTAGAGGTCCAAATATTTGTGTGGATAATGAAGAAATTGAGTCTAATTGGCATAAAACAAATTATGAACCAATAGAGTTGGTGGAAACCATGAAAATTTTGAGAGTGGAGGTGCATAGTTATAGGGAATACAATGAAATAATGTTGAGGTCTTAGGAGAATCAAAATCAGTTGAACACTTAGATAATGCAGAGATTGAATTTACTATAGAGGAAAATGTAGGTTAGATCAACCACATTCCATGAGAAAGAAGATAGAGAATATTCAAGGAAGAGATACCACAAAAGAAATAGACATTCCAAGTGATCCACATCGTAGTTGGAATTATTATCGGATGTTAACTTTGACACATCTTCGACAAGTCACTGATGTCGACACAACTTCGACAAGTTCCAACTTCGACAACTCCGCGACTTCGACATGTTATGTGACCTCACAGTTTCGTGACATAGACATGCAGTGTCGATCTGTGACTTGTGACTTGCGACTGTCGAACTTCGACGGACTGTTTCTTTGTCTTCTGGTCGACTATAACAGTTGAATTGCCGAACCGTTATTCTAAATTCTCTTGTAACTGAACGTAATGGGAAAGCACCCAAGTGTCTCAACACCCTCTATATAAGCATGTAAACTATTGTAATATACAGTGAGTAAGCATAGAATCAATTGATGATCTCATATCCTATAATACAATATCAGTTCGCATTCCTGCATATTGTCTGTGTACATTTGTGTTCTGTCTATGTAGTGTATTCCTGCTTTGTGCATTATGTTTCTTAAGCTTCTGCCATAAAATATCTGACTCCTTCAGTCGAACTGTTGTCCCCCTCGTGCTTCCTGGTTACATGAGATCATTGGTATAATATCACTCAACTTTGTTCATGCTTAAGTTTGCATAGACACTTTCAATGAAGTTACTGACTTATGCCTGTTCGAACACGCTCGCAATCTTAGCAATCCAAGTAGACGCTACCTCCAGAAAAGGCAGAAGAAACATACGATAGACATGTAGCCGATGAGACAACACAACTTATTGAGAAAGCACTGACTCAACAACGAACTGAAATGTTCACCCAGTTCAATGAAATTCTCACGCAATTTGATTCGATATTCAGAGGATTTTCGATGAGAACTCACTCCGATAAAATCAGCCCCTTCAAAGTGCAAATGAATTTGGACATACCGAATCTTGAAGGCAATATTGATGCGGAAGCCATCGATAATTGGGTGCAACAATTGGAATCCTATTACTCTGTGAATCAACTCTCAGAAGCTGACAAGATCACCATTGCATACATAAATATGTCAACATCTGTGCACTGCTGGTGGGAGAACCTATCGACAAATATGGAGAAAAGCAGAGACCCCATTGAAACATGGGATAAATTCGTCGAACACATTTGAAAGGAAATTTACCCACCCAAATATCTCGAGAAATAGTATAAGAAGTGGCAGCAGCTAAGGCAATGGAAAGACCAATCAGTACAGAGTTACACTGACGGGTTCTATCGACTCATGGATAGACAAGGCATCCAAGAAGAAGAGAAATTGCTTGTTCTGAAGTACATCAACGGATTGTCACAGTATTTTCAACAAGAGATGGAGTTTTTTACTGTCATTACGCTTGCGGATTCATTCCACTATGCCAGCAAACACGAAACCAAGCAGAAGGGAAAAGTGTGCTTCACAACAAAGACGATATTAGGACAGACCTCCCTACAAGAAGACATCATCCGACTTCGACAAGTCAAAATATTCTCACCCGACTCCGCCAAAGCCAGATCATGACAAAAATCCTTTCCAAAAAAGGAAACGTATCAAACAACTACCAACCGGAAAATGGTGCAATTACCACCACTCATCTTGGCATGATACGTTTGAATGCAAAGCTCGAAAGACATTTTTGGAAAAAATGTCAAAATCCGACGCATTCGACAAGACAGTGGAAGAATTGGATCTAGACGCAACGACCCTTTTGACATCGATATCGATCACTCAAGCAGCCTTGACTATCGTCGACGAGGAGGAACGAGAGTTCTTGTTCCATACAGGGATATGGGTCCAACAAAACCCATTACATCTGATTGTGGATAACGGTAGCTAGAAGAACTTCAATTATGAAGATCTTGTGAGGAAAATAGGTCTTGTTACCACTCTTCATCCTCAGCCTTATAACATCGGTTGAATGAAGGATGGACACAAACTACGTATCACCCGACATTGCAAACTCGCCTACTTCATAAATCCTTTTGAAGATGAAGTACTCTGCGACGTAGCACCACTCTTTGTATCTGACGCCCTATTTGGGAAACCTTACCTATGGGATCACCATGGAAGTTATCAGTCATGACTGCAGAAGGTGATTGTCAAAATCCAGAATCGATTGTACAACATACCAAAGTGACGACCTACACCAACGGTTTCAATGATATCTGCTAAACAGACAAAGAAGCCCATCAATCATTCTCAGAAGTTCATGTTAATCATGATCAAACTACAACATTCTAGGAAGACTGCATCAACGAGTCGACTCACCGACCAAAGCATATCCTGATAGAAGTAGTTGATTGACAACATTCTTGATGAGTATCGGAGTTTATTCCAAGAGCCGGATGGAGTACCTTGACATTGCCAGGTAAAGCACTCCATTGAACTTGCTCATGGTTCTTCTTTACCTAATGCATCTGTTTACAGAAGATCCATTCTAAAAAATGAAGAGATTCACAGACAAATCCAAAAATTGATCTACAAAGGTCATATTCGACCCGGCTCCTCTCCTTGTGGAAGTCCAGTCGTCCTCGTTCTGAAGAAAGACGAGACTTGGCACATGTTCATCGACTACAGGGCACTCAAAAAAGTTTTGGTAAAGAATCACTACCCTCTGCAGCGAATAGATGAGCCCATCGATTGTCTGAAAGGTGCTAAATTATTTAATAAGCTCAAATTAAAGTCGGGATATCATCAGATTCCAATCAAGCCCTCAGATGTGTGGAAATTTGCTTTCAAGACCAAGGAAGGATTGTTTGAATGGTTATTCATGCCTTTCAGATTAACCAATGCACCTGCGACCTTCATGAGATACATGGACAACATTCTGTGACATTTCATCAGAAAATGGGTCATTGTCTACCTTGACGACTTATTGATTTTCAGTCGATCATGGGAAGAACATGTTGGACAGCTTCGACAAGTCCTTGACACTCTCCAACAACATCAACTCTACTTAAACATGGAAAAATTTACCTTTGTGATGAACAACATCAAATATTTGGTGTATGTAATTGACTCTGCAAGCATTCACGTTGATCCAGACAAAGTGCAGATTCTCAAATATTGTTCCATTCCTCAAAGCATTCAAGAACTAAGAAGTTTTCTTGGTTTAGAAAATTTCTATTAACAATTCATACTCGGCTTCAGAAACATAGCCCAACCCTTGAATCAGTTGACGAATGGAAATGGAAAAAATGTCTTCAAATGGACATCAACACAACAAGAAGCTTTTGAACAACTCAAGCACAAGCTCTGCACTGCACTAGTACTTGTGTTACCTGATTTGCATCATCCCTTTGAGATTGAGATGGATGCATCAGACTATGCCTTGGGCGCAATGATCACTCAGTCTAGTCACCCAGTCGCTTTTCATTCCGAAACTTTTAATGACACAGTTAGAAGATATTCGACGTACGAAAAAGAACTGTACGCCATTGTGCAAGCTCTCAAGCAATGGGGGAATTACATCCTTGGAAAGGAAACGATCATCCTCACTGACCATAAGCCTCTATAGTTCGCTCTAACCCAGTCAAAACTACAAACAACTCAACAACTTAAGTGGATTAATTACTTGCAAAAATTCCAGTTGGTAATTAATTATCAGAAAGGTAAAGCTAATGTCGTTGCCAATTGTCTAAGCATACCGCCCATTACTCTCATTTTTACAGTGATGAGTATGCATGGATATGACACCACTACTTTTCCTCGGTTGTATCATGAAAACATCGAATTTTCAACAGTCTATAGACAACTACAGACTGACAAGTTGTCGACCGTCGACTATTTCCTAGAAGACACCTTGCTATACAAGCTTGGACAACTTTGTGTACCAATCGAGGAGCATCGACATCAACTCATTTGGTATGCGCACTACAACAAGACTACGAAACACTTTGGAGTAACAAAGACACTTGCTATTCTGCAGAAGTATTCAATTTTGGCCTACACTTAAAAATGAAGTCAACAAGTACATTCGACCATGAGTGGTTTGTGCCATTTCTAAACCGCCTAATGGACGATAGGGATTGTACACACCTCTTCCAGTTCCTAGTCGACCATGGGAATCTATTTATATGGACTACTTGATGGGATATCCTACTACCAAACATCAACACAATGTGATACTAGTAGTAGTTGACATATTTTCCAAGATGACCATTCTCATACCATAAAGAATACCACGACAGCGCAACAGACTGCTGATCTCTTCTTCACACATGTTTGGAAACACTTTGGTTTACCCACAACCATTACTTATGAACAAGATTCCAAATTCGTCAACATATTTTGGAAGATCCTCTGGTAACATATAGACACACGAATCTCATTGTCAACAATTTTCCATCCTCATACCAACGGATAGACGGAAGTTGTGAATCGCTTGGTCGTACAGCTGCTTCACATGTACAACCACAAGCATCGACGCACATGGGATAAAAGTATTCCATACATAAAACACAGTTATAATCATGATCAACAAATCTCTACAGGAAAGAGTCCATTTGAGATCTGTTATGGATTTCAACCCTCAACGCCTATCGACTTGATCAGCTCCTCAACACATCCAAAATCCAACACTGACTACAGCCAACGAGAAGTTGATAAAGCTTCGAAGTTTTGAGATCAAATCGATGACATCTAGAAGCAAGCACATGAAATGTTGCAATGAACAAACGAGAAATCGAAGGCCCGACATCAAAAGCATCGTATTCCTCATTCATTCCAAATTGGGGATAATGTTTGGTTACATCTCAAGAAGGAGCACTTCACTGGTCCATTCAAGAATCTCAACCTTTGCGATATGGTCCATACAATATTCTTTTACAGATTGGAGAAAATGCTTTCCAACTTGACATTCCTGCATGCCTGGGTCTGCATCCAGTATTCAATGTGGATCTACTTCGACCTTACCATGCACCACTATTGGAACAAAATGAAGTACCGACAACAGAACCTGACAACATCAATCCAGATGTTCAGGAGCCTCTTCCTTGCGACACCGTTGTAGGATGATGAGTACGCTATACAAGGATGAACACATTTCCCTTGTTTCAGGTTGCTAAATCGAGATAGATCCCAGCACAAGGAAAGTGTTACTCTGCTACTAAACTGACCGACAAGTTTCCTCACCTTCACGAGAAAATAATGGGGACCGTTGTTTCTTCAGGAAGGAGGTCTGATCCACATCGTAGTTGGAATTATTTTCAGATGCTAACTTCGACACATCTTTGACAAGTCATTGATGTCGACACAACTTTGAGAAGTTCCAACTTCGACATGGCTCCGACAACTCCGCGACTTCCACATGTTCTGCGACCTCACAGTTTCACAAGATCGACATGCAATGTCGATATGTGACTTGTGACTATCGAACTTCGATAGACTGTCTCTCTGTATTCCAGCTGACTGTAAGGGTTGAACTGCCGAACCATTCTAACTTTTATTGTAACTTAACGTAACGGGCAAGCACCCAAGCGTCTCAACACCCTCTATACAAGCATGTAAACTGTTGTAATATACAGTGAGTAAGCATAGAATCAATCGATGATCTCATATCTAGTAATAGAAGATCAATTCACATTCCTTCATATTATTTGTGTACATTTGTGTTCTGTCTGTGTAGTGTATTCCTGCTTTGCGCATTATGTTTCTTAAGATTCCTCCATAATAGAGTCGAATCCTTTAGTTGAACTGTTGTCCCCCTCATGCTTCCTGGCCATGTGCATATCACCAAGAGTGCTACCAGGAGTCCTAAAAATTATTCCTCGCCACCTCATGCAACTAGAAGGTCTTACTCATTTGAAGGATCAAGGATAGCCCTTAAATGCATTCAGCTAGACATCACAAAAGAAGACATGGAGAAAGATTTGAAAGGGGAGATTAGGAAGATTAGGCCACCCACTTTTGATGGTGAACATAAGAATAAATAAGATGTTGAAGCTTGGTTATTAGGGATGAGGAAGTATCTCCAATTACATGGCTATTCCTCTAATATGGAAGATACAATCCCCATTACAATTTGTAGGGAAATGATTCCAAATGGTGGGATCAACTGGTTCAAGTAAATCATATTAATGAAAAGAGGATCACATGGAATCAATTTAGGAAGTACTTTAAACAGATGTATCTATCTAAACATTAATATGAGAAGAAGATGGAGGAGTTATTTGAACTCAAGTTTGGAAACATGACTATGGAAGATTATGAAAGGAATTTTTTGGAATTGCTTAGGTATGTTGGGTTCCTTAAAGATGATCAGGTAAAATATAGATATTTTTGAGTGGATTTCCTTCATTTTATAGATACATACTTCATCTTGATGAATCCATGACCCTTGAAGAAGAAATTTAAAAGGATAAATGCATGTATGCCTAGATCAAAGGAAACACTAATTTGCAGAAGTCTTGGAGAGATAAGAGGAAAGACAAGAAATATTAGAAGGAAAAGGGATCTAAGCCACCATTAATTAGGTACCATTCATACTCATATAAACAAAGTAATCTGACTCAGCGTAGACTCGGGATGTCTAAGTCACGTACAAAAGGAACATGGAAACAACTCAAGTGTTGGGGATGTGAAATTGATCACATATACATAGATTGTCCTCGTAAGGGAGACATGATGAGGACTATGCACAACATTCAAGAAGAAAGTATAGTGAAGAATGCAGCTAGAGGTATTCCTAGAATCTATGCAGGCTTGGACAATAGGAGGATTGAGCATTAGTCCAATATGATTGAGGTTGAATGTAAGTTTGGTAGTCAACATATTTATATTTTAATTGATTCAGGAGCAAGCCACAGTTATATTGCTCCTAATATGGTTGGAATATCTTAGTTAAGGAAAATTACGCATGATAAATCATGGTTGGTTAAGTTGGATACTGGAACCAAAAGAAAAATCAATGAGATAGTAAAGAGTTGTCCATTAGATATGAATGGATTCCATACTTTTGCATATTTGAACATAATTCCTCTTGGTTCCTATGATGTCCATATTGGAATGGATTGGATGGATGCACATCATGTTATTTTGTATAACCACAACAAGACTCTCACTTGTCTTGATGAATAAGTAGAGAAGAAGATAGTGAAAGGCATTCCAAGGCCTATTTCCATAAGGGAAATTTCAGTTGTGCAATTGAAAAGATGTTTTAGGAAAGGGTTCAAGCTATATGCAATTCATGTGAAAGTGAAAGAAAAATGTAAAGTACCAAGTTTGGAATAATTTCTAGTATGATGGGAATTCATAGATGTATTTGAGGAAATAAGAGGTTTGCCACCTAAAAGAGACATTGATTCTTCCATTGACTTGATGCCTAAAGTTTCCCCAATTTCCAAAGTTCCATACATAATGAGTACACCTGATTTGAAGGAATTGCAGATGTGACTGGAAGAGATGTTCAAGAAAGGATACACATTCCCAAGTGTGTCCCTGTGGGGAGTACCAACATTGTTTGTAAGTAAGAAGGATGGAACGCTGAGGTTGTGTATTGAATTTAGGAAGTTGAATAAGGTCACTATGAGGAATAAGTTTCCTCTACCCAGGATTCATGATTTGTTTGATCAATTAAAAGAAACATTTTTTTCTCAAAAATAGAGTTGAGATCAAGTTATCACCATGTGAGGATAAAAGATGAATACATTAGAGAACCAACTTTTAGAACTGGATATGGTCATTATGAGTTTGTAGTGGTGCCATTTGGGTTGAAAAATGTACCAACTACCTTTATGTGCTTTCTGAAAGGCATATTTAAACAATATTTAGATAAGTTTTTCATTGTATTATTGGATGACATTCTTATTTATTCAAAATCAAGGGAGAAGCATTTAGAACACTTGAAATTAGTACTGCATGCGCCGAGAGAGAATCAGCTTTATGCTAATTTGAGTAAATGTTCTTTTTATCAAAAGAATATTTGGTATTTGGGATATATCATATCCGAGGAAGGAATAGATGTAGAATTAGAGAAGCTTGAAGCTATCATAGGATGGCATACACCCATAAATGTATCAGAGGTAAGATAATTCATGGTATTGGTTGTACTACTGAATATTTATAAAAGTATTCTCAAAAGTGGCACATCCAATTTACCTCATTGCAGAAGAAAGGATCCATAGTTGAATGGACTCCACATTGTGAAGAGCGTTTCTAGCAATTAAAGAGATTGCTCACTAGTACACCAATTATTAGGGTTGTTTAACCAAATGAATATTTTGTGGTATGCATAAATTGTTGCAAATAAGGAATTAGTGGAGTAATCATGCATAATGGGCATGTGGTCTATTATGAGTCTAGGAAGTTGAAGTAATATGAGAAAATTAATGCCACACATGATTTAGAGTTGGCGGCTATATTGCATGCCTTAAAGATGATTTAGAGTTGGCGGCTATATCTCATGGGAAAGAAACTTGAATTAAGAACATATCACAGTGGTTTGAAGTACTTGTTTGAAAAGAGGATTTTGAATTCCAAGATACAATATGGCTGAAATTTCTTTGTGAGTTTGATTTTATATCAAACATATAAAAGACAAAGGGAACAAGATTACAGATACACTCAATAGGAGAGTACATGCAATGCATGATACAACCATTATCATGTGTAAATCATGTTTAAGAACCATAAATATTGAGGATGTCATGTCGCATGAATATTACCTTCCAATAAAAGAAGGATTGTATGAGGGAAATGTACAACAAAAATTAGAAGGCTATAGGTTGGAGGATGATGGACTTCTTATGCATAAAAGTAACGTTGATGTTACTGATTCTATTGAATTAAATAAATTGGCAATGAATGAGATGCATGAGGTTCTATATGTAGGACACCATGGATACCAAAAGACATATGCAACAACAAAAAGTAAATACTTTTGGCTAGGAATGAAGAAATATGTTGTTGAGTATATCACCGAGCTCATGGAATTTCAAAAGGTAAAAGTGGAAGATAGAAATATATAATAGTTTATTACCGATACTAGAGTGGAAATGGGACGTGGTGACTGTTGATTTCATCACTAAGTTTCCCAGGCTAGGAAAGCAACATGATTCCATCATGGTAGTGGTGGAAAAATTAACTAAGGCTACTCACTTTATTCCAATCAAGTCAATGCATATATATGGGAGCTAACACAGGAGGGATTTATATGAAGGAGATCTCCATGTTGCATGGGATACCAAAGACCATTGTATCAGATAGAGATCCAAAGTTTACTTCAAAATTTTGGAAAGGTTTATTCAAAGGATTTGGAAAAAATCTAAAATTGAGTACATCATATCATCCACAAACAGATGGGAAAATTGAGATGGTGATTCAAGTTATTGAGGATATGCTAAGAATGTATGTGATGGATCAACCATATAAATGGGAGGATTATTTGTACTTTGTGTAGTTTGCATACAACAATGGGTATCATGCTTCTTTGAATATTAAGTCCACTTGAATCATTGTATGGAAGAAAGTGAAATACTCCAATTAGTTAGGACAATCCAACATAAAAATAGTAATTGGGATAGAATTTCTTAAGAAAATGGAAGAGAATATTGTAAAGATCACACAAAATATGTAGATGATACAAGATAGACATGAAATTTATGTAGACAAAGGAATTGTGGAAAGGGAATCTAGAGTCGGTGAACACGTGTATTTGAAAGTCAAGTTGAAGAAGTTTTCATTGAAACTCAATTTTTTTCCTAAGATAGCTCCCAAATATGTCGGTCCATTTGAAATCTTGGCTAGGACAAGGACTGTTGCATATGAGATTGCATTGCTTTCCTGCGTTAAAGTGCATAATGTATTTCATGTGTTGTTATTGAAAAAGTATATACTTGATCCTAACCACATTATGGATTAGGTTGTGATACATGTGGAACTAGAAGGAGATATTCAGGTGCAACCAATGTGCATTCTTGACAAGAAGATTGCATTATTGAAGACTAGAGCCATAGGGTAGGTAAAGGTCCAATGGACACATTACGACCCTAAAGCAAAAGTGTAGTAATTGTAGGATGCAATGCGGGGGGAATACACACGATTATTTTGAAATTTTTCGTACATGTACATAGTGTTGATATGCATTGAGGACAATGCATAAATTAAGGGGGAGGGGAATGCAACACCTTATTTTTTACCCCAATATGTGAATATGTATGTAATGAAACAAAGTCTAGATTCCATACTTATATGGTCTAGGAGGCCATGGATATTGTAAATGTTGTATATACTCTTTAATATAAAAATACCCGACAGCTGGAAGTGGAGAAGGACAAAGAAGAGAAGGGGGGATATGATTCCACAAGTAGGGTAAGTGAGAGGGGCTAAGGGGTGACGATCCTAGCTAATTTCAGTATCCTTCATTAAAACTTTTAACCAAAGTTCCTTAACCTTATTTATTAGAATCACTTTAATTAATTATGAGGTTAATTATCCGAAATGAGATTAAAAGAGGGCAAGTGATCAATTCTAGGGAATCCACTTGTCAAGCCATAGTCATGCATATATCTTGTTAGAAACTCTTTTTGTCATCATTCAATCCATCATTCAACAAGGGAGATCATCCATGCTATGGTAGTTTTGGTTTGTAATCCAAAGAAAAAGCTGGTTTTCATACCTTCTCACACGGAGTACTCTAATAAACTGTTATAGCCAAAATTGGCACTTCTTTGTCTGTGACAACACTTACATCTTTTGGTCGCTTGACGAAACTTCATAAGATTACTGTGAGTCACACAAAAGGAAATTTATGGATGGAAGAGCCATATTTGGGACTTTATTTGGATGGAATTACCTAATTCATGGCCCATTTGATAGGTATGAAGCTTAGGAACATTTTTGGAGAGCAAAACTTCTCCAAAATTCCCCCAGAAAAGCTGCTTTTGACCATTTTCCACAAAAAACGCAGGTTGTAAGGTTCATATCCCGCGGGTTTTAAAAAAAACCGCAAGTTTTACATGTTAAAAGTCATGGGCACCTACTAGTTGTCCATGTCCAAAGTCGCGGGTATCTCAGAAACACTAAATATATATATAAAATCGCTAAAAATGGTTGGTTTCGGGTGGTTTTGCAACCTCCTCTTCGATGTAACTACTTCCTATTTGACCATATCTTCTTCACTTACTATATAAGAGAGGGAGAGGAAACATGAAAGGATATGAATCCCATTATAGTGTTATGCTGGAGGAATTGGGATTCATATCCCCCTCATTTGTGCCCTAGTTTCTTATCAACCCTAGCACATCTTATCAGAGGCTGGGATCCTTGGAGAAAGAGGAGTAGGAGACCTTGAATATTGGTTTCATGAAGTGCCATTCTTGAAGGAAGGTAATTTTATGAACTTGCTTCATTCATTAATAAATATTGGACATTCTTCCCTTTCCAAATAGATTTGTTCATGTATGTTTTAGATCTTATTACAATTTGATGTTTTATTCTCTTATAAATATCAATCTTTTATTTGTAGTCAAATTGGTTTGAGGAAGGTTTGTAGTTATTTTGCAGGTTGTTGCATTGGAGAACAAGAGGAGAATCTTGGATCAACCTTCTGAATAAGGTACACATCTCTTAAACCCTAATCTCTTTGCTTAATAATTGTACTTGCAGAACCTTGTATGTTTTTCTTTTACCCCAGTATGTTGGTAGTCTCACCCCTACTATAGGAACAATCTCCCTAAAAACATAAACTAATGCAAACAAACTGGTGCGAATGGGATTGGTGCCCATGTGAGAGAGACCTGGCCTACAACTAAACTACTTGGGACCTTGACACAAATAATTCTTGGCCAACATGTGTTGGAGTACTGGAAGGGGATAAGGACAACCTAAGGGATTGTAGAGCAACGAAGGGCTACCATTCCTTATGTTGTGCACGATGATGGGAAATGAGTGCAGGGGTGAGGAAAACTATGGAGGGGGTTTCTACACCTTTCGGTAGTGTGAGTGTGATTGAGTGAAAGAATTGGGAATTCATTTCTTGTGGATTGATAGACCAAGTAAGGGGTGGTATCTATCAAAGAAAGAGAAGGATTGACAGAGTGCCTATGGATGGGAGGGACATCCTTCACTTCAATCTAGTTGGGGGACATTTAAAAGATAAGTGTCTCAATGGTGTATGAATGAACTACCATGGATTGTATTTCTATTATGTGTTTGTTTCAATAATTGTGATATAATTTTTTTGTGCAAGAATTATTGAGCATGGTTTGAATGCATTCATGGTAGGAAGAATCCAATAAAATAGAATAGGGATTATGGATTATTGACAATTACATATGTGTTTATTTCCACTGTGAAATTAATGGAATAACCCGTCATTCGGTTGGAAATTCAAATTTGGTATCAAATACATAATTTGTATGTGGATTTGGGCACCCCATGGTATCCACAGTGGAAATAGGGTGCCGAGTACATTCGACCATACTTGAATTTTGTAATTACACTTATTAATGCATAATGGATACTATTCCAATTTGATTTATTAGTGTTTAAGTGATAAAAATTATTGATGGCATTCAAACATATAAATATTTTTGTCATTCACTTAGTTTTGGGATTTAGTTTATCAAATTATAAGCTTGGATTGCTATTATTGTAATCATTACAATTTTCACTATACAACCTTTTAACATGCATTTACTATATCGATCAATTTTGCAATCAAATATCATGCATTTACCATATTGAATATTGTTACATTGTTGGTTTATAATTATTGTTGCAGTTTTGAAAAATGTAATCATTCACTTAGGTTAGGAGTGAGCTTAAATTCATTTTTAAACTGTCACAACATACATGTGCCACATTGAATACATTCATAGGTTCCATATTGAATACAATCATATGCACTATTTTTATTTATAATTATTGATACATTCAAACTTACCACATCTTATAAAGATTTTAATCATTCACTTAAGACCTTCATTCATTCATTCATTGAAATTCGCAATTTACCTATGATATAGACCTTCTAACCATGGGAACTTGCATTGAAACTTCATATTTTTGTATCAAGTAGCTTGCATCCTTGGAATGTCTATGTCCATTTTAAGTTTTTTTAAGCATGTTAAAATAGAGAGTTGTCTACATGATCAAACCTAGCAACAATGGTTGTAAACGAATTGAATGAACATGAGAAAAATGTTGCTTTTATGCCATAATGTGGAATGATTAACAATTTTTTGTTTTTCATTATAGTCTACACATGCTAACCAACGCAATTCATTGGCGTTCTTGTGTAGAGGATGGGATGTATCAACGATCAAGCACCCAGAAGGCCTTCCATGATATGTGCCTAATCTATAATACTCTATCTTCACCTTTTTTTCTACTTTCATTGAATCTACATCATCATATTCATCATTGAGCCTTATATTCTTTGTTCTTCAATGGGTTTCCCAATTACTTTCCCAAATCATCACTACCATTTCAATGTGTTCTCCTTCAATTGAAGGAAGTTGCTTTGCTTTTTTCCATTCATCCTGAGATAGAAAAAATGCTACCAGGTATTGGTTTTCCCATGAAAACAATCAAAAGGTATTGGTTTTCCCATGAAAACAATCAAAAGAACAATGGAATTGTTATTGAATATGAGAGCAAGCTAACCATGCACAAGTTGCAAGAAAATGCATATCATTCTATGTTACAAGCCTTTCATGCTCAAGGTTCACCCAGATGGGAAGGAGAGGTTTTACTAACCTAAATTTTCCTTAAATTGCATATTATCGTATCACATATCACAAGCAATATGTTTTAATGTACTATCTATTGGTCACCATATTACCATATCACATCCAATAGTATTCATTGGCCATCATATAACCTTGTTGCAGGTAGCTAGGGTTTACACGTATGCGTTTTGTACAAGGGATAAGTTACCACAATACAAATACTATTTTGGATATGAATATAGGATCCAAAAATAAGATGGCAGATTTTAAAAAATACGGGTTCTGACATATATACTTTAATTTTATAATATTAGTGTTAGTATTATTATTGTTAGGTTAGTAATAATCTTTTAGGTGTTTTGTTGGTGGGTGAAGGACATTATTTCAATTCCCTGCTCCCTTTAAATTTTGTCCATGTAGTTAGGAAATTTTACATCCTCCAAGAGAATAAAGGGTCACTTCTTTTGTGCCTATACCCTATTCCCATTAGTGGAGATGTGGTTTTTCCATGGCTAGTGTGAGGAATTGTTACTTTTTGAACTATTTTTGGTTTAGACAATTGGTTTCATTTACAACATGTTTATTCTTTAAAATCCTATAATTTAGAGCTTAATGAATTATGCATTACTTTTAAGGTACATCAACCTTATGAGATGTTTTTTCTTTAATTGGAAATACACTGAATCATATTTTAATTTATTCATATCAATATTGCTGAAATTGTTCATGGCAAGTAATTTAGCACTATCCCATAGCATAAGTTTATGGTATAACCTCAAAACTATTTTCCATTGATTTGATCTATTGCACTTTGATTCATGTCCCATTGCATCTTCAAGTTGTACTATTGTTACTTGAACTATGATACAAATAAGAGCTATGACCAATCTTATTGAACATTACGAGTTTCTTTCTATATGCCTATTTTATTATCAAAATTTGTTGTTTTCTATTTCAGTAGGTCGTTGGAAGCATAAAGAAAAACATAAAATATAGTCAAGAATCACATGATTAAGCAAAAATGGACATTATGCATTGAAGTGACTTGTTATTTGAACATAGGTCAAGTGACTATTTCATATGTCCTTTACAACAAGGCACTAAATCGTGTCCTCCAAAGTAAGAGAGATGCTTTTGGAAGGACTACAAAGAATGAAGAATATTATATTTCCCTTATTGAATACCTAAGAGAAGAAAAAAATATGGTGCCAATGATATCACAATATTCACCAACTCATAATTGATATGTAACCATATGAAAGGCATTTACCAAGTTTGAATATGAAATCTCAAACGTCTTTATAGAGAAGCAACAATTAGTGTTGCACAATTTCAGTATTTTACCATAAATTATCGTACAAAGATTAAGAGGATGTCTACTGACGGTAGTGTTTGGAGCAATCTCAACTCTAAGTGGGTTTTTTAAAGATGACTTGGTATCAATGTCTATTCCAAAAAAATTCATTGATGGACACCAATATAGATCTCCAATTTGTGAATGCTTTATTGATATGATTTTTGTGGTGTTTTTCATGGTTTTTTTTTATTGAAGAAGAGCCTGTTGAAGTTACAACATCATGAGTCATTCTCCAAGTCAATATTGTATGGTAGTATTGAGCCTCATGTGTCAAAATAGTGCCTTAGGGATCCTGAGCTGGACTCAGGAAACTTGGAGTAGATTCTTGAGTTGGACTCAAGAATGACTAAGCCTTATGTGTAAGGGTTAAGCCTCATGTGTTGAGTTAAGTGCTTTGTATGCCAAAGTGATGATGTTGTATAGTATTGCTCGTTAAGGCTAAGGTCTTGTTTTTCAAGACAAATCCTCATGTGTTGAGGTGGTGCTTCATGTGTTGAATTAATTCTTTGCATGTCGAAGCATGAATGGTGTACGATGTACTACTAACCATTGTTGAGCTATTAAGCCTCCTCTAGAGACTGACAATCTCTAGAGTGAATTACTTTAGCATATGGCCCCTTGGAACGATAGTAGAAAAAGATGATCACATCATTGGAAAAATATCCTTAGTATTTTTTATATGATAAATAAAGTAAAGATGGCACAAGTGGATCATGAAGATAAGACAAGAGATAAAGATAAGACATGTTAAGATAAGAGAGAACTCGAATTTTTCACTTCAGTGATCAAGAAAGACTTTAGTTAATTAAGAGAGATCTCAAATTGGTTACTTCAATGATGCTAATAAGAAATAATTTAGTTAAGAGAGTTAACTAAGTGGTAACAAATAAGATCTTGTTAACTAAGTGTTTGCATGACGACACTTGAGTTTACTAAGTATTTGCATGATGACACTTGAGTTAAAATAAAAGACAACACTTGAGTGGTCTAGCATCCAGTTGAAGGGACATTTCATCGTGAAGTATAAGATCTAATTAAATAAGTGTTTGCATGATGACACTTGATTTAAACTAAAATATGTCACTTGAGGTATGACACTTAAGTTACGACGCTTGAGTTAGTAACCTAACTAAGTGATCTAGCATCCAGTTGGAAGGTGAGTTCATCTTGAAGTCAGAAGGATATAAATTAATCCAACAATGAGATGTATGATACACTTGTAATGTAGGATTTGATGAGATCAAGTTGAAGAGTGAATCTCTCTTGAAGGAAGTGTGCATGTGACCAAAACTGTGAATTAGTCTTAGTGCAAATCAACTGCCGGGTTCTTCTTTTATTTTCTCTTCTCTCTTGTTCTGTGATTGCAACAAGGGTGCTTGGTATTTCTCTTTGATAATGCACCAGGGGTGCTTGATGTAATCTCCTCATTGTAAAGACATTCTTTGCCATCTATCAATATTCTAAGGAATATTTTTCTAGGGTTTTCTCCCTCAAGTACTGGAGGGTTTCCCCAAGGTAAATACTATGTCTCATGTGAATGCTTATGCTTTTGATCATTCATTGATCTCAAGTTATACTATAATTCCAAATTAAGATAAAAAATTCAACATGGTATTAGATCTTAGGGTGTGTATGAGATAATTTTTGCTGTCAAGCTTGAGCCTACGTTGATCTTGAGTGGAAAAAGTTGAGCACAATACTTGAAGAATAATGGCTTCAATCTCAATAAGACAAGAAGATCGAATTGAAGGAACTTCGAACTTCAATACTTGGAAGGACAGGATTATGGAAGAGCATGATATAGATGGATATATATCCAATGTTGTTAAAGAGCCTACTTCTAATGTTGGGTGCATTGATTTCAAGAAGAATCAACCCAATGCAAAGAGAATCATTTATGATTTTGTTAAGGACAATTTGATGCCGGAGATTACTCCGTTGAAGACTGTAAAGGAGTGCTTTGACACATTGACAAATATTTATGAGAAGAAGGTTCCCAGTCAAAAGAGAGACCTGAAGAACAAGATTCATAATATAAATATGGAGAAGGGAGAAACTATTGATTCCTTCTTCACAAATATATCTCTAGAAAGAGATCAACTCATGAGCATTGGAGTTACTATCGAAGATGATGATCATATTTAGGCTGCTATCGATGGTCTTCCATCCTCATGGAAGACATTTGTGGTTGATATTAATGGTTGAGAAGTGCAACCAAAATTTGAAATATTGTGGCATGATTTCCTTCAAGAAGAAGGGAGAATTCAAAGCAAAAATGATTCCTCTAATGAAGAGAACCTTGTTCTTACGAAAAAGACAAAGAGGGGAAAGAAATCATTTTCTCATAAGAATTTTCCTCATCAAGAGGAAAAAGAGTAGAACAAGAAATTTTATATGTCTAAAGTGAAATGCTTCAACTAAAATAAGAAGGGCCACTTTGCAAGAGATTGTCATGCAGGGCAAAGAGGAAAGTTCAAGGGTGTATTTCATGCTTCTACTGCTATAGAAGATGAACCCACAAGAAATAATTCTTCCAATGACCAAGAGACAAGGAAGGAGTACCATCTTGTCTCAGATATAGATGGATCCGTTACCACTAGTGTTGAGACATTGTTGGTGGATAGTGGCACATCAAAACACACGGCTGGATATAGGAGCACTATCATAGATATGAAGGAAAAGAAGTTCTCCTGTCACGGTGGAGTTTGGGGATAATACCCCCTATTATATCTAAGGAGTTGGATCCACTTCCTTTCAGTTGAATTCATGTGATCTATTCCATGTTGATGATATTTTGTATGTTCTTGGTCTGAATAAAAACCTCCTTTCTATTTCAGTTCTAGAATATAAAGGTTTCAGAGTAATCTTTATGCACAATAAAGCGCTCTTGTGGCCTAAGAATCCAGACTTGAATTCTACAGATTGGAGTTAGAGAGGGAGGTCTCTAAAAGTTTCATTAAAGCCATGATCCATGACATAGTCATCACTTGTGAAATTTGGCATAGGAGGCTTGGTCATCTTCATTTCAAAACACTACTTAGCTTACAAAAGATGGTAAATCGTATGCTTGTATTTCAATTTAAGCATGATATTATTTGTAAAGGTTGTGCTCTTGGTAAGAACATCAAGAAAATGTTTCCAAATAGTACTAAAAGATATAAAAGGATATTGGAATTGATCCATTCAGATATATGTAGTTCCATGTCTGCACCATCCTTGAGTGGTTATCTGTACTATGTGATTTTCATAGATGACTTCTCTCGCAAGTCGTGGATCTATTTTCTGAAGGTAAAGAGTGAAACTTTCAACAAGTTTCAAGATTTTAAAGCATTGGTTTAGAATTAGACTAGAAAGCACATTCCTTCTTTGAGATATAATAATGGAGGAGAGTTTGAGTCTCATGAGTTTAATGCTTTTGTTGAGAGGCAGAGATAATAAGATAATTTAATTTACCTTACAACCCACAACAGAATGGGGTGGCTGAAAGAAAGAATAGGAAAATATGTGAGGCTACAAAAGATAAGATGTGTGATTAGGATCTTCCCACCTTTTTATGGGAAGAATCCTCCATCATTGCTTTTTATATTCAGAATAGAATCCTACATACTATCCTGGGAGAGAAGACTCCTCGAGAATTTTTCACTAGAGAAAAACCAGATGTTGGACACTTGAATATTTTTGGTTGTCCAGTCTACATTCATGTGCCAAAAGAGAAGAGGACAAATATGGATCCATTAGGAAAGAAATGAACATTTGTTGGATATCGCGAATCCTCCAAAGATGATAGAATCTATGTTCTAGGTCAAAGGCACATTGAAGTCAATAGAGATGTAACATTTCATGAAGAGGTTTCCCTCTGCTAGTTTTTCAGCATTTAATTCAATCTGATCTAGGATCTTAACTGAGAGAACAACATGTATAGCATATCAAACACAAGAGACAAGAGACACAAAGCATTTCACCAGGGAAAACCAAGATGGTGAAAAACCCCGCAACTTCCTCAGAGATAGAATGAGCACCAATACAAAGATCAAACCCCAAAACAAGAAATAGTCTCCTAGCAGCTACTCCTCCTCCAATTGTGCGCAATCCTCCTCTCTCTCACTAATGAGAAGTGAGTGAGTGAGTGAATGAATAAATGAGAGAGTCACACTCTCTATTTATACTTTACTTCACTTGTCTTTTAACTCTAACTAGGTCAGCCCCAACTTAACCACTTAACATAATGCTAAATGGGCCGACCCCACTAGGGGACTTAAACACCCCATCACAATTGACTCTGGGCCGACCTCCCTTAGGAGAGTCTAATAACCCACTACCACTTGACACTGGGGTTGACCCCTCTAGGGTGGTCTAATAACCCTTTAACCCACATGACTCATACAGGGCCGACCCCACCAAGGTGGTATAATATCCCATTAAATATAAGTTACGACACTTACAATATAACTTGCGACACTTGCAAGTACAAATGACGACACTTCCGATCGAAGGAATAATACATCTCCGTTGGGGATACAATAAAGTAAATATGTAATACATACAATATACAAGTGAATATCTTATGAAGTTACAAATACATCAAGTCATCAATACATATAGGCACAAGTCATCAATACATATAGGCACAAGTCATCAAACATATAGGCACAAGTCTTCAATACTGGAGCTGGATCATCATCACTGGATCACTGGAGCATCATTGTCACTGCTGCTGTACTTGTCATCCCAATCACTGGGCTATCTCTCAATTCTTCTCGTCATAGGAATTTCTACAGATCCAACCCTTTTTCATGCTGGTTGTAGGCCTAGCCTCCTGTAGGTCTTCATCATCTCTGCGAGCTGGCCATCCTGTGGAATCCTCGGGACTGATTACATGCATCAACAAAACCTCGAAAGAGCATCCCAGGATTGATTACGAGCTTACTTCTCAACCTATCGGATCTCCCATGGATCTATTACATGTGACCACCACAAAACCTTAAAAGAGTGTCCCAGGAACGTTTATGTGCATAGCACGACCGACAAGAAATATAAAGAGCATCCCAGGACTTTTACGTGCCTAGCACAACCTATCGGATCTCCAAGACTGATTACATGTGGCTTGGAAAAACCTCGTAAGAGCATCCCATAATTGATTACGAGCTTACTGCTCAGCCTATCGTATCTCCCAGGGAAATATTATATGCCACAGGACAAAACCTCGAAAGAGCATTTTCCAGATATCCCAGGGAGCTATTATATGCCATAGGTAAAACCTCGCAAGAGTATCTGCAAACCTCCCAGGGCAAGATTATATGTCCTCCCAAGCAAAACCTCAAAAGAGTATTTTCTAGATCTCCCAGAGAGTTATTATATGCCATAGGCAAAACCTCGCAAGAGTATCTACAAATATCCCAGGGAAAGATTATATGCTTCCCAAGCAAAACCTCTAAAGAGCATTTTCCAGATCTTCCAGGGAGATTATATATGCCATAGGCAAAACCTCGCAAGAGTATCTGCGAATATCCCAGGGCAAGATTATATGCTTATCACACAACCTATCCACGACCACAGATTATCATCCTGATACTCATGATCCACCTGATCATCCTCGCACGGAGCATCATCCTGAATCCTGATGCTCATGATCATACTGATCATCATCATACAGTACATCATCCTGATGCACATCATCATCGCATGATCATCTTGATCATCGTCACACCATCATTTTGATGCATATCATCATTGCATGATCATCTTGATCATCATCATAGCATCGTCTTGATGCATATCATCTGGAGCATCATCCTAATGCTCATCACACATGATCATCCTGATCATCATACATATCAGTAACTAGAGCATCGTCCTGATGCTCATCACACAACGCTTACATCCACAGCCATGGGAAGGATCCTCCTACCACCATGCTTGGAATGGCTCCTGCAAATGTGTCCCATCACTTCTCCCTCGAAGTATCTTCTATATGAAGAACACCAAGCCTCTCTCTGAAGTACTCGAACTTCATCCTGACTAGTGGTTTGTTCAACACATCTGCAATCTGCTTATCTCTCGCAACATATTGGAGCTTTAATCATCCTCTCTGCATCATATCCCTGATATAGTGATATTTGATCTCGATGTGCTTCGACCTGTCATGGAACACCGGGTTCTCTGACAACTTCACACAACTCTGGTTTTCACAATAGATATAGGTAGCATCCAACTAGAGATCAAATAAATCAGACAGTAACTTCCTTAGCCATACTGCCTCGGAACTAGCCGAACAAGCTGTGACATACTCTGCTTCGGTTGTACTCAGTGCTACGCAGGATTGCTTCCTGCTAAACCAAGAGATCACACCTGATCCCATACTGAAGCAACACCTCGAAGTGCTCTTCCTATCTGCAGAACTGCCTTCCCAGTTTGAATCAACATAACCCTCCAAGTTAAACTTTTGATTCGCATCATACTTGAGCCCATAATCAATCGTACCATTTAGGTACCTTAGAATATGCTTTGCAACAATCAAGTGAACATGTCTTGGATCTGTCAATATTGGCTCAAGGTATTCACCGCAAAGCAAATATCTGGTCTTGTGTTCGTCAGGTACATCCATGACCCAATCATCTCACGATACATCGTGGTATCAACAGACTCTGATGAAGTATCACTCAATAGCTTCAGGTTCGATGCCATACGTGTGGCCATGGCCTTGCATTCCATCATCCCACCGCTTCAGGATCTATACTGCATACTTCCCTTGTCCAAGGAAGATTCCATCTGCACTTTGCCACACCTCCATACCTAGAAAGTAATGCATCATACCCAAGTCCTTCATCTCGAACTCGGAAACAAGCTTCCTCTTCATGTCGGCAATCAACCTATCCTCACATGTCAGAAATAGGTCATCCACATACAATAGGAGTATCACTGGATTTCCTTCCTCAACCTTGTACTCGCTTTACTCTTGGTAAATCCCAAACTGGACAGGAAGCTGTCTATCCTGCCGTACCATGTCCTAGGTGCTTGCTTCAATCCATACAAATCTTTCTTCAATCTGCACACGTATGAATCCCTATCATCTGTCTCAAAACCAAGTGGCTACTCCACATACACTTCCTCTTTGACTACACCATTCAAGAAAGTTGTCTTAACATCCATCTGGTGTATCTTCCACTTCATCACTGCAGCCAAAGCAAGTACTGTTCTGATGGAAGTGTATCTGGGTATAGGTGAAAAAGTTTCTTCATAATCTATCCCTTCTTTCTGGGAGAAGCCACGAGCCACAAACCTTGCCTTGTATTTATGTATGCTACCATCTGCAGCATGCTTGATCTTGTAGATCCACTTGGAAGTCACAACAGAATTCCCTTCTGGTCTTGGGATCACATCCCAAACATCATTCTTCATGATCGACCGGTGCTCCTCGATCATGGCATCCTTCTATTACTACATCCCGGATCCTGGTAACTTCAGATTCTTCAATATCTTCAATAGATAGTTTTCTTGAAGTTCGTTGCTGGAACAAATGTTGTTGTCCTTCTTTTATAGGTGATTGTACACGATCTTTCCTACAAATCAATATCAATTGCATGATTATAAACTTCTCATAGTTTTCAGAACAAAATCTTACACGCAAAAATATATGTCATACAGTTATGAAATTATCTTAGCCAATGCTTCAATACAACATTTATCCATATTCCGTAACTTTCTAGATGCCTTCCATCTCTACCAGAACATTGTTAAGAGTGTGCACAACTACCAACATGACAGCAAAGAGGTTTCATTCTAGATAAGTAGTAATGGAATGTTGTACAGTACCATAGTCCACTTACCCATTACTTACATATTAGTAGTATCTCATTCATTAATGCAACTTTTCTAATATGCATAATATACATCCTAAATCTAGGAACATAAGCATGTACATGACTAGACAACATCATTTTAGTATATAATAAATGACAATTCAAATACTTATCTTTGTTTGGTTGTTGGGTGGACTCCCTATCAATCTTTGCTTCCTTGCATGAACTACTGGAGTGAGCTCCCTCTTGATCTTTGCTACCTGGATTATTTGTCTTTGAACTTATGTCCATCCTAGACCACTATGCATGCTTAAGTGTGCACTAGTGTCATCCTCAAGATCTCATACATAATCATACATGCATTAGTATAATCTCAATACTTATCAAAACATTATGATTCTAAATAATCTTAAACATGTAAGGTCATGATTATTTCATATACAGGTAATTTATCACAAGCATTAGTATTCAAGGTTTCAGAGAGTACTTCTTTTACTCATGCATATTCTTATTTGACCATAGGACTCTTTTAGTTTGTCATATCATTAATCAAACTAAGAAGCATAATATGCATAAGCCCATGATTGCCCAAACTTATAACTTCATGAATTATCAATCATACCAAGTATACTTATAAAAAATCCTAACACAAAGTAGGCTTCTAACTCAATATTGGAAAACATACCTATATTATCATGCTTGTATAACATACCCAAACAATGTCTTCTTTGTTCTCTTAGAGACCTTGTGCTAGCAACCTGCATATCTCACAAGTTAATCATTATAGAACCAAGTTATACATACCTCCTAAGTAGAGCTTCTATGTGATCCATGACTATGGATGAGTCTTTGTCTTCATGTCACCATGTTCATATATTCTTGATCTAGAACTTGATTTGTCTTTCTTGATGTACCCTTCATGTTAGTGGACAACATCATCCTCATACAACACCACAGTGTATTAGTACAATCATAAGTGTCATAACCCTAATCAATGAATGTCTTCTCACATGCATTCATACTTTTACTAAGGTGATAGAGCAAGTTCTAAAATTCATCATGATTGTACTAACCTCAATAATATGAAGACAAACTTAATCATGAAGGGATTTCAAAACATACCTGTATCTCCTCAAGTCATACCAGTCGGTATTTCTTGTAGACTTCTTATGGGAGGCCTTAGCCTCATCTCCCTCTGGAACTGGAACTTCTTCACTTATGTAGTTGTCAATTCATTCTCTTCTAGGATTAACCCAATCCACTTTGATTTGATGAAGCTGGATCTGGAGCTGGCTAGGGTTTGATAGAGAAACCCTAAAAATCCAAACTTTGAATTTCAAACTTTTGATTGGATGAAAAGATGCGCCTTGATGAACTGATCAATCTGGTATACTTCAATTTTGAAAGCTGCAAAATTTGACCCCTCAAAATTGCCTTTGAAACTTTTGGATCTTCTGGTCAAAATCCTGAACTAGGGTTTGATAATGCCTAGGGTTCTGCCTTGCGAAAAAGTTTGATCTTGTGCTCTAAACTTTGATTTTTATCAGGAGAATCCAGCTGTGGTCACAGATTCCAAAAATTTCAACTTTTATAGAAACCCTAATTTTCCACCTTTTCGATCAAAATCCCGAACTAGGGTTTGATGATGCATGGGGTTCTGCCCAACCAAAAAATTTGATCTTGGTCTCTAAACTTCGATTTTCTTGAGGAGAATCCAGTCGTGGTCTCGGATTCCAAAAATTCCAACTTTCTTTGAAACCCTAATTTCCCGCAGTAGTGACAAACCAAAAATGAAAGTTCTCAGAATCCAATTCTATTTGGACAGAAATATATGCCATATTGTTTCTAATGTATCTCTGAAATTTCGGATCCTCAGGGTCTAAAAATTCAGCCTGTGGTAGAATGACCTGTCATATTTCCATCCCCAAATATCTGAGCTCAAATGGATTCTCTAAGAGAGAGATATGCCAAGTGTCGCAATGCGACCTGTTTATGGGATGAAACAATATAGCAAACTTGTACGGTGTGCCACGTGTGATTGTTTCAACTTCAGCCTTTGAAACCTGGACCTATGAAACTAAAGTCCATGCCCTAACTATCACGTTTTACAGAATTCCATTTGGGGCTTCCTAGCCTGATATATGACCTTTTTTCCTAGGTCACATGTTTAGGACTGCATTCTCGAAGAGGAAAAAACCCTAACTTGTATGGATCATATCTCCCAAAGTACAATGAATCTGAGTCTTTGCTTCAGACACAAGGTACATGGACATTTCATCTTCGACCTGTAGAAGTTTCAGATCTTGAACCTTTGCCAAAATGGATTTATAGTGAAAATTACACGATGACTGGCTTTTACTATACCAAGCCCTAGCTTCCAATTTGTCGCAAGTGCAACAAGTGTCATAAATGCCATACAATGCCTTCCTTCACGCTAGCTCTGATACCATGTTAGTTTTTCAACATTTAATTCAATCTAATCTAGGATCTTAACTAAGAGAACAACATGTACAACATATCAAACACAAGAGACAAGAGACACAAAGCATTTCACCGGGGAAAACCAAGAAGGTGAAAAACCCTGCAACTTCCTCAGAGATAGAATGAGTACCAATACAAAGATCATAAAGATCAAACCCCAAAACAATAGATAGTCTCCTAGCAGTTGCTCCTCCTCTACTTGTTCACACTCCTCCTCTCTCTCACTAATGCAAAGTGAGTGAGTGAGTGAATGAATAAATGAGAGAGTCACACTCTCTATTTATACTTTACTTCACTTGTATTTTAACTCTAACTAGGTCAGCCCCAACTTAACCACTTAACATAATGCTAACTGGGCCGACCTCCCTTAGGAGAGTTTAATAACCCACTACCACTTGACACTGGACCGACCCCACTAGGGTGGTCTAATAACGCTTTAACCCACATGACTCATACAGGGCCGACCCCACCAAGGTGGTCTAATAACCCATCAAATATAAGTTACGACACTTACAATATAACTTGTGACACTTGCAAGTACAAATGACGACACTTCCAATCGGAGGAATAATACATCTCCGTTGGGGATACAATAAAGTACAAATGTAATACATACAATATACACGTGAATATCTTCCAAAGTTACAAATACATCAACACCCTCAAACAATCTAAAGAACTTCAGTGTGATTCATATATGGAGGAGCATGAGACTCCCATGATGGAGGATCTAGGTTCTGTTTCTCCTCTTTCAAATGTTGAGAGGGAGAATCCAAAAGAGTCCTTAGATATGCTTGATCCTAAAGACCCAATAGAATTGGTAGAAATATCACTTGATGAACCTCCTGCTAAGAGGAGATCTACTTGGTGTCGAGATATACTGCAAGAGGCATGAAAGCATGGAGCACCATCAGGCACATCCATAGAGTGAAGGATACCTGAAAGATATTCAACATATGTAGCACAGATGAGTCACATCACTGATTCAGAACCCACCACCTATAAGGAAGCTACTATGCAACACGTATGGAAAGATGCCATAATGGAAGAATACAAATCCATAATGAAGAATTATGTGTGGGACGTGGTTCCTAAACCTAAATGGAAGTCAATAGTAACTTCCAAGTGGCTTTATAAAATCAAACATGCAGCTGATGGAAGTATTGAAAAATATAAATCAATATTTGTGGCTCGTGGTTTCTCATATAAAGAAGGAATAGACTATGATGAGATAGTCGCTCCTATGGTTAGGTACACTCCTATTCGAGCCATGATTTCAATTTCCTTAGTTCTGGGTGGAAGCTTCACCAGATGGATGTGAAGACTTCCTTTCTCAATGGTGAAGTTGAGGAATAAGTATACAGACAACAACCCAAAGGGTTTATAGTTCATGGGAAGGATTCTCATGTATGCAAACTTAAAAAATCCTTGTATTTCTTTAAGCAGGCCTTGAGGGCTTGGTATTCAAGGATTAATAGCTATCTTACGAGCTTGAGATTCTCGAACTTGTACTTCAAGGTTGTGAAGAACCAACCACTAATCTTGGTTCTCTATGTTTATGACTTGTTCCTTACTGGAGGGGAACAATAGATAGCTCGTTGCAAGAGGGAAATCACTTCTGAGTTCGAAATGAAAGACATGGGTCTTATGCACTATTTTCTTGGTCTGGAGTTTTGTCAAAGGAAATATGAGATATTTATTTCACAAGGAAAGTACATTGTTGATGTGTTGTGCATGTTTGGTATGATTGATTGTAAATCCATGTCTACACCAATAGTTTCTAATTTGAAGAAAATAAATGAGTTAGATTCTAGATCGGATCTAGTGGATCCTACCATGTATAGACAGTTCATTGGTTCCTTAATGTATTTGATTCATAGTAGAACAAACATATGTTAAGTAGTGAGCATCTTTAATGAGTTCATGTCTGATCCAAGACATACACATTGGGTTGCTACCAAGCATGTGATTAGATACCTTCAAAGTACTATTTCTTATGGACTCAGATATGATTCTAGTGGAGGAGTGATGCTACTTGGTTATGCTAACTCTAACTGGGGTGGTAGTATTGTGGATCGAAAGAGTACATCCAAATTTTGTTTTAGCTTGGGATCAACTATGATCTCTTGGTCCAGCAGAAAGCAGGGCTCTGTATCCTAGAGTAGTACAGAAGCATAGTATATTGCAACTAGTATTGCATGTCGAGAAGCTGTGTGGCTTAGGAAGCTACTTGCTGGGTTTTTCAGTGAGAATATTGAGACTATTGTCATTCTCTCTAACAATTAGAGCTACATTAAGCTCTCAGAAAACTCTGTGTTTCATGACAAATCAAAGCACATTGAGATGAAATACCACTACATCAGAGACATGATCTAGAGAGGCATTGTAAGACATAAGTACATTTCTACTGATGGGAAGATATCATATATGTTGAATAAACCTCTATCCTTTATGAAGTATAGGTACTTCCAAGAAAATATTGGCATGGTAGAGAATGCCTCCCTCGTTGAGAGGGAGTGTTAAAGTTACAACATCATGATTCATTCTCCAAGTCAATTGTGTGTGCTAAAATTGAGCCTCGTGTGTCGAGGTAGTTTCTTTGGGAGCCTGAGTTGGATTTAGGAAATTGGGATTAGATTCTTGAGTTGGAATTAAGAATGACTAAGCCTTATGTCTAAAGGTAAAGCATCATGTGTTGATGTAAGTGATTTGTATGTCAATGTGATGATGTTGTACAATCTTGCTTGTCAAGGCTAAGGTTATGTGTCAATACAAATCCTCATATGTTGAGGTGGTGCCTCATGTGTTGAAGTAATTCTTTGCATGTCGAATAAGACATGGTGTGTGATATACTACTAACCACAATTGAGCTATTAAGTCTCCTCTAGAGACTGGACACATCTAGAGTGAATTACTTTAGCATATGACAACTTGGAACAATAGTAGAACAAGATGATCACATCATTGGAAAAATATCCTTAGTATTTTTTATATGATAAATACAATAAATATGGCACAAGTGGATCATGCAGATAAGAAAAGAAACAAAGATAAGATATGTTAAGATAATAGAGAACTCGAATTGTTCACTTCAGTGATCAAGAAAGACTTCAGTTAATTAAGAGAGAACTCAAATTGTTTACTTTAGTGATGTTAACAAGAAAGACTTCAGTTAAAAGAGTTAACTAAGTGATAACAAAGAAGATCTAGTTAACTAAGTGTTTACATGCCGACACTTGAATTAACTAAGTATTTTTGACAACACTTGAGTTAAACTAAAAGACAATACTTGAGTGGTCTACCATTCAGTTGAAGGGATAGTTCATCCTGGAGGAGAAGATCTAATTAAATAAGTGTTTGCATGATTGCACTTGAGTTAAACTAAAGGACGACACTTGAGTTAGTAATCGAACTAAGTGATCTAGCATCCAGTTGGAAGGTGAGTTCATGTTGAAGTTAGAAGGCTTTAAATTAATCAAAGAGTGATATGTATGATACACTTGTAATGCAGGCTTTGATGAGATCAAGGTGAGGAGTGAATCTCTCTTGAAGGATGTGTGTATTTGACAAAAAATGAGAATTGGTCTTAGTGCATAATCAACTGCTAGGTTCTTCTATTATTCTCTCTTCTCTCTTGCTCTGTAATTGCACCAGGGGTGCTTGGTATTTCTTTGTGATTGCACGAAAGGTGCTTAGTATTTCTCTCTGATAATGCACCAAGGCGCTTGATGTAATATGTTCATTGTAAAGACATTCTCTGCTATTTATCAATATTCCAAGGAATATTTTTCATGGGATTTCTCCCTCAAGTACTAGAGAGTTTCCTAGAGTTTTATCACTCTGAATGCTTATGCTTTTGATTATTCATAATTTCAAGTTCTACTATAAATCTACACTAAGATAAAAAAAATTCAACAAAACCCATAGCTCTACTATGTTTTCCCCATCCTATAATAACTCGAGTCTCTTGTATGGGTGACAGCTTGAATATGGTTTTGTATAATTAAAAAATTATGTAGTTTCACTTGGAAAAGTTACGTTTGTCTCTTTCACTTGGAGTAATTAATGAAACATAGTTTTCCATTTCCGTTTACCTGATATTATGGATTTATTGTTATAAATCTCATTAAATGATTTCAAATGGAATCCCATTGTGCATAAAAAAATTTTACTTGAACTTTTTTTAATCCCAAAAATATTTTGTAAAGATTAACTTTGATTGGTTAATATGTTTTTTTTTTTCATTTTGCATCATGTTAAACAACTTAACAAGTTAACAATAATCAAATTTCCTTGGAGACGAGACAAGCTAATCCAACATTAAATCCTAAGGTCAATTATATATGATGTGGTACCGTAGAGTTATACATGTGTGAAACTCTTATGGAGTAGTGCACATTCAAAGGGCACACACATGATTTATTGGCATTGACACAAGTTTTGAATTATGAAATTTTTAAAAGATTGTATTACATGGATTCTTGTTAATTTTTCTACAAACATATATAAGGAAGTATTAAATATATAGAATAATATATAAAATTCATTGTACCGGTCTTCTGGATCTAGGTCTAGTTGTTTTCATACATATAAGCCATCCAAAACAATTTAGATATTAAGATCTTTGGCTAAGAAATATTTTTGAGACTAGACTATAACACAAAATACCAATGCTCAACAATTAGAACCTTCAAGTGGCTAGCAAGAGCATAAATTTTATACCTAGTAGCACATTCCTAGATTAAAGGTCATTCAGAGCAAGAGAACATAATGTGTTGGGTGGGAGTTGGGACATTTCATTAGGTACCTTATTGCTTAAGATAACAAACTTATCTAACAAGTGCATGCATGTATTTCTCCTCAAGGAATGGATACAAATAATTAAGAGGGTTGACCAAAGTCCTAAAGGAAGGTTTTTTATGAATTTGGAGTGACTTGTGCCTACTAACATTCATACTGCTAACACGTGTGGTAAAGGAGAAAATATATTTATAAGGTGTAGCCTGGCATTCTTTTATGGAATGCCTTGTGGGAATCTTATCATGTTCGTTATGCTTCACATGAAAATTCATGTATGATTATAAGCTCTCATTTAATTCCAACATACAATGATGTGTCTTATACAATTACTTAATTTGAAAGGAACTTAATATTGTTACCCTAAGAATCCAACATGTGTCACTCTTCAAATTGGTCTCACTAAAAGAGACTATGTTTTCGAGTCTACTTGAAAAACACATTAAGGAATCTTCACTAATAACATATAATTTACTAGAATGTAATTTTCCACACATTCCCAAAATGTGCATGATCTAAAAGACTAAGACACTATCCCCAATTTTCAAACCCATAATGAATTGTAGAGATTTGTGATGGCATTTGCTTGAAAGCATAACCACAAGCATAGTCATTCTAGAACTATAATGAAGGCATAGCCAAAATTGAGATACACATTGCATGGTTAATATAAAGCCTTAGTTATAGACCCAAGATATATAATAAGTGGTGTCATTAGAAACATGTTGTATCAATCTAAATGAACTTTCTAAAAAGCATCCTTATATGCCATGTCCTTCTAAAAAGCATCCTCATATGCCATGTCCTTAGCCATGTTAAGTTTGACATTGAGCAATATTACTATCACAAAGATATGAAATATTGCTATGTGTTTGTTATCTCAAGTTGTCCCTTCGTCATAAACTAAAAGGCCTTGTCCATTGATCAAACGAGACAAAATACTTTATATTATAGGCTTAATGACTGGATTGATTGGCATACCATCATAAGATATTGACTTGTGGGGCAATGATGCACCACAACCCACTGAGACTATTTCATTTATGGATAGCCTTGAAGTATATCTTAATTTATGAATTCCTAGTTGTGTACCCTTGTATCAATCTCCATTTTGGACCATGTACTTGCTCAATATGATTAGATACCAATAAATAGACCAATATTTATCATCTTTAACGATTTATTATTTGTCCTTTAGAAACATGAATCGCATAGTTTACGCAAATTCTTAAATAAATTCACTGAATATAGGTTTTAAAATTATCATGAATGTTTAAAAAATTCAATACTATAGCGAATGTTTAAAAATTATCATCAATGTTTTAAATTAAAATATATAGTACTGAAAGTGTCTATGTCCTCCGCATTAATTGAGTTTATGTGCAAACCAAGAAGACCAATTGTAGAATTCTATCCTTTCTAGGCATGACTTTGTTGTCCCTATAACTTCTTTGAAACCAACAAAATGCCACCTCTATTCATCATTTGAGGGCTTGAGAATTCTTCTTAAGGGGTAACAAAACCAAGTATCCACATGGAAGTTTAGGGAGGGATTTTACAAGGAATATTTCTTGAAATGCGTACGCATCAGTCCATAGATGAAAATTCACGCCTAATATGAAAGATCAGGGTCATAGGCACTATTGTTAAGGGATCTTCACCTCGTTTTCTTCTAAAATCATTCATATAAACAATTTTTTATTTGTGTTTTGTGTGGAAACACCCTTTGTCATATCTAGATTCAAAAGTTTCCATCCTACATATAACTCCTTATTTCATCTTAATAACATCTATATTAAGGCATGGTCAATCCCTATCATTGTTTGAGGTAGCCTTCTCTAGATAAGGTACACTTATATAAAGTTGTGGAATGTAAACACATAGGCCCATTTAAAGAAGCACATGTGATAATGCATCTTGTTGATTGCAAACATTTCATATTTTGGTATCCTTGGAGATATTGCATGACACAAACTTAATTTTTAAGAAAACGGTCAATTCATTTCATTTGAGTTGCACAGTTACACAGTTATGCTACATTAATTCAATGTCTGTGAAAGAAAGTTGTAGCGATATAGAAGTATTAAAGTGATTTGGAGAAAAATAAGAAGAATAAGCATATATTATACCTCTATCACCCAATTTAGATGTTCTAAGGATTTTTTTGCACAAGAAGAATTCTACTTCATGTTTATTACAAGAGTAAAATTCTCATAAAATCTCCCCAACCTGCTCTTAAGTGTTATTTCTGTGCAAGTTCTAGAGTGTTATGTGACAATGATATTAATCCTTGTTTCACATACTTTATGATGGTGGGATCCAAAATTGTTTTTCATTATTCTTTAATAGTAGGATCTTACTTTGTTTCACATAAATCCTTGTTAGGAGGATTTTATCTCATTTCACATTGATCTCTAATAGTGGGTTTATTACCTATTTCACACCACTTTGATTTGTCAGAGGACTCATCATCTATTTTAGTAATTTTCCATTTCTTATGAAGCCCTATACAATGCTTCTACTGACTTATATATGCAATTGCATAGTTTTAATGCTATGTGCATAACACTTACAGTAGCCCAAATAGATATGATGATCACAACTCCAAACTACTCTAATGATGATGAGTTGCACAACTCTTTATAAGAAATGAGAGACACTCTTAATAACCCTAATGAGAACTATTATAGAGAATCATATACATGTAATGTGTGAATAATTATAATTAATCATAGACCTATTCAACATTGAGAGGCATAAAAAAATTAGAAGTGAAAGGATCCCCAAGTTACTAGATTTGGAGATAACATACCGGTAGATATTGTTTAAACATGTCATCAAATCTATGCGGTTTTCTAATTTGCAATTTTAGTTTATTTAACAATAAATTTTTGCAAATACCAGAACCCCTCTGAATAGAAAAAATTATAGACTAAATAATAGATCTTGGAATTACAAATGGACAACATCCCAAAGAAATGATCAAATTACATGAATTTATAGATTCAAATCCAAATAACTATTATAATTTCTAAGTTATTTCTTCAGAATTCAACATTATATATGAACAAAGACCCAATGAAATGATCAAATTACACAAATTAACAAATTCCAAGGTCATTCTATTTGAGATAAAGTTTGGAATGTCCTTTATGGAGTTGGCATACCCATATTCCAAAGTCATTATGTTTGAGACCAAGTCAAAAACTCTTTTGAGCATTGATATTTTCCTTGTATATTCAAATGAGAGAACCATCCAAATAAACTAATAAGAATACTTTTAGTTAGTATACATAAAATAAATAACAAGGGAGACATAAAAAATATAGAATCTAGGCCCTAAATTATAAGATGTAACACATATACTAACTTATAATCACTCTACATTTCTAGAAGAAATCTAAGTTCCTAGAAAATTATAATTTGATGTTGCAAATCATGCTAGTGTTTTGAACCATTACAATTTTCGTCTCTTTGAAAATCTTGATGGTTTTCTCTTTGAAAATCTTGATGGGATCCATGTGAGGGAAAAAATGATAGACCAAATGCATCCAAGAAAGCCCATAATGGGCCAGATATTTAGATTTGCAGAGGTCCTGGATCAATCTCCTTGATAAGATCTTTGTTGATCTCCCAATTTTTTGTTGTTCCATCATTATATTGCAAACTAAGCTTGGAAAGTTGGTTTTCCTCTTATGTTTTTTGTCCCTATAGACATGATGAAAATATATATTATCAATTTTTTTTATAATCCTATAGATATCCTCATATATTGGTCTTAGAAAAATGTTCTTTGGTTTTCTTCTATGATTGATCCATTCAATCACCAATAGTGAGTCTCTAAAGACTTGTAATGATGCCACCCCTGTGTTATGAGCTAGGCGTAGTAACTTCAAAACAATAGTGAGTTTTGCTCTATTGTTGTTGGTTGGTCTTATGCTAGAAACTATGTTGAACCTGTGATTATCTGATATGTAGATAGTTCCTCTGATTCCCCCTCTACAAGGGCATCCTTGTGTTGCACCATCAAAGAAACTCTATGATTTGGATTTGTCTATTTGGATAGAGCTTACCTTGTTCTTATTTACATCTAGACTGTCCTGAGGGAATTGTGCTAGGATTGCAAGGAATTTTGTAGCATAGATGTGGGAGTGGAAAAAAGTATTATGAAAAATCATTTTGTTGCGAGCGATCCAAATCCCCCAATTCCTTAGAACTGGTAGAACTTTGTGTTAGGATAATTAATACTATATCTTTGTACTTAGCATTATTTTAATTTACCTAGCAGTTGATGATGTCATTTCCCCCTAGTGGTGTGCAGATGTCATCTAGGACCCATTATCCACCTAATGAGCCATGCATGCATCATTTTAGGACCACATGAGTCAGTTCCCTACATTTTAGGAGCCAACTCAGTGTTCTAGTTTAGTCCACCGGAGTTAGCTAAATGTGGGGGGTTAATGCTCCGATTTCCACTATTTGTGGCCTCATGCACCCATTTTCTGAGTGATTTGCATGACAAACTTACCAATGCACCTCTTTTGGTCAGTTAACTAAGTTTCTGTTCACTTGAGTTGAGTTTGGGTCTTCTAGAGCACTCATTAGGGGAATTTTGAGGTCTAAAATGAGACTCCCAACAAATACAATAAAATATTACAAGTTAGACATTTTGTTGTGGAGGTATATTCACAATTCACCTTTTACACTACAATCAATGTAACTATGGTTAAGTTATATTAAAAAGATATTTAAAATAAAATCAATAAAAGAATCATTCTTTGATGTGACTAAAAGTATTACTCTTGAATACATAAATTACTTTTGAATATAATATGGTGAATATACTTATAATGTAAAAAGTAACGTACTCGTAAAGTAAAAAAAAATCTACTCATAAAGTAAAAAGGAAAAAGTAACGTACTCATAAAAAAATAAAGTATACTATTTTGAATTTTGAAATATAACTTATTCAATATTCAAAATATGATTATAATAACATGTATAATTTTGAATTTTAAACATAAATTAAATTTATATAAATAAATTGTTATTTCTTTTAAAATATATATTAATTATATAAATTTAACTTATATTCATTAAAAATAAAAATCATTCATATAGTCATAAAAATCCAACTTATATTTTAATATTTATAAAATATGTTGACTAACTATTATATAAATCTAACTTAAATTTATTAAAACCAAAAGTTAATAATTTTTTTATATAAATATTAACATGATTTAAATACTAATAATCTATTTACATAAATATTTATATTATTGCACCGAGTGAAACGAAGTGCTCTACAACCCAGTATGGGGGAGATGTTGTAACATTTGTTACTGACAAAATAATTTAAAAAATTCTTGTCGACTCATAAAATAAAAAATTATCGAAAGTATTTAAAAAAAATCCATGTTGGTTCATAAAATAAAATATTATGAAAAATAATTAAAAAATAGATGTTCGCTTATAAAATAAAAATTTAAAACTTAAACCCGGATCGATCAATCAAGAGAGGTCAAATTTCTTGAGTTTGAATTTTAAAAAAGAAATACACCTCAAGAAATTGGATCCCTCTTGGTGCTTGATAGATACGGGTTTAAGATGGATCTATACTAGTTTAAATCTATTTTTATTTATAAAATACTTAATTAACTCATAATCTATATTGATATTACATATCTATAATTTAGATAACCGGGTATTTATTTTATGTATTCATTTAATAATCAATACAATTATTTTTCATTTGTTTTAATTTATATATTTTACAATTTTTATTTTTATTTTTTTTATTATTAACGTGTACCTCATAAAACTTATCTCATTTATATTAATATTCTTAAATTTAAAATAATATATTATATAAATAGTAATTATTCTACATATATCACATATTTATGGATTTAAAATTATAGTAAAATAAAATAATATATTCATGGATTATGTTTTCATAAGAATCTTGTTTCCATAACATAAGGTTTAAAAAGTTTAAATCTCAAATGTTTTAAATGTTTAAATATCCTATCAATTATGTCAAACATTAAAATAAAATGGTATGTATTCAATAAGGTTTTTAAAGTTTAAAAGAATTTTAAATTATATATTATATACCTATTTTGATTTTAGTTGAATAGTACGTTATTTTTACATATGGTTTTAAAACTTCATCAATATATTGTAAATTATTATAATATATACATTATCATTATATTGTAAATTTATTTATATATTATAATTGATTTAAATAAAGTTTTGAAATTATATTTGATATAATGTAAATTATTTATATGATTTTGAATAGAAATTTTTTTTTTTTAGTATTAATAATTTATTACTTAAAGATATATGTTATATATTGAAAAGTAATTTTATAGTTTTGATTTTGAATAGAGTATTCACTTTTATGGTATTTGTAATTTATTTATTTTATATTGAAACATAAATAGTATTTTTTTTCTAAGTACTTTAAGGTACTTTAATACATTTATATTATATTCAAAAGTAATCTAAGAGTGCTCTATTAATTATGAGTACTTTATTTACAACATTGATATGGTTAACTATGGGTTTTCATTCACTATTTAGAATTTGACAAATAAACATCTTTAACTCAACCAATGTCACCTCAACTATTATAAATGATGTCATCCTCTAGAATGTGATTGATTCTTTAAAAGTTGATTTTGATAGTACATTTTTTTGTTTTGAGGCTCATTTTTTACCACAAAATTCCCCCAATGTTAGTGGTGACAATTCCTATGCTAGACAGACTGAGACTCGAAGTCTCCTAGGTGATTCAAATTCTCTTCATTGTAACATCATTGTTAACTATACTGATTATTGAATGATTACACACTATTATGTTCCTATCTGAGTTCTCATGCATGATTAATTGTTTGCTCATTTTTACTGCAATTTTCACTATAATTCATCTTTTCTGCTCATTCTTTCTTTGTGAGGAATACTCAGTTCCATGATATACTGTTATTTAGAATTTCACATGGTGTCAGACATCAGTGCGAGTAGGTTGAGCAGCTACTTTCAGTAGTGCACTAGAAGCCTCTGGATTTCCATAGCAAATCCTGGTTCCATTGCATTGAATTCATTGGAGAAGTCCTTTGAGGTCTAGCTAGGTGTGAAGGATCCGAATAAAAGTGCCTATAGTCCTAAAGTAGTGCTCAGTAGTAGTTTATCTCCAAAATTGAGAGTTTTTTGTAGGATATTGAAGGTTTTTCAGTGCAGCAGTAGCAGTAGTTTCAGTTTTTATTCGCTCCAACAATTTCTCATGGAAAATTTGAATATTCCTCTGTCTTCGAGGATCCCGACACCCTTCAATTATCTTTCTTGGAAGGATGATATGTAGATGGTGTTGCACAACAAAAGTATGTATAGGGTTGCAATGGGAAAGGAGTTCAAACCTTAGGCAGCTGTTGAGAATGACAAGTATCTAAACAGATTAGATGAAGCGTTTGGTTTCATGTGTATTCATATTTCTAGATTTTCTCTTCCACCTTAATGGATTGAAGACTCCAAGATAGGTTTGGTGGAAGCTTGATACCCTCTTCGACAAGCAACATGAGCTGAGGGGCCATATTATGGAGAATGAGTTAATTTCTCTTCAACCCAGCAGTTTCAAAACCATACAACAATTATTCTCTAAATTCAAATCCTTGGTCATGTAATGCAAACAATGTGGCATTGAGAAGAAGGATGAGCAACTGGTGCTATCCATTCTAAGCAAACTTGGTCCGGAGTTTTCAATTTTTGTTTCTACCTTCCATTCAGGGATATTGTCAACCACAAATGGAAAATTCATTCTTTAGATGAATTCATCGAATCTCTCCTCCAAGAACAAGACAAATTGATTCAGATGGGTGCCTTGAAGGCCTCCAAAAATCAAGCTCTTATGGATGGAGAGTCAAAAAGTGTAAATGCTAAAGGGAAGAACAAAGGTAAAGAGAAGAAACCATTTGAATACAAACAGAATGTCAAGTCTAATCCATCGGAAGGAGCCTCCAGCTGCAACAAGGATAATCAACAAAGGTTTGAGAAGACCAAGTGTTCCTATTTCAAGAAAGGAAACCATCCAGAGAGTTCATGTCCCATGGAAAAAAAGATAGATCAAATAACCAAACTTCTTGAACAACACAACATTGCCCTCTTAGAAGGCGCAAGAGATATTGATTCTGAAAGTGAGATAGATGATCGTGAGAGATGCCATGCACTGAAGGATGGATTATCACAATCACAAGCCTTCCTCATAGATTCTGGAGCCTCTGACCACATGGTTTCCATGAAAGAATCACTTTCTTCTCTAGATATCAATGATGGTCCTAGTATTCACATGGGAGATGATTCTTAGATCTCTATTGCAGGGAAGGGCACAATACAACTAGAGCATGGAAATTTAAAAAAATGTTCTATTTGTTCCTTATTTATCAACAAATTTGTTGTTTGTTTATAAAATGACTCACACAGGTTCACTGGATAAAGTTGTCTTTGGTCTCGACACAATTGAGATTGCAGAGATCTCTTCTTGGAAGATTATAGCGAAAGGATTTGCAAACCATGCCTCAAATGAATATGAATTCTCTCACTATTTTCCATACTCTTTTCCTACTCCATTGGCATTTGATGAAGATCAGAATGATTTCTCTTCTAATGATCTAGTTTTAGATTCTGAAGATGAGGACCAAGATCTTGATGTTGAGTATGAAGTTCAAGCAGATCTAGATGTAACACCTACTCCCAATCCATGGCCAAGGCCAATATGGGATCATAAAGTCCCTGAAGTTGCTGGGAACATAGCTGGGGACCCATATGACCATCGAAGAACTAAATCTCAACTATATCGAGATGCAAACCTTGCACTATGTCATATAGATCCACTTCTCTCAGAGAGGTGACACATGATGGTGGGGTCTGATCCACAATATTTCAAAGAGACTTGCCATGATGGATCTAAAATCAAGTACAAAGCTCGGTTAGTTGACACATGGTACTCAAAAGGGTTATGATTTGGACTACAATGAACCATTAGCTCCAGTAGAAAATATGGTTTCTGAAAGACTTTTTTTGGAAAAAACAACTTTGAAACAGTGAGAGGCACATCAAAGGAGTAGATATAGATCCAGATACAGATCTAGCACCTACATTACTATCCTGCATAGGAGCATATTTCCTACATTTTTACAAAGTCTTTCACCCATAAATTGTTTGCACATGTGAAGGTTGTTTGAGTTTACTGTTGTTCATTTTTTAGGGTGGGTATTTTTCCCATGCGCTTTTTCCCTATTTCCTTAGTTTCATGAACAATTCTTTTATCATTTATTTGATTGTATGGGTGACCTTTGGTCTCAGTAACTAGGGCCTAGGATGTCCAAGTTTGGATTAAGGGGGGGTTTTAAGATAATTAATACTCTACCATTGTCCTACTTATCATTATTTTCATTTACCTAGCAATTAATGATGTCATTTCCCCCTATTATTGTGCATATGTCATCTAGGACCCATTATCCACCAAATGTGCCCTGCATGCATCATTTTAGGACCACATGAGTCAATTCCCTACATTTTAGGAGGAAACTCAGTGTTCTAGTTCAATCCACCTGAGTTAGCTGACTCTTGTGGGGGGTTTATGCTACGATTTCCACTGTTTGTGGCCTCATGCACCCTTTTCTAAGTGATTTTAATGATAAACTCACGAATGTGCCCCTTTTGGTTAGTTAACTAACTATGTCTTCAGTTAACTAAGTTTTGTTTCAGTTGAGTTGAGTTTGGGTCTTCCGTAGCACTCCAGTGGTGACAATTCCTATGCTAGACAGACTGAGACTTGAATTCACCTAGGTGATTCAATTTCTCTCCATTGTAACATCATTGTTGACTATAATGATTATTGAATGCTTACACACTATTCTATTCCTATCTGAGTTCTCATGCATGATTAATTGTCTGCTTATTTTTACTGCAATTTTCACTGTAATTCATCTTTTATGCTCATTCTTTCTCGATGAGGTATACTCAGCTCCATGATCTGTTGTGATTTCGAATTTCACACTTTGTATTTCTGATATATTTTTGAGTGCATCCAATTCCTGAAGAGTGTTGTAAACTCCTCTCCTTCCCATATAAAAAAATTTCCAGTAACTTGAGGGGCATAATGCTACATTTATTTCATATAAGGGTAACTGATGAAGAGATGGTTAATTGACTCACCATTGGATGTACAGAGTGCACATCTACTAGGTCCAATTCTAATAAATATGGACATATGATCCCATACTAGTACTTTTCGATCCAGAACTAGCCACATGAATAACTTCGTCTTCATTGGGCAATCTAGCTTCCAAATGACATTGTGCCACCAATCTGTAGACAGATGATCTTCTTCTTCCCTAAGTACCTGGTATCCAATTTTGGGCATATAAGAACCTCTTGTAGCATTTTTGGTCCATATAATAGAATCCACCTCATTTGTAATTCTTATATGACAGCCCTTCAAGGATTTAATGAATATATCCCGATGATATTTCTCACCATTATCAAGGCCCAAATATTCAGAAGTTATCCATTCTTGTTGAAGTGGAGTATTATTATCTTCATCTTGTATATGGTAAAGGAAAGTATAACCTCTATTAGTGAGTAAATAAATTAAATTCACAGGTAACCTGTGTGCTTCCTTACTACCAACCCATGAGTCTATTCACTCTTGGGTCAGGTAAATTTTTGAGGTAAAGTTTGTGAAGCTTTGATGAGAGTCAGGCCAAGGTAAAGTGGTCTGACAAGGAGAAGTCAACTTCGATGAAGCGGCCGAGAATCCAGGAAATAGGGTATTTTGACAATGTCAAGGGTGGAGTTAAGTAAGCTAGTTAGACATTTTTGTCCACTTATAGTTATGAGTGGAGTATTTAGTTAGTGCAGTAGTGGGAGTGGGGCATGTTGTGTGCGCCCTATAAATATGTAAAGGGTTTGAAATTTTGGGGCTTTTAGTGAATTAGTGAGCGATTTAATGTCCTATTTTGAGAGCCCTGTCTTTGTCAAGAAGAGTTTCATGATCTGTAGGATGTGTGCACGGGTCTATTGTAAGAGAAAGAGAAATCTATAAGTTATTGCAAACATGAAGTGCTTATTTTTTACTGTGACTCATGAATAAAGAAATCACTTTCGTGGTTTTCTCTTGTTTGGGTTTCCACGTTACATATAGTGTCTAATGTGTATGTTATATGATGATGTGTTATGCTTATTGCTATATGCTGCATATTGTTGGATGATCAATGAACCATATGTATGAATGGTATATGAATGAATATTTGTCACAGTTAATTAAATGTTAGATGTAAGAAAATATTCGAATTGTTAAGTAGAGTTATCTATTGATGTTAAAATGTTGGGTTTTTTTTGTACCCCTTCGCTACTACAAAAGCTTGGTTCCTATAGCTCCTATAGATACTTCGGGTGAGACTTCATCTGCTTCGTAGGTGTTTCCGAAAGGGGTTAAAATCGTTTTGGTTTGGTATCTTAGGGTTTTGTTGGTGTTTAATGGTTTGAACCCTAGTCAAAATAGAAGTGTTCCAACAAATGGTTTTGTTTCCAGGAATGAGGCTTGTGTTGAAGGGGTATGTGGAACATGTGGCATCCTACTAGCCCAAGATCCAAGGTTGTGTAGATCAGAAGCTAAGAGAGATTGCTAAAGAATAGAACAAGCATCCCCGACTAGATGATGAAGCATGGTTAGGTGAGTATGTTTTCTCAGATCTTCATGAAGCATTATTTGGTGAATTTCCTGTTCTATTGTATGAATGGTTGGCAAGGTTAACTAAGAAAAAGATGAAATTCTAAGGAGGTGAGCCTATGGTTTGGACACCCAAGATAATATGAACTCTCAAGGGTGTTGATAATAAAATATCTTGTGTTGTTGATTTTTGGGTTGATAGTATATTAGAAGAATATATTACTAAATTTGTTGTAAACATTGTAAAATCCTATAACACCGTTGAAAGGGAGTTCTTCCAAGGACCATGAGGTAAGTACTTAAAATATTTGAAGTTGTAAATTAAGATGCTACTCTGTGAAAAATGGGTTATGGGAATGGAGTCTGATGCATAAACCACTAGTGCACAATGGTTCAGGATGCCAGTTGCAAATGGTAGGAGAGTATGTTGTGAGACATGAGCTGATATGAAAAGGGAAGGATACAGTGAAATAGATGAAGAGTGTGGTCTACTGTGAAGTGGAAGAATATTTTGGTCAAGTAAGAGGAGGAGAAATATGACAAAAGGAAAGGATTGCAGTGTGGCTAAAAGATGGGACTACGAACCAGTACCACAACTCGAAGATGAATCTTTGGATAGAGAAGAAACTGGAGAAGAAGAAGATCAACTTGCTTCTAAGGATGATCCTGCTGAACAAGATCAGACCAAACACTGCGACATACCTATGACCTGTTAATATTTAATATGCTAAGACATAAAATATCAACATTACATTCCATTTCACAACAATAGCATATACAGGATCACTGAACGAACAACAAGCATAGCATAAACACAAGAGACACAGATTTATCCTGGGAAACCCTCATGGGGAAGAAAACCCAGCAAAGCTTCCTCAATATAGATGACCAACAATATAGAGATGTAATCCACAAGCATGAGCTCCTTCTCCTCCATAGAATATCTCTCTCTCTCACTTATGCGCCATTCACAAGTGAGTGCAATGTGTGTTAAATGAGTAACACAACTCCTCTATTATACACAACTGCGACTTGTATTTTATATTAACTAGGTCGGCCCCAACTTAACCATTGGGTTAAACACCCCATTACAACTGATTGGGATGACCCCTCTAGGGTTGTCTAATAACCTTTTGACCCACATAACATATACAGGGCCGACCCCCATTAGGTAAGTGTCAACACCCAAAAAGTGCTCACTAGCTCATTTCCTTATTCACATGACCCATTTGTCTACTTTTCCACCATTTGAGCCTCTAAAGCCACCAAAAGGTCACCAAAAGACCATAATACACCATTTTTTCCCCTCAAAATGAATATTTTTCCTCAAAAAGCATAAAAAACCCTAAAAAAGGGTCCATAATTCCCAAAAATATTAAAAAGGGAATAAAAATATTAAAAATATTCAAAAAATGAAAAAGGAGGGAAAAGGTACCTAAACCATGTTGGTCAATACCATTGGTTTCCTCAAAACCATAATGGTATTCCCGACCACCAAAAACTATAAAAAGGTGGTAGGGGCTCCTCACTTTCCATCCATCCATCATCCTATCCTCATGCTGTCAAAATCTCTCATGATACTTTTGGCCATTTTCAGCATCTTGGAGAAGGGACCTTTGGATCTTGGAGCTACTCACCTTGGGAGTTGCTCAACACAAATCCTCACCATTTGAGGTATCTTAATACAAATTACTTATTCTTTTATTTGTTGTTCTTGAATCGTTTTTAAAAAAATTATTTGTTATATGCACATGCTAGTTTAGATTTAGATTTAATTTATAATTGTTTTTGCTTTCAATATTGAAACTGCTATCACATTGTTGATAGGTGCCCATTGCACAAAGATTGGTTGCAAAACCAACCCAACATTTTTTGGCGACTCCATTGGCTTCGAATTCTTAGATCTCAGTTTTTTGCTTTAGATATTAGTTTTCCTTAGTTTTAATCATTTTAATTCATAGATCTGCCATCCTAGACAACAGATCTATTGTTGTTCTAGATCTTGGCCCTTTCTATTGCCATTAATAACCTGAAATTTCCATTTTCGGGTTTATTTTTCGGTGTCTTTTTTTCAGCTTTTGCCTCGCGGCTTTTCGCCCAACAGTTGCTCGGCTCATCGCGACCTCGCGGCTTTTTTTCACGCGGAGCGCCGCAGCTTCACGACCACTTTATGTGCTGCACATCGCTGCTTCGCGGCCGAAACCCGCACTGCACATCGCGACTGCACGACCGAAACCCGCGTTGCACATTGCGGTTGTTTTCCCAAAACCCACGACGCAATTTTTTTTGAATTCGGTCAATTTTTTGAAAATAGTTTTTGCTATATTTTCTGCCCATTTAGCATATTTTACAGCATTAATTTTTCTGCATTTTTACAGCCATATTAAATCTTTTACTATTTATATATGCTCCATTAAAAGTCTTTTTAAAAAATTTCAGTAATTGAAAGAAATATTTTCTACATTTTATTTAGATCAAGGTTTTACTGTTTATTTGCTCGATACTTTGTCCAAGCAACTTTTAAGAGATCCATTTATTTCTTGAAATATTTATGTTATTTGCTTTCCTTCAAATTATTTCCAAGATCCATTATTTTTGAATAGTTTTTTTTCAAGCATTTACATTTCAAAAACGCCTTTATTTTTTGCAAAACTGGAAGCATCTTTTCTTTCATTTGTAATCAATCGCCCAAGCGATGCAAATCAATTTCAATTTAAATACCACACTTGCACCCACTCTGCCACATAATTTAAACTGAGCCTTAAAATTTACCTTAAACTCGACAAACTTTTAACCCCACTTGGGGAGCACTTAAAAGAATTTTGTAGTTAGGTAGAATTGAGGGGATAGGTGTCCAATAACACCCCTCAATTATTATATTTGAGACATAGTGGTTGTCCTCTATGGTACCAAAATCCCTTATAATTTTGACATGGTTATCAACCAATTTATCGGGAAGGCCTCTCCCTTAGGAGGGTTGAATTATCCAGACTGGTTCCGGAAGTCTGAGTGGAATACTGCAATCCATTCAGTAACCGAAGGATACCTTTCGAAGTTCTCGGTGTACACCCAAGAGGGTGTAAAGCGGCGATAGAACCAAACTGCAGATTCACCCAACCGAATGTGTCATGAATGGGGTATCCTAGTTGCCACTCTTTAGGATTGTCTACCCGGTATCCCTCCTGGTAGGGGGATATCTAGTCGTTGATTCAACACTCTATATTGTCTGACTTGGATTTCATCACCCTGTAGAGGATATCGTTTATTGACTCACAATACTTCTAGTTAGGTGTTTGCATGATACATTACCCACCTTTGGTCTAGTAACACCCATTTTTTCTAGAAACTGTTTGACTTTTGGTATTCCAACCAATTTTGTTGCATCCCTCCACTTATTATAGCACAACTGCTATAATAAGTGCTTTTTGAGGTTGGTTGTTGGCCTGAGAGCCTTTGTTTTTTTACTCCTCTCTTGCACTCATTGTTGCATTAGGGTTTCGAGTTTTTTACATCACCACCTTACACTGAAATTTTTAAAAATATTTCTCACCATTTAGAATTTAATACGATCTCGTCGTTTTCAGGGTGAACCCCCTCAGTTCGGTATACTTGGCTCTACATGTCACTGACGTAGAGCCTTATCCCTTGACTCGACACATCATCAGCCAAACACACAGTCATCCAATTCTGACATGCCTCACTTCACATATGATTCTGAGGCTGAATCCGAAAACCCTACTGAAATATCACCAACCAACCTCATGGCTGGATCACAATACAACCCACTTTTCACCAGTATTATTGGAGATACATCCACAAACCCTTCTACTACTGTGCCATCCATGGTAACAACAACCCCTTTAGGCATGCCTAATATTGGGGCCACTCCACCTTTAGGTATGCCCAACATAGGACTACCTCCTATTATGGGTATTCCCAACATAGGAATCACGCCACCTCTCATTACCACAACCCAGATCCCAGGAATTCCTGGCACTATTCCTATTCCCTCTGCAACCCATATTGCACTTGGGAGCGCTGGCCCATCCAAAACCACAATGGTTGGAGGACACATACCTTCAATACCTAGAATACCCTTAGGGGCTACTGGACCACTACATAATGCCACCATTAATAGTTATGTCCCAGTCACTACACCACACCCATCTACTAGTTTACCTTACATGGCTAGTCTGAACTTACCAGACCTAGCCAGGCTAACCAATGATCCTATTAGGCACAACCCTACATGGCCACCCATGCCTACAAAGCTCCCCTCGGACATCCCCAAGTTTGAAGGAAAACCTAAGGAGGATCCCCAAAACCACATAATGTCATTTCACCTATGGTGTTCATCTAACTCCATAGTGGATGACTCCATTAGACTAAGACTGTTGCAACGAACGTTCACTAGCTCTGAAGCCAAGTGGTACATCGAACAACCACATGGGACCCACCATACATTTACGTCTCTCGCCTCCACTTTACTTCAATTTTTTCAGCTACCTATACGCTATGATGCAGGAGTTGAAATATTGTTGTCTTGCAGACAAAACACAGCTACCCACATCACCGACCATATCCATGAGTGGCGCAAGCGTCGTAGCATCTGTAAGATAAAACAGGATGACCGTATATTTTTGGATTGGTTTCTTAAATCACTCCTACCCCTCATAGCCAAAGATGTAGCTTCTGAACGACCCCAGTCAGAGGAAGAAGCTATCTTAAAAGCTCAGCAATTCGAGTTGATTTATGCCCAGTCAGGCTATCTCTACACCATCATACCAGATGCCCCACGAGGCAATTCTTCACGCGGTGATGCTCCGGGGGCATCACATGCCGCTGATGGTATTATCGGCCAAGTCACGGCACAAAATAAACCTTTTAGCATGGTGAGCACCATAAATGCCCCAGACCTCTCTAGGGCTACATCTGATTCTGGAGCGACAACTTCGTACGCTCCAACGAATCAAACTCATCACACTCATGGACCATCTTGTCCACAACATTGCTATGGGAAAGCGCCATTGACATATGTACCACCCACATACTATAACCAACCGGCCACCCAGAACCCAATTCATTTATCGGCACAATCAATGTATTACCCACAACAAGCTACACCAGCTAACCCAACACTTCCAATAGCTCAGGGTTACCAACAGCCCCAACAGGCAATTGGACCACCTCCAGCCCCACCAGTTTATTATCCACCGCAACCTGCTCCTGCACCTGCGGCACCCCAAAATCCTCCCACTACTCAAGGGCAAGTGTACACACAACACAATCAGCCCCAACATCAAAACAACCAACGAAACCAGGGTGGACAACAAAACCGTGGAAGAGGACGTAACCGCAGAAACAACCAAAAACATAATCAAGGTCCACCACCTCCCAATCCTCCAAATAATAAAAATGTTGCTCCTCCCAACTAGAATCCTGATCGTCATCCCAAGCAGACAAAAAAAAATAACCTGAGAACAAACCATCCATGTTCTACATGTGGAGTCTATGGACACTACACTCATAACTGCCCCCATTTAGAGAAAGCACATAAACTTTGGGCTGACAATGCCCAATGCTAGGGCCACGCTGGACAGCCAGCTCCACTTAATCAACCGTAACCCATGATATTACAAAACCCATTGCCAAACCAGGGAGTAGTAAATACTTTCCCTATGGACCCCCCACAAGGATCTACTACCACCCTGCAACAAATCACCTATGCCGCAATTGATTATCAGCATACGGATCCAGGCACACATGATTTATTAATGATGTCATCCAATGAAATTAACCTCCAAACTCGCAGGAATCAGTACGGCCCACCCCCAGACTCCCACTGACGCATCCACCTCCCTTCCACTAGATCAACCACTACGCATACCAAATATGCCGTTGGACGGAGGAGCTAAAATCCCTCTCATCCCTTTGCGAAGGATTAACAACAATCATAATGCTCGCGCAGCATCCAATTATAACGTCGTGGAAGACCTAGCAGAATCCCCTGCTGCTATGTCTGCTTTAGAGCTACTGAAAACATGCCCTGCACAATGAAAACTACTACTATCTGCCATCAGAGGAGTAGAACCTGACAACACACACATGATGGCTTTCGACTTAGATCAAGCCGAACCTTGATTTCCATCAAATTTGGCTTTCCAAGTATCAGTAAACATTCGAAACCTTGTTGTGCATCGATGAAGGCGCTTCAACCTGTGTTATGTCCACCCTTGTGTGAAAGAAACTTGGCTCCCCCACTTTACAACCATCCACCATAGCATTACAAGCTTATGACAGACGCTCAGCTCAACCACAAGGCCTCTTAGCGAACGTACCCGTAGAACTAGATGGAAAATTAGTTCTTATCGACATCGAAGTGATCAATGCCCAGCTCGACTACAACCTCCTTCTTGGACGTAGCTATATGTACAAAATGAAAGCAGTGGGTTCATCTGTTTTTCGCCTCATGATGTTCCCACATGAAGGACGCATTATCAAGATTGATCAACTCACATATTATGATCCTAACGCCCCCGCATCTCCTCAAAATGTGCTACCAATGATTGAACAAACCATTCAAACCGCACCAACCTCATTTGTGTTGTCAATTGGTCCTGGAATATACACCGAGTCACCTATGACTTCCACATTTCCATCGATCTCACCACCTTTACCGATAACAAAAACATCAGATTTGTGCACCCTATTACACACCACACAGCAGCCTTCATCACTACCACAAACACCCACAGTGCCTACTCATATTGGCACAACGCCAATTCATACTATCCCGTTCTTGTTCCCATTTTCTGGAGTTGTCAGTTCGCTAGTAATGGCTACACTCAACCTTCCTGGTTTAACATTAGGGATACTTGTATGGTACTTACCTGCTCTGAGCCCCCCGCCGACTCCGACTGTTATTTTACAACCGATACAACCTATCCCTACTACCAACCACCCACCCCCTCCAGTCGCTCATCTGCAAAATAGACCACCCCCAATAGTGACTACGACATCAACGTCCAGAAACGCCCCACCTCCATTACGGAACACAGGGGGCAGAGGCCCACCAACTTATAACACTGGACTCATAACTCGCACCCCCCCAGCAACCCCCAAGGTAGCTAAAAACCCCCCAACTATTTGCATTCCCCCTAGGTGCTCGTTGTGTGACGACGTAGGCCATGCCACTCATATGTGTCCACAATTACCTGCACTCCAAGAACACATGAATATGTTGGATGACAACACCGGAATATCAGTGGTAAGACTTGAGCCACCTCCTCAACCTCGCGACAAAACGCTCCACACTAACCACCCTTGTGCGATATACGGCATGTATTGCCATTATTCACACCATTGCCCTGATCTCCCAGATTATAGAGCAGCCTTATACGAGATGAAAAATGCCGACTTGGAGATATCTACTCCCCTCATCGAAGAGATCTACCCTCCGAAATCATCTTCTATGGAAGAAGTCAATACCATCTATATGATTTCAACCACATACAAACCAGAACCCGTTGATTTATGGTCTGATTACTTTCGTATTGATGAGCAAATTCTAGAAACACTCACTGCACCAGACTACCCTTGGGATGATATGCATCATCGCTCATACTTCCTCCCTAAGGAATCTACATCCACTGCAGAAAACCAGCTATCAGTCGAATCAAAAGATTTCCTACCAACTAAGGTTGATTGGTTCAAAGACCCCATCCAAGCACTAGATGCCTTCGAAGAAGGGAACATGTCCAACATTTCCCCTATTATACAAATAGACATTTCCACCACACCTGGAAAACCTCAGCTCATCTCGCTAGGCGCATCATGCACTCAAGTGGAAACTTAGGCATATAAGAAACTCTTCCAAGAGTTTAGTGATGTCTTCGCCTGGTCTTACACCGAGATGCCTGGCCTCGATCCCAAAATTGTGGAACATCACATTGACACTTGGCCCAATGTGCCTCCTGTCTAACAGAAACCAATTCACCTGTCCAAGCTCCCAACACGTTTTTTCCTCAACTATGTTATCACTCGTTTTGGAGTGCCAAAGAACTCGTCTCAGACCATGGCTCTCACTTCGAAGATGCCATTTGGAGAGAATTATCAACCTTACTGAAATTTGAACACCATTTCTCCTCCGCCTACTACCCCCAAGGAAATGGCCAAGTCGAAGCGATTAATAAAATTTTGAAGACCATCCTCCAGCGCACTGTGGAAAAACACAAATCAAATTGGCACCACATGCTCTTCCCGACACTATGGGCATATCGCACGTCAACCAAAACCGCCACCGGTTTTGCCCCTTTCCATCTAGTTCATGGTGTTGAATCCATCCTCCCCATCGAGTGCCAAATTGAAGCCCTACATATGGCCATTGAAATCCTACCGGACACTTCCCCAATTGAGCAACGCTTACTACTCCTGGAGCAAGCCGATGAAGATCGGCGCACAGCCCTCCAAACCATGGAAGCAACCAAGAACCGATCCAATCTGAGCTACGACAAACATGTCCACCCAAGAAATTTTACTGAAGGGGACCTTGTCCTCACCTATGATCAAGCTCATGACAAAACCGGAAAAGGAAAGTTTGTGTCCATGTGGCAAGGCCCATACATTATACACACTTGCCTCGGACAGGGGGCATACATTCTGATTGATTCAGAAGGAAACCCCCTACGCAACCCACGCAACGGGTTGTACCTCAAGTGATTTTGCCCATAGAAAATCTAATGGACACCATCGTCCATTAATGTATAGTCTTATTTTGTTTTTCACAAAAAATTCAAAAAACCTAAATGTTTGTTTTCTCTGCATGACCACAGATGGATCCAGTTCCACTCTGCTACGTCGGTTTCGCTGATGGTGCAAGTCGTTGGTCCCCCAATATGGCCTCCACAACTTGGCTAATATATTCCCCTTCACATGAGTCGATCCACATCGATGGAGTGTGCGTAGGTGCCGTCACCAACAACCAAGTTGAATACGATGCCATGACCGGTCTCCTGGCTGCATCTCTCCAAATGAGCATACGTCACCTTAACGTTTTCTTGGACTCACAACTCCTTGTTTCCCAGCTCAACAATGATTACCAGGTACGCGATCCTTGTCTTTTCAGAAAATTCTTGCGCACTAAACAAATGGTTCAACAGTTTGAATCCATTTCATTCACACATGTCCCAAGGAATCTCAACAGTGTAGCAGACCATATGGCTAACAAAATTCTTGACTGGCACACCAACCAAACCATATAGTAAACACAAATGTACCTCCATGGGCTTAAGCAAAAAATCATCCACGTGCATAACATGTGCCTCCACGGGCATATATAAAAATTACAAAAATGCATCCACGTGCATAACATGTGCCTCCACGAGCATATACAAAAATCAAAATGTTGCATCCATGTGCATAACATGTGCCTCCATGGGCATATACAAAAATCAAAATGTTGCATCCACGTGCATAACATGTGCCCCCATGGGCATACAGAAAAACAAACATGCCTCCATGGGCAAGCAAATAGACAATAAATGCATCCATGTGCATACAGGACTATATACCAAATCATATATATATATACATCATAATATAGTCAAACATGTCATAGGTGCCCTCAACACCTAATATACAAAAATACATAAGGCGTACAAAAAGGTACTTCCCCATATGCTCATCATCATTTGGGGGAAGATACAAGATCATCTAATCATCATGGTATCCAGGCTCCTCTGGTGCCACCTCCGCTGGCCCCGCCGGATCATGGCGAGCCCGAACTTTCCTCTCCACCGACCCCGCTGGATCATCTCGCACCCAAATCCTCCCCTCCACCGGCCCTGCAGGATCATGCTGGGCCCCATCCCTCCACTCAGCCGCCAACAATGCTACTCTGAGCAAGATCGAGTGCCACTCACGAGGCGCATCGAAACAACGCTCCACGATGTCTTGATCTAAATCCCTCCACCCATCCTTTGGAAATCCTACCAGGATCATGTCTAGTGTCTCTCGGACACCCTCCTCAGCATCATCTCAAGGCCCAGCTCCTCGACCCCGAGCCCCAACTCCTCGAGCATGAGGAGGCGGTACCGCTACAGGAGGTGGAATGACCACCATCACCCGTCCCCTACGAACCACATGGTCGGCCGGTGGTACAGGACCAACATCTACACAATCATGCAAATGAACCATCATATAAATATCTAACTATAATCATAACAAACACAACTAATACACATGATATAGTAGAGAACAAAACACAAAAACATACCAGCTAAACCCCAGGCCTATCCCTGGGCTCGAGGCATCTCCGGATCTCCTCGATAATCCATACTAGCATATGGATAGTCATCAATCAGCAGAGGGATTTTCTCCCACTGCTCATACATATCCTGTGAAAAGAACTCGCGGATACCACCACCACCGCGGGGCATCATCTGCCCCCACCGCACTATGCGTGGCTTGCTCACCAACCCGTCTCGAACCGACACTCGTGGCCGCAAAGTCGGTACTCGCTCAAAGAAGAAACAACACAAGAAGGATTCATAGAAAAACTCTCTACCCTCCCTACTGACCTTGTCCATATCTCTTAGGACACCAGCCAAAAACATCTCACCCCACGCGTAGTAGGGCCCCCCTCAGCACAGAATCCACCATCATCGTTTGTCCCCCCGACAAACGATGTGGCACCGCAGCACCCAACACCTGCAGAACACAAGCCCCAACAACCCGCATGTCCCAATCCCGCAAAGATCTCAGGCTTAAAGTGTTGTTCTGCACAATCGCCCTAGCAACACAGAAGGTGTCTTGGAGATCCTCGATATCCACACCTATCGGGATCCTCAGTAGAAGATCCCCTACCTCCCCTAAGTGAGGCAACCTGGTAAGAAAGTATACATCAGTAAGCGTGATATCTAACCTCTCAGCCCCAACAATAAACGCACCCTCTGCAGGGACCCAAAGACTCACCAATTTGTTCAGTAGTGGTCCTATTGAACGCATCGGTGGAATTTCAGCAAACTTCAGGAGACCAGTCACAGCTAGAGCCTGTCGGACCCCCTGATCAGTCTGAATCTGAATCATCAAATCCTCCTCCATCTCCTGCTCTCGCCATGAAACCAATAGTCTCCTCAACATCCTGCCAAAAAACAAATAAATTTTTTAGAACCGGAAAACGTTTTTCAAAAAATCCCATCGCGGCTTTTCCATCAAAAGCCGCGACGATCATCGCGACTTTCATCCAAGAACCCGTGATGAACATCACAGGTATTGACCACATAGTCGCGATGAACATCGCGACTATCAACCCCATAGTCGCGATGAACATTGCAACTTTCATCCCGACAACCGCAATGAACATCACGACTGTCAGCCCCTAACCCGCGATGTTCATCGCGGAAAAAGATGCGAAACCCGCGATAATACACATTGGAAGGCCAACATGGAATTTCACGGCCTTCAGGGGCCCACCGCTAACCAAAAAATACATAATTAAAAAGGCTAAGGCGAATAGGGTTACCTGAAACTCGCCAAATCGAAAACCAATGGTCAAATCTCCTGGAAATCAAGAAAGAGCTCTGATTGCTCTGCCAAACTCACACGTAACAATGACACGCCATATGGGCCCCGAACTCTATTTATAGAAATTTCACCATTTTTCAAACAACCATTGCAGTATCATACGACGTCCGTTCCTCAAACCATTGGTACCGTTGGAATCAGCAGAGCGAGAAATTCATGATAGTCCTTTCCTTTTCCTGTTTTCACCAAGTCCATTTTTTTACCATTTTTTACGGCCTTGTTGCCTCGGTTTGCGTGCCACATCAGCCGTTCTCCATTTTTTATGAGTCTTATATCGCCGGATTCAGTTTTCCATGCTTGTGATGACGCTTGAGATCATTTCTCGCTCTCATGCCCATATTTTTTGAGCATTTTTTCCATGCCCCTCGTCGCCTCGGTTTTCATGCCACATCGGCCATCATCTGTTTTTGACAAGTTTGATATCGTCAGATTCAGTTTTCCGTGCTCGTGATGATGCTTGAGATCATTTCTCGCTCTCACGCTCAGATTTTTCGGGCATTTTTTCCCGTGCCCCCTCATCGCCTCAGTTTGCGTGCCACATCGGTCGTCATTCATTTTTGACAAGTTTGATATCATCGGATTTAGTTTTCCACGCTCGTGATGATGCTTGAGATCATTTCTCGCTCTCACCCCATAATTTTCGAGCATTTTTTCAAAATGCCACTCATCACCTAGGTTTACGTGCCACATTGGCCGTTGCCCCTTTTGACAATCTTTATGTCACCAGATTCCATATTTCGCACTCATGACGATGCTTGAGACCTTTTCTTGCTCTCATCAATCCCTTTTTGTTCGGTATAGTGTTACCCCTTTTTCGGGCCGAGCAATCCCTTTTACAAAAAAGGCACTTAGGGAGTTTCTGTTAAGCTCTTTTCTAACTCCTAAAACAATGAGAAGATCACCGAGCAACCTTGCTTCCTTTCATGCTCTCTAAACGTATCTGAAAGGGCGTCTACATGGTATAAGTTTACCCCTTTTCCGGACCTTGTAGACTAATTACAAAAAAGGAATACTCTAGTCACATCGGCTAGAAGATTTCTCCATTTGCATCATTTTATACTTTTTCGAGCCTTGGAGACTAACTTACGAAAAAAAACACCAATGGAGTCCACTTATCGCTTTCAGACTCTGTAAACATGAAAGCGACCACAAGCAATCACCATCCTGGGCTCGTAAAAACCCACAGGACGGCACTCACAACCACTGCAAAGTCTTCTTATCGTTTTCAGACTCCTTAAAAATGAAAGCACCCATGAGCACAAATAGTCCTGGGCTCACAAAATCCATAGGACAGTACCATTTCAAAGCACACTTTTATCCCTTCTTGGAGCTCATTAAAACTACGAAGAAGGACCCAATGGTGCTCCTCGGCGCCACAACAGATCACGTCTACTCATATGGAAGCTTCCCCATTTTGGTCACCTTTGTTCAGAGTATTCTGAAGTATGTCACCCTGATAATCCCTTGACAACACCCATCAACTCGTCCCCCCCCAGAGTTAATACATACCCTTCAGTCCTTAAAAGCTATGATCCCCGCACCTATAAGTCAGTTCCCTACGCTGCCAGGTCAACCATGTCATCATGCTATGAACAAAGGAAGTTTGAGTCTACCCACTCTATGACCCTAGTTACTTCCCATCCCCACAAGTATTTCAGTCCTACCATCAGCACTACCACACTTCAGTTCTACACCTCGTGCTCTTATCAAGGAAACATCATTGCCTTGTTAGTTGATGGTCTCCCTCTATCGACGACACCCAAATTTATTCCAGAGGATAGACCTAGAGGTCCCTTTTTCTTGGACTCATCACCATTTATGATGAGTGCCTACAAATCATTTCGATAAGAGTCCTTAGTGCCTCTCCAAATGGTTTTTTCTCACATGCTCGACTTCAACACCTTGATCACATCGTTGAGACTCACACAGGGTATTGGTCCATTCAGTTATTTTTTGAAGACCCCGGATACCACCTGACTCTTCCACATTTGAGAGTCTACCTATGGAAACAACCAGTTACATTTTTTCTATAGATACCCGGGTTGTGCATGGCAACAGTATTCAGATGTACCCCAGTTTTATACTCCCTCGAGTATATAGTTACATATACTCCTCAGAGTTGACTTAGAGTCATTGAGTCCCTACAGATGTTGGACACCTTCAAGATTCAGCAGTTCATCAACCCTTCTGACACCTTGTTCAGAACAATTGTCGCTTTATTCCAATGTATCAGTTATTGAGATCAGTCATGTTATGATCATGAGTACATCCCAAAATAATGTCCCCTTTGGACCATCATGATGTACCAACAGGTTTTTTATTTTAGTCCCCCTTCTTGGGACTAATTGTTATGTATATGTCTCGATACGAGCATGGGTATGCCTGCCTCATCCATTATCAGAGATTATTCCTCATTCATATTGAGGCCATGTAATATTGTTTGTTTTGCAGCTTCCAAGGGCCATGGATCCAGTCTCCAATCGGTCTCTTCTCTTCCCCAAACCCCAGGAAAAAGAAAAAATAACTATGATGTCTATCGGCCATACGATGAGCTCCTGCCCTCACACATCAGGGGGCAATCTGTTAACACCCAAAAAGTGCTCACTAGCTCATTTCCTTATTCACATGACCCATTTGTCCACTTTTCCACCATTTGAGCCTCTAAAGCCACCAAAAGATCACCAAAAGACCATAATACACCCTTTTTTCTCCACAAAATGAATATTTTTCCTCAAAAAGCATAAAAAACCCTAAAACAGGGTCCAGAATTCCCAAAAATATTAAAAAGGGAATAAAAATATTCAAAAAAGGAAAAAGGAGGGAAAATGTACCTAAACCATGTTGGTCAATACCATTGGTTTCCTCAAAACCACAATGGTGTTCCCCACCACCAAAAACTATAAAAAGGTGGTAGGGGCTCCTCACTTTCCATCCATCCATCATCCTATCCTCATGCTGTCAAAATCTCCCATGAGACTTTTGGCCATTTTTAGCATCTTGGAGAAGGGACCTTTGGAGATTGGAGCTACTCAACTTGGGAGTTGCTCGACACAAATCCTCACCATTTGAGGTATCTTAATACAAAATACTTATTCTTTTATTTCTTGTTCTTGAATCGTTTTTAAACAATTTATTTGTTATATGCACATGCTAGTTTAGATTTAGATTTAATTTATAATTGTTTTTGCTTTCAATATTGAAACTGCTATCACATTGTTGATAGGTGCCCATTGCACAAAGCTTGGTTGCAAAACCAAGCCAACAGGAAGTCTAATAACCCAAGTTACCACAATCTGACGGAGGAATAAAAATCTTCGAATATACAATAAGGTCTTCACGGAGGAATGAAACATCTCCGGAACAATAAAGTACAAATATAATATTCTTTGAAGTTACAATATTTCAACACTCCCCCTTAACGAGAAGGATATTATAACAACATCTGCACGAGCAAGGAGTCATCAACTAGATCATACATGATGCATCTATAAATCATTGGAAGATTTCTCAACATCATCAGTAACTCAAGCAGTTACTGGAACATCAACATCTTCAGTACCGAGTCTTCATATTCTGTAGCACTCAAACAACTACAACAACATCAACATCATCATCTGGATCTTCACAATCATCATCATCATCATCACACGATCATCAACAACGTCATCTAGACCATCGGGACCACAGCATCGTCATCTATATCATCATGATCAACAACATTGTCATCTAGACCATCATGATCACAGCATCATCATCTAGACCATCACGATCAGCATCATCATCACACGATCTACATCATCATCATCAACTGGATCCTCTCGATCAACAACACAGTAGCAGCACACCCTGCAACACACATGTTCTATTTAAGAAACCATATCATGTCTAGGGATAATGCAGTCCACTCGTCAACTTAGACAAAATCTAAGGACCACTTCTCGGAGACATATGTCTACGGATCAATTCAGGGACCAAAGTACGGGGATGATACAATCCCCTCACTCTTGGAGACATCTGTCTATGGATCAATTTAGGACTGAGGTCCAGGTATGATACAATCCCCTCACTCTCGGAGACATCTGTCTGTGGCTCACTTTAGGACTGAAGTCCAAGGATGATACAATCCCCTCACTCTCGGAGACATCTGTCTGTGGCTCACTTTAGGACTGAAGTCCAAGGATGATACAATCCTTTCACTCTCGGAGACATCTGTCTATGGCTCACTTTAGGACTGAAGTCCAAGGATGATACAATCCCCTCACTCTCAGAGACATCTGTCTGCGGATCACTTTAGGAATGAAGTCCATGGATGATACTATCCTCTTACTCTCACATACATCTGTCTGCGGATCACTTTAGGACTGAAGTCCATGGATGATACAATCTTCTCTCGTACATTTTGAACTAGTGGGTCCGGGATGACGCAATCCCCATCACGTACATTTTGAGCTAGGAGTTTAGGGATGATACAGTCCTATCATATCAACTAGGTACCGTATACTGACCTCATCATTAGAATAAGTAGCCTCATCATCGATACAAGTATCCTCATCATCGATACAGTATCCAAATCAACAATACAAGTATCCACACCAATACAAGTATACACATCATCATTACAAGTATCCACACCAATACAAGTATCCACATCATCAATACAAGTATCCGCACCAATACAAGTATACACATCATCAATACAAGTATCCACACCAATACAAGTATCCACATCATCAATACAAGTATCCACACCAATACAAGTATCCACATCATCAATACAAGTATACACACCAATACAAGTATACATAGGTATCCTTATCATTGACCTTACCATCAATATAGGAAATCTCATCATCGATACTAGTATCCAAAGATATCTTTATCGACCATATCACTCCCCCTTTCGAGGAGGGTCCTTTTGAACTACACCACACTTGTCTCGGAAATACTCAAACTTTACTCGAGATAGAGGTTTGGTCAACACATCAACAACTTGTTCATCAGTGCCTACATACTCGAGCTTGATAGCTCCTTTCTGCACCATATCCCGTATATAAAAATATCGGATATCTATGTGCTTTGACTTATCATGGAACACTGGATTCTCTGTCATCTTGATACAACTCTGGTTGTCACACAGAATCACAGTGGATTCCATCTCTAAGCCAAATAATCCTGATAAAAACTTCCGAAGCCATAGCACTTCACAACTAGCAGAGCAAGCAACTATATATTCCGCTTCAGATGTACTGAGAGACACACTATACTGCTTCCTGCTAATCCACGAGATCATGGCAGATCCCAGAAAATAGCATTCGCCCAATGTACATTTCCTGTCTGATACACTTCCTACCCAATCAACATCTGTGTAGTCATACATTCTGAAGTCATGATCTCCAAGATAACATAGACCAAAGTCTATCGTACCCTTTAGGTACCTCATCACATGATTTGCAGTTATCATGTGAACACGTCTAGGTTCCACTAGATACTGACTCAAGGTGTTCACAACAAAGCAAATATCTGGCCTAGTGTTCGTCAGATACATCAATGACCCAATAATCTATCTGTACAGAGTTACATCCACTAAATCTAAAGAGTCATCAACTAACAACTTCAAGTCGGAACCCATGAGAGTGGCCATGGTTGTACATTCCAACATATCAAATCTTGTCAAGATTTCCACAACATACTTTCCCAGGTTGAGAAAGATTCCTTCTAGGCCTTTCCATACTTCTAGACCGAGGAAGTAATGCATCAATATGAGATCTTTCATCTCAAATTCTGTAGCCATCTTCTTCTTTCTTTCCATGATCTATTTCTCATTCCCTGTCAGAAAGAGATCATCCTCATACAATAATAGTATGATAGGTTCATCATCCATAACCTTAAGGTAAAGGTTAGGATTAGCTTTACTTCTAGTAAAGACCAAGCTTTGTCAAGAAGCTGTCAATTCTCCCTCTGTAACTGAACATCATTCACACTCTGCATTGATTGATATTCTGCATATCTTTTCGTGCCATCTTTCGTCAGATGGGTCTACTGATATGTGCCTCAAGATCATTGGAACTCTGTGGTAAGTTCCTTCTATATATAGATAACATATTCAACCTTGTAGCAAAGGTTGAAATCTGCATCAACTATGGTGATCATTAAGCTCATCAAATGACTATCGATCCTGGGTACCCATATAGAGCTTTCTTCAATTGAATCCTGGGAGTTTTCTCGATTCGCACTTCTTCTTCAATCACACCATTGAGAGAACAGTATTTATCTAGCTACTTGGAGCAAACATCTCGTCATGATCCTCTTCCTCTTTCTAAGAGAATCTTCTATCCACGAGCCTTCTATAGTATGTTTGATTTGTAAATCTTCTTGTTGAACATCCATCACTTGTTCAATGTTCATCATTCTTCATGATCTTTCCTACAAATCAAAATTAAGTACATGATTAGTAATACTTCATAATCATCAAATCATGTTGACATGATAACCTATTATGCATACAGATATGATTCACATAGTTATGCAACTATCTTGACCAATACTTTGGCACAACACTTTTCCATATCCTGTATGCATACAGTGGCTATCTAGATGCCTTCCATCTCTACTAGAACATACTATCGAGAGTGTGCACGGCTCTCAGCATGTCAGCAAATAGGTTTCATTCTAGACAAGCAACAATGGAATGTTTGTCCAACTTACCAATCATATGCATATTAGTAGTATACTGTTCAATGTTATATGAATGCTTACACTATGCATGATATATTCTAGGAATACAAATATGCATACAACTATTACAAGCAGTATCATAGACTATTCAGTAATTCAAATACTTATGTTTTTGTGTCTTGTGAGGTTGCTTCCTTCTTGGTCTCTACTTCCCTTCCATGTCATGAGATTCTATCCATCCTTGACCACTATGCATGCTTAAGTGTGCACTAGTGTCATCATCATGATCTCATACATAATCATACATTCATTAGTATAAGCTCAATATTATCACAACATTATGATTCTAAGTAATCTTGAATATGTATGGTCATGATCATTCAATACATGGGTATACTAAGATCCTAGCACAAAGTATGATTCTAACTTGACATAGGAAAACATACCTGGATTAGTATACACGCTTAGTTATGTCTAACTTACCCAAACAATATCTTTATTCTCTTCAATGATTTAGAGACCTTGTGCTAGTAATGTGCATACCTCATAAGTTAAGCATAGTAGAAATAAATCATACATACCTCATAAGTAGAGATTCTAAAGACTATGGATAAGTCTTTTGTCTTTATGTCATCATGGTCATAGAACTTGATTTGTCTTTCTTGATTTACCTGTCTTTGTTAGCAGAAAACATCGTCCTCATACAACACCATAGGTGCATTAGTACAATCATATAACCTTGATCAAAGAATGTCTTCTATCATTCACATGCATTCATACTTTTACTAGTGTGATAAGACAATTCTAATATTAATCAAGATTGTACTAACCTCAATGATATGAAGACAAGCATATTATAAACTTAATCATGAACATATTTCAACACATACATGTATCTCCTCAAGTCATACATGTCAAGGAATTCTTGTAGTCTTATTATGTAAGGCCTTAGCCTCATCTCCCCCTGAAACTAGAACTAGAGCTCGATTAGGGTTTGTCAGAGAAATCCTAAAGATTCAAAATTTGACTTTCACACTTCTGAATGGATGGAAAGATGTGCCTTGTTGAGCTGATCAAGCTAGCATACTTCAATTTTGAAATCTCCAAAATTTGACCCCTCAAAATTTCTGGATCTTCTCGATAGGATCTCGAACTAGGGTTTGATGAAGCCCACCCTTCTGCCCAGTCAAAAGGTTCTATCCAAAGCTCTAAACTTCTATTTTTCTGAGGAGCTTCCAGCCGTGGTCACAAACTTCAAAAATTCCAACTTTTGCAGAAGCCCTAATTTTCCACCTTTCTATTCAAGGTCCCGAACTAGGGTTTGATCAAGCCCACCCTTCTGACCAACCAAAAAATTCGATCTTGGTCTCTAAATTTTGATTTTTATGAGTAGCATTCAGTTGTGGATTCCGATTCCAAAAATTCCAACTTTCTCTGAAACCCTAATTTTCCACAGTAGTGACGATTCAAGAATGAAGGTGCTCAAAATCCAAATCTGTTTTGACATAAATATGCACCTGATTGTTTCTGGTGTAACTCCGAAATTACAAATCCAGAGGGTCTGAAACTTCTTCCTGTGGTATCCCGACCTATTCTCTTTCCAACCCCACAGGTATTACCTCAATTGGATTCTCTGAGAGAGAGTTAGGTAAGTGTCGCAACGTGACCTATTTATGGGATAAAACAAGAGAGCGAACTTGTATGGCGTGCCATGTGTCACTGGTTCAAATTAGGCCTTTGAAAAAGTTACCTGAGATAGTACAGTCCATGCAATACCTGTAACGTTTTACTAAATTTCATTTGGATCTTCCTAGCCCAAGTTATGACCTTTTTTCCTAGGTCACCTAATTATGACTGAGATCTGGAAGAGGCAGAAACCCTAACTTGTACGGATCATAACTCACAAAGTACAACAAATGGGAGGGTTTCCTTTGGACACAAGGTACATGGGAATGTTCTCTATGACCTGTAAAGGTTTCATATCTTGAACCTTCGCCAAAATGGATTTATAGCGAAAGTTCCACGATAACTGGTTTTTCCTATACAAAATCCTAACCTTCAAATTGTCGCAAGTGAAGTGTCGTAAGTGCCATACATTGCCTTCCTTCAGGTTATCTCTAATACCATGTTAATATTTAATATGATAATATAGAAAATATAAGCATTACATTCCATTTCACAACAATATCATATATAGGATCACTGAAAGAACAACAAGCACAGCATAAACACAAGAGACATAGATTTATCCTGGGAAACCCTCATGGGGAAGAAAACCCAGCAAAGCTTCCTCAATATAGATGACCAACAATACAGAGATGTAATCCACAAGCATGATCTCCTTCTCCTCCATAGTAGATCTCTCTCTCTCACTTATGCGCCATTCACAAGTGAGTGCAATGTGCATTAAATGAGGAACACACCTCCTCTATTTATACACAACTCCAACTTGTATTTTATATTAACTAGGTCGGCCCCAGCTTAACCACTGGGTTAAACACCCCATTACAATTGACTGGGCCGACCCCTCTAGGGTGGTCTAATAACCCTTTGACCCACATAACACATACAGGGCCGAACCCCACTAGGGAAGTCTAATAACCCAAGTTACCACATTCTGATGGAGGAATAAACATCTCCGGATATACAATAAGGTCTTCACGGAGGAATGAAACATCTCCAGAATAATAAAGTACAAATATAATATTCTTTGAAGTTACAATATTTCAACATGACCCCGCATACATCTCCAGAAACTAAGGTAAGAACTACTAGCCCGTCGTAGTTGATTCAAGTGAGTAACAGGAATAGAAGTTAGAATATTACTTCGGTAAATAATCCTACTGAAATTCTTGGTCCTATAGTACAAATTTAGCCAATCCCTCCAAGAAATAGAATGGATGGGGATGATATGAAACTAAAAATATTGAATGGAAATGGGTCAGAGGATCCTGAGTAGCATTGGTTTCGATGTAATTCATTCTAGACTATTAAGCGAGTACAAGATGATAATATGAAATTGATGCAAATGATTACGACCTTTAGGGGTCATGATTTGGATTGGTTCATGAAGTTTTCAGAGATAGCTACCAAAAAACCAATGAATACTTTAGCACAAATCATCGATGCTTTAAAAAGTGAATTTAGGAACCCAAAATCTGAGTCATAGTGTATTACTAAACTCAAAGAGATCAAGCAATCGAAAAATGAATATGTCTGGGATTTCAACCAAATATTCAAGACATTGATGACCTGTGTAAGTTTTCAAATGATCGATGTCCAACATAAAGAGTGGTTTATAGGCTCCTTACTGCCTCATATGAGAGTTCCCTTGACGCAACAAAATATTGTGTTACATACCAAGGCCCTCGAGTTGGATATGAAGTTGGAGGCATCACCCATTGGAGAGACTGGAATAAGTATGGATTAGGTCTAGTCACAACTCGTGAACCTGTCAATCCAAATCCAAGACATCAAGAAAGGAAAGGACAAAAGAGAAGATGTTTGGTGTACAAGTTGTAAGGAGGAGGGTCACTCAAAAGATCACTGCATGAATTTCCATGACTATATTGTTGTTAGAGCTCCAAATCCATTGACCCCTGGGACTAGAATATGGTGTAGAATCTGTCAAACTAGAGGGCATCAACCAAAAGAATGTTACTTATTACAGAAAATTGCAAGCACCCCACAAAACTTGTTTTGCAAATTTTGTTGATCAGTCGACAATGATGAGAAGGATTTTCGAGCATATCAACTACTCATAGAAATAACTGCAGATACGTATCGAATGAAAGGTGAGGAGCAAGGAGAGGTGAGTAGTACACATTTTAATCAACCAATAGGTAGTTTACAAGGATGAGGATGAGGATAATTTGGTTCCAGAAGAGTCTAGGTAATATGTTACAAATGCAATACATCAGAACATTTTTCTAGGGATTTTCCAAACCCTTGTTCGACATGTACATACCGTCGAGCACTCAATCATACTATTGAAGTTTTCCCACAACTCATCGTGAAGTGGCAAGCTAAGGAAAATCATAATCAAAATTAGAACTAGAACCAAAATGTATAGAAGATATCATTCGAACCTCGACAAGAGAAACCAATTGTCGCTATTGTGACATGAAGAGGAGCCGCGACAAGAGAAGATAGATAAATATGTATGGATCCACATGGTCCTAAAATCATACCTTTAGTACATCGGATATTACCATTTGATGTTCATAAGGAAAATAAAATATTTGTGGATGCAAGGAAGGAATTTATTTCAACACAGAGGGGACCTTCGACATCTACAATGCCAGTCATGGATGAAGTCCCTATATATGGAATGCTGATCCGATTCGACCAATCATATAAGAAGGGAAGCTCAGGGAAGGTAAGTACATTGAAGAACATTTTAAAAAACTATTTAGAATTGGTAAAAGATGAGACTGCTTTAAAGGAATTGTTGAATTTAGTTGATGAATCAAAAAAAGGTGCATCTCAAGAAAAAGCTTTAAATAATTTGCAAAAGAGAATAAGAACAGGAAGGGAGCTACGAATTAATGCACAGATTGGGGACTTTGACATGGGTTTTGTTTTTTTGGATATGGGGTTAGATGTAAATATTATAACCAAACAAGCATGGGAAGCTATGGGAAAGCCTAAGTTGGTATGGTTACTTGTCTAGTTGCGATTAACTAATCAATAGAAAGTAACACCATTTGGTAGAATGGTGGCCCTCCCTTGTTGACATTGATGGTATGCGAAGCTATGCTGAATTTGAAGTTATAGAAATTGTAGATGACACTAACCCATATCTAGAATCGCTTAGTATAGATTGGGAAATTAAGAAACAGATAGTTATAAATCTTAAGAAAAGATTGAGACATTTGAAGGAGGGGATATGCGAGTTGTCACACCATTCGATCCTATGCAAGGCTCAAGGTATGTTGAACCTGTTCAAGATGAATATACCACCATAGATTGAGACAATATCTATAATGTCACTTCAACAATGGATGACTATGTTAATCCAATTGCGGATGGTACATTGTGTTGGTGAAGTGTTAGCTCTTGTTCTTCAGACCCTGGATAAGCATTGGAGAATCGACAGAACTGACGGCATGAAGTATCTACAAGAAGAAGTGCTCATGTTACCATATCACTGCGTTGTGTTGGTAAAGAGGTATGTGATCTTCCTACTTATGAGGGGTTACTTAATTTAAACGTTTTCATTTATGCTTTTGAAGTAAGAGTACCTGAAAAACAAAGAATATTAGATTTGGATGTAGCCTTGAAATCTACCCTAGCGAGGTGGTGGCCTACTCAGAAGGCGAAGATACAAAGTTGGTCATAGTGTAAAAAGTTGCTTGAAGTCCGGTTTGGCGAAGGAATATACTTAAGCAAGAAAAGTATAATGGGTTAACCAATCCAATGGATCACCTGGCGTTATGTATAAGAGAGTGGGAACATATACCAAAGCAAGAATGGGTCCACATGTTCATTCATACTTTAGATACTATCCCGCGAAGTTGGTATAAGTCACTGGAACTTCGACAAGATACAACAGATTGGGAAAATATGGCTATTAATTTCAGGAAGACATTCAATTATGAATATGAGAATCCATTGATAGATGACACTCTGTAAATAATTAAGGCCAATATTTATGAGGAGATACCGATAAAGATGTCGAACCTGTCGCAGTGGAATACGACACTTGAGCAAGTAGTGGAATGTTATAATATTTTTGGTGACCTAGATGATGATACAAGGGATGTGAATATCCTAGAAATAGAGGGAAGCCGGAAGCTGGAGGGATCGGAGATCAAGTCTGATAAATTATTACATCCATTGAAAATAAAGAATGTAAATGTTGGGTCAAGTGAAAATCCTAAGTTTGCTAATATTGGGGATTATTGGGATGATGGCACTATAGGGAGGCTTACTGACCTACTACATGAATATCAAGATCTGTTCCCTACAAATTTTTTTGAGATGAAGGGTATTGCTGGTGATCTAGGAGAAATGAAAATCCCATTAAAACCCAATGCAAATCCAGTGAAAGAGAGACCATATAGATTGAATCCTAAATATAAAGAAAAGGTGAGAGTGGAGCTTGGTAGAATGCTTGATGTAGGAATCATTGAACCTGTCAAAGAGTCTTAATGGATTAACTTGATGATGGTACAAGATAAGAAGATGGGTGAAATATGAATTTGTGTATATTTAAGGAAGTTGAATGATGCTTTCTTGCATGATGCATTCTTGAGAACTTTTATTGATGAAGTCTTGAGAACATGGGAGGTAAGGAAGCTTATCCATTCATGGATGGATTTTTAGGGTATCATCAAATTAAAATGCTAAGGAGGATCGACACAAGACCAAATTTGTGACTGAATAGGGTTGCTATCACTACAAAATGATGCGCTTTTGTCTTAAGAATGCACCAGCTATCTTTTCTAGATTCATGGTCACAACTTTTAAAGAGTTCATCCATTAATTCCTAGATGTATATTTTGATGATTGGATAGTTTATGGATTGTTGAAAAATAATATTGAGAATTTGAGATTGATGTTGGAGCATTGTAGACAATATCATATATCTTTGAATTTGAATAAATGTATTTTTTTTGCTCCATTTGGCATATTGCTTGGCCATGTAGTTTGGAAATAGGGTATGCTGGTAGATCCTGCGAAGATCACGATTATTGTTGACTTACCACCACCAACATCAGTGCGAAAATTGAGAACAACTTTGGGACATACATGAAGTTTATTAAAGGATATGCACAAATTAAAACACCAATGGAGGAACTATTAAAGAAGGATACTAAATTTCAATGGAATTAAGAATTCCAGCAGAGCCTCGACACATTGAAAGAAAATATGGCGATTGCACCTATTCTAGTGTTCCCTAACTAGAAGAAATAATTTCATGTTCATGTCGATGCATCATCCATTACATTGGGTGCAGTTTTTGCTCAACCAGGAGAAGGATATATTGATCACCCCATTGCATTTTCCAGTAGGAAGTTATCTACTGCAGAGAAAAATTACACTACGACATAATGGGAAGGTTTAGCCATGGTGTATTCCTTACAAAATTTTAGGCACTACCTATTAGGGGGTCACTTTGAAATGTTTACTGATCATTCTACATTAAGTTACGTAGTTCACAAGCCAGTTTTTTTGGGGGAGAATTTTTAGATGGCTACTACTATTTCAGGAGTATGACTTTGAAATCATAGTCAAACCTGGAAGGTTAAATGTAGGACCTGGCCATCTGTCGAGGTTGGAGAAAGGGGAAGAACCAATTAATTTGGATGGAAATATCCTAGATGCAGAGTTGTTCTCGGTCAACATGGTAGATGAATATTTTGAAGACATTGTGACCTTTCTAGCAATGGTATTGACACTTGTTGGTTTCTCTGTCAATCAAAAGAAATACTTGGTTGTAAAAGAAACATATTATCAATTGATTGCAGGTCAGTTATATAAGTTGGGACTAGATGAAGTGCTGAGGTGTTGTGTTATGAAGCATGAGCGACCAATGGTCTTGCCGAATCTCATGAAGGGATCGCAGGAGGCCACTACGTAGGAAAAGCCACCGCCCAAAAGATATTGTGAGCAGGACTCTTGTGGCCTACACTTCATAAGGATGCTAAGGATTAATATCGGTCTTATGATATTTGTTAAAGAACATGGAAACCATTTAGAAGGGATGAAATTCCATTAGTACAACAGGTTACTTTGCAGGATTTTGAGAAATGGGTTGTTGACTTTGTAGGACCTATTAACCTCCCTACAAAGAGATCGAGAGAATTCTATATTATTACTACGACAGTCTACTTAACTAGGTGGGTTGAAGTTGAGCCAATAAAGGATTGTAGTGCTACAATTGCTGTGAAGTTCTTATTTCATAATGTAGTTACTAGATTTTGTTGTCCATGAGTTTTGCCGAGTGATCAAGGATCTCATTTTGTTGACAAGATTATTGAGGCACTTAATAAGGAGTTTCAAATTCATCACAGAAAGAGCATTGCCTATCATCCACAATATAATGGTACTGTCGAAGTATTCAACAAGATACTGGAACATGCCTTGACGAAGGTTTGCAATGTGAACCACGATGATTGGGACTTAACGATACCTACAGTTTTATGGGCATATCAGACAACATGAAGGAATCTAGTGGGTTAGACATCGTTCAAACTGTTGTATGGCCAGGAAATTGTTATTCCAATGGAATACATCATGCTGAGTTTAAGGGTTGCTGCATTTATAGCTATGTCGAACACTGGTGCCATCGAAGAGAATTTTTCACAGCTACTATAGTTGGAGGAACATAGGTTCATTGCGGGTTTTCAACAACAAGTTGAAAAAGATCAGGAAAAGGCATGGCATGATCAAAACATTGCAAGGAAGCAGTTTCAGAGAGGAGATATCATGCTCCTATACAAAATCAAGTTTATCAGGCATCCAAGTAAGATGAGAACAAACTAGTTGGGGACATATTGCATTAACTATATCATAGAAGGAGGTGTTGTACAATTGCAAAATTTAAGTGGATTAATCCTCAAGGGATTAGTTAATGGAAGCCGATTGAAACCTTATAGGGACAGTCGTACCTTCTTGCAGTGAAGATACTTGTACATATGTTTGTATAAATTTTTTTTTTAGGAAGCCCCAAGTTATTTTAGTGTCGAAGTATAGTTTGTCATAGTAAGGTTTTCCGAAGTTCATTAAGTCGAAGCTTAATTTGTCGAAGTTCATGTAGTTGTAGTGGCAGCTGTATATAAAGCATATTTTTTGTCGAAGTCGGGGTTTTTGTCATAGCTTCCTACGTGCTCAATATATGATATATTAATTGTGAAAAAAATGGTGGCGTTAGTGGAGTATCTTGCATTAAATGATGAAAAGAAACACTTGTGTGAATAATATTGCCATCATAAAAGGGTAATCATTTCCAGGATTTGGTCCGATCTACTCAATCTCTTGGGAAATAACATTGTCAGGACAAGTCAAAGAACATAGTTAAAAGTTGGAAATCATTCGAGGGACGCTCTATTGTTTCCCGAACGATTGAGTGCATTGATTGAAGTTGATAACAGAGAGTCAAGAGCCTTATATTGTTGAATAATATTGAATCCCACTCCAAAACAATGGAGGGAGACATGTCCAATGTAAGTGTTGGGAAAATATCAGTGCTAGAAGCTGCTTCCCATGCGGCTGCTCCAGTTGTTGAAGAGAAGCCATAAATTGTATCAACTCATGTTTTAGTAGAACCACCAAAGAAGAAGATATCCTCTTTGAGGCAGCTAGCCGCTAAGACGAGTTTGAAGAAAACCAACTACAAGACCAGTATAGATTGGGAGGCATGCAAAGTACTCTGTCGTGCTTCTTGATTTTTGGAAAGGTATTGTTATCAAAGGAGCTATGATGGGGAAGATCACCAAGCTATCCTATGTGGACCACGATTTGAAGAAATTTCCAGAGTTCGCACTGACCAAGTATATGGAAGTAGTGTTGGAACCTATAACCAAGACTACTTTTCTAGAGATGATGCCATGGGCCCTTGGGTTACAATGGACAAGTATTTTGTCATTGATTGATATACCACTCTTTGGGTTGTCAACATATGTCAATGCATGTGTCAAATAGTTACTTTTATGTGTGCATGGAGGGTTCTTGTGGCTCGACAAGAATATATCTCTGTATTTTCACTTAATAGCGAAAATCACAGGATTGTTGAAGGCTGGGCTTGACCTTACCACATTTTTTGATGGAAAAGAAAAAGACAGGTATTTGGAAAGCCTAATGTCAACAAAGTAAAAATTGACAAAAGACAAGTGGGTTTATGAAATCACATTGATTAATGATCAAGCAGTGTGCTTCCCAGCAAAGGAACTGGCGAGTAAGTTGTAAGGAAGTGTTGGATGAATCAAGTCCCTGTGACGGTGATTGTAGTGGTGGATCAGTGTGTCTCAGTGGTAAAGATGAATTGGGCCACCTTCCTTCTCAGTGAATTTCTGAGTGATTGCCAGGATGCGTTAGATAAAGGTAATTCATTCCATTATTCGTGGTTTATTTTGTTAATTTCATTTGTTGCTTGGGCGGAGCTATAGGACTACTAGGCGTGGATTGTCGACCTGGTTAGTGTTTAGCTGCACACTATGTGAATTTATGGTTTAGTGACGAGCATAAGAGACATATAGAGAATAATGTGCATTTTTGCATGCACTTGGAAGCACTAAGGTATCATGTCCCCATGGTGCCACGGGTAGAAAATTCAACACTTATAAGGTTCAGAGTATTTATCAAGTTCATGGTTGGACCCCATCAGATGTATATCTAGGTGCGACATGACATGGATAAACAATGGTTGGTGACAATGTTTAAGTTTTTGGAGACATATATACTAGCAATTATAGATGACTGGCCCATAGAATGGGAGAATGTTGTCAAACTAGAAAAAATTTCAATGGGTGAGTTAGAGTAAGATCTGCGCAAAGAACAGGATGATGACAAAGACTCCCATCCTGCTAGGAGCGTCGGGGGACATAGCCATACACAAGAAAAATCGTAGGAGGAAGGTTGGGATTCAAGTGTGACATAATCGCATCCACATCTAGGAGAGAAGAGAAAATTGGTAGCTATGGTGCAAGGACAACAGAAGGAATTGAAGGCACAAAGGAAAAGGTTGTCATGGCCTTGACTGAGGATGACACAAATATTTTGTATGACTGCATGACATAGGTTTCCAAAGAAACTTCTAATATTGCTGAAGAAAGGAACATGCAGTTGTTTGGAGGGGTAACAGATAATCTTAAAGGACTTCTACGAGCTATCCAAGGACTTAGCCTAGCTCTTGTTCAAATGGGAGATTCACAACAGACCAAGGGAAGAGCGTAGGAGGAGGCAATGCCATAGGAATCTACTACAACAATGAGAAAGGAAGTCTAGTTGCTGTCGATAGAATTAAGTTTCAGGGATCTGGGCCTATCGGGAGAAATCTCACAAATTGAGCTATGTTGATTTTTCAGTTGTCAGTATTAATCATGTTTATGCTGCAGAAATTTCAGTACCGTATTGGCGCAGAGAACAAGGTGCGAGAGGAGAAAACACATTCTAAAATGATTAAGTATCAGATGCAACATACTACGCTCCAGGAAGAATATGAGAAGCTACGGAAGGAATAGGAATAAGTTGAAATCCAAAAAGAACACCTACATAATGTTGTCACAATAGATTTCCACGCAGTACCCGAGGCCGAGGTAGCTGATTATATGGATCCTGAAGAGAAAATGCAGAGGTTGGTTGGAGTCCTAACATGGTTCTATGATAAGATTAGGGAATTAGAGGCAACGCTGGTACCAAGTATTCCGTTGGAGGTAGTAACGCAGATAATTGAGGAGGTTAATGAGGTTGTCAGAACCATGAAGGGCTGTGAAAGTGAGTGCGATGTATTATTTGAAGAGGCCACACACACATGGGTCGCATTATTAGATGATGCATAGCTACAAAGCATTATCATTAGGCTGGAGGAAACACAAACCAAGATGGAAAATTTGAAGAATCAGCTAATGAATCTGTCACCTGCTGGGAAAATAATCAAGGTCTCTGAAAATAAGAAGCTCCAACATGATATTAACTAGCTACGAGTTGAGCAATAGCGACAAATATAGTTGGTTGAAGAGTTAGAGGGAGAAGTTGAGCAACTCTTACAAATTATTAGCGGTGCGAGCAACAAAGTGCAGGAAGCAACTGAATGGGGTGAACAATAGAAAAATTTTCACCTTACATGCGATCTAGTACAAGAAGTATGCTTGCATCGGAATGAAATTTGACAGGCTGTCAAAGAACTAAAGCGAAAGTTTGCATAATTTCAGGAAAAGTTCAAGGCCTCATCATTACAATCTTGAAGTGGATCGGGACGAGCCACATGTGAGTGTTGGGGGCCTATTGGGCCAAGGTAAGTTTTGAGGTAAATTTTTGTGAAGTTTTGATGACAATCGGGCCAAGGTAAAGTGGTTCGATGAGGAGCAGTCAACTCCGATGAAGAATCCAGGAAACAGGGTATTTTGAAAATGTTAAGGGTGTAGTTAAGTAAGTTAGTTAGAAAGTTTTGTCCACTTACATTTATGAGTGGAGTAGTTAGTTAGTGGAGTAGTGGGAGTGGGGCAGGATTTGTGCAACCTATAAATATGTAAAGGGTTGGGAATTTTGGGACTATTAGTGAATTAGTGAGCGATTTGATGTCCTATTTTGAGAGCTCCATTTTTTTCAAGAAGAGTCACATGATCTGCAGGAAGTGTGTGTAGGTCTATTGTAAGAGAAAGATAAATTTGTAAGTTATTACAGACATGAAGTGCTTATTTTTTACTATGACTCATGAATAAAGAAAGAACTTCTGTGGTTTTCACCTGTTTGGGTTTCCACATTACATCTAGTGTCTAATGTGTATGTTCTGTGATGATGTGTTATGTTTATTGCTATATGCTATGTATTGTTGGATGATCAATGAACCATGTGTATGAATGGTATATGAATGAATATTTGTCACAGTTAATTAAATGTTAGATGTAATCACATCTGCGAAGTGTTAAGTAGAGCTATATGTCGATGTTAAAAATGTTGGGTTTTTGTTGTACCCTTTTGCTACCGCAGAAACTTGGTTCCTGCATCTCCTATAGATTCTTCGGGTGAGAATTCATCTGCTTCGTAGGAGTTGTCGAAAGGGATTAAAACCCTTTCGAGCCAATATCTTGGGATTTTGTTGGTGTTTAATGGTATGAACCCTGGTTTAAGTAGAAGTGCGCCAACATTCCCAATCTGATTTTTTTACCATTACCAATATTCCAGGTTAGCCAATCCCCAATGAGGTTAGAGGCTGGTACCATAGCCTTCCACATGATAGATATGATCCTCGTCGACTTATGTCTGATGTTCATCCATTAGAGGGAATTCAATGGTTGCAAATATTTATGGTGTATAACCTTCACCCAAAGACCACTACCTATAATCAACCTCCAGATCCCTTTTGCAGCCATTGTTCTTGTTAATATTATGTGATGCTTAAGTCCCCATCCTACAAGATGCTTAGGTAAAGTAATTCTTCTTCCCATGAAAAGATTTTGCAACATTTCGCCTTCTCCAGAGGAAGCTAAAACACAACTTTCTTATGTTTTCGTAGGAATATGTGCTGGAGTGACCCAATAAATTGGTAGGCCTTCTAGAATAGATTTTAGCAGAACCAATATACCAATTTTAGAAATCCATAAGTTGCACGATAAGTTAAAAAAATTTTCCACTCTTTGGATAAGCCAAACCCAATCCTTGATGTTATAGTAATTAGGCTTTATAATAAAATCTAGATACTTAATTCCTTTAGATAAATCAGATAGTTCAAAATCAAAATGTTTTGTAATCCATTCAGTTGTCCCTATATCCCGATTCAAAATGGAAATAAATGATTTCCTGGATTTGTATGTCATACCTGTGGCTTGAGAGAATAGTGTAAAGAACGCTTTATAATTTAAGATCTCCCTTCTTGATCCATCAGAGAAAAGAAGGATATCGCCGACAAAGAGAAGAAACAATTTTCCTTTCCATTCTAATCTTTGGAACTAATGGAAGGTACATGGGGGAGATAAGGACACTATATTTTTAACCTTAAGAGGGAGAACATCTATCGTTAGCTTGGAAACAATGGATAATAATGTAAATTTACAAATGCTTCAACATATTGAAATAAATCTTAATACTATGATAACATTCAAAATGGATATTCAATCCACAAGGTTATTTTCCCATGGTTCGGAGTGAGTGACGAGTTTGTCCAAATAAGGAAACAAATTAGAAACCATATCATGGAATGCATAATACATAGGTCATCTAATAGTGGATCTAGCATTTTTAGACCAAAATCTATAACATGATAGAAAAACATACCCCCAATTATAATAAAATCAATCTTTCATTGATCTTATTTCTAGATTAAAATATGTTTATATCCACAAAATCAAACCATATAAGATAAGGATTTACGGCTAGCACAAGCATCAATATATGGTGTGGGGAAGTTGTCCTTAAGACATGTATTGTGTCAAATCATGAAAATCAATACACATTTGAATGGTTCCTTTTTTCTTGTTGACAGGGACAAGATTCAATACCCATGTGTATACTCAATTGGAAAAGTGACTTCCACCTTCAACAATTTTTAGATCTTAGCCATAATGGATAGGGTCTTAATAGGGTGAATAGGACATTGTTTTTTAGAAATCATGTCTTTCAACCAATGTATGTGTTTATGTGATGTTCCATTTTCATAGGTTTAAGGTTACAAATTTATTGGTAAGATCAACTAAAAGCATATTGAAATTCCTATAAAAGGACTTTGTAAGATTCCCTTTACTTAGCTATACAATATACATTTATAAGTTTTTCTTTGCATTATCTAGGTTTCGATGAACATAGTAATGGTGACAATTTGGAAAATTTGCCTTTTTCAAAATTCACTAGACACCAAAATAAGGTGTTTAAACCAATACATATGACTAGCAGGAATAAAATGTATTGATTTGAAAGGAGAACATTCTTTAGGAGAAATGGAGATCTATTATGGATTTCACCCATTGCATATATGGGCAATATAAATTTTCAACAATTTCACTATCATGGGTGGAATTTTGTTACAAAATAAGGGAAATATGTCGATGCCATTAAATCAAGAAACATTAGCTTCAAATGAGATAACTAAGTAAAACTCTCTATCCTACCATACACACATGGATTTGGGGGAGCAAGAGGCTTCACAAAAATTCAATAAGAAATCATATAAATTGTGGACGATACCATATAAGCATCTTGTAGGGGAGTGCCTTGGAATATCCAAAGTAAAGATGAGTCCTTGAAGTGATTAAGGCAATATAGGTAGCTTTGGGAATGGACTGAGTACCCACTATGAATTGCAATACATTATAAGGATGCAAAGTGATGTTAAGTTCACAATATGTAAGATGATTGATGGTTACCAATTTCCTTTTACGAGGAAATTTCATGACATGGAAATATAATGAAGAAACAACCTTCATGGAATACACATAGTTATGTCCCAATAACATGTTATAAGCCAAAGGTGCATCCACAACTTCTATGATCAATAATATAGTTTTACCAACTAACTCCATAGGAAGGTTCTAAAGGAGACTATATCATATGTAAGTTTGACAACCAAAGGCTCACAAGGTAGCGGGAGATGAGATAAGATCAAGTGAGCCTAATAGTTTTTATACTGCAATAAACATGACACATGTTGAAGCTCCCCCAATGATTCAACAATTAATGATCAAATTCTTAACATATATTGGAACTTTAAATATAATGCTATGAGGAAGACATGATTTACCATTATCTAGATCGAAAGCATTGACACAAGAGTTGATAAGTTCAATACATATGATAGCAACCAATAGATCTTTTCTTTAGGAAGGGGAGGTTTGGAGGACCTCTATTGTTGATATAGCTGAATAAGATTGGGACAAATATTCAAAAATACTATAATAAGGGGCATCCCTAGAGTGAGGATTGTGCATTGTCCTGAGGATTGTGCATTGTCCTCCTCAAAGGGATTTTATTGGTTTATATGCGAAGGATTGTTATAAGAAAGCAAAGTATTGCCCTTATAATTAGATATTTTGAAGATAATTCAACAATCTTCTTTCAAATGTTCTTTTTCTATATTTTAGTTTTTTAATAGTATTTTTTTATTTTATTTTAAATTTTGTTTAACATAAAAATTGACATTTTTAATAATGCTATCTCTCTACGTGTGTGTTTATTCAAAGTTCTATTTTTTCATCTATGTATCCTTAATTTATTTAGGATGTCATATCTCTTAAATACAATGTAAAATATTGTTTTTTAATCATTTTTTTTAATCTTTACTTTATAATATAGTTAATAGTTATAAATAAATAACTTTATTTTTAAAATTTAGGAAGAAAATATACATTTAAAAGTTAATCATAATGAAAACATAAACATTTTGGAACCTTTTGTTTATAATAACGTGTCAAATAGAGTATTTTATGGAGTATGAAAAATTAACCTTTTTTTTAACAATTAGAAAGAGATAAAGCTATTTTCTCTATAATAATGATTTTAAATCTAAAAAAGTAAATTAAATAATATGGTAAAGAACATATTAAAAGATTATTCATAAAATAATAATATACACATACTTATTTTTAATGTAAAATCTTAAAATCAAAACATTACAAACATTACAAACATAACTTAATACTAATTTATCAAATCCAACATATTTTATAAATAATTTTTAAAATTAATTAATAATATCACATATTCCAAATTCAACATTTCAAAATTTTTATAAGTTTAATTTTTTTTTTTAAAATTAATTAATAATATCAAATATTCTAAATTAATCATTTCAATATTTTTATGAGTTTAAATTTCTCTTCAAACAACATTATTCTTCTAAACTACTTCTTTCTAAACAACCATTTTAATGGTGATAATGGAATTTCCAAATTCATATATTTTAATTTTAAGTAATTTAGTGATACCAAAACAATATTGAAAATATTTGAATGCCCAAAATTTCATTAATGTGGAGGAATATTTGCTCAAATATGAGCGTGAAACATTATCTCTTCACTAAAGCCTACACCCACGATATTCTTTTTTTTCCATGAAACCCGTTCAATTTTCCTTCCTTTTTATTTAATTTAGCATAAAGTTTATAATAATATCCCAATCAAATCATATTTTTTAAATATGAAGTAATTGCATATACATCATAGTAAAAAATATGAATAACTATTTTAAGATATGTATAATATCTCAATGCTATGGTCTCCCTAGTAGTTGTATAATGTCATTTAACACGTGGGTGAGATTAACAATGGTATATAACCATAATATATAATATACAATTAATTATTGATACTCTATTGTATAATCACGTATATTTATATCCCTCATCATAGCGTGATTGAAATTGTAGTAAGTAATCATCATCTAAGTAGGTTGAGTGAGTTGTGGTCGAGCAATAATGTAGTAATTTGGTGGAGCTTTTAATCTTTGATGTAGGTTTGATTTTTAAAAGGAGGACGTTTTTGGCATATTAAATAGGGAATCTTCTTCGAGTGAATTCATTAACACTAAATCTCAAAGCTTAAATCTTTATAGATACAAGTAAGTTTTGTTAGTGTGATAAGGAGATTTAGAGGGATAAGTACTCAACTTTGTAAAAACAAAAAATAAAGGTTGTTAATGTCAAACAAAAAAAAATGCATTATCCTTAGTATAAAAATATATTAAAAATTCATCATAATCATCATCATAAACATATTTTAATAAAAAAGTAAATTATCTATGAGTAAGCGATAAATAAGTAACCATGTTTATATATCTAAGTAAACATAAATTTGAATAAGTCACAATACAATATTGAATTAGAGAATATAAATAAATAACATACAATCATAATAGGGTGGTAGGGAAAATTTTAAGAATCCATACTTATTTAAAAGTGTATAAATCTTGGTGAATCTTACCAATTCTTAAAATTTCAATTATAAAATATTTGGTGATATTTTCCTAAAAAGATTTCAATTCTAAGAATTTTATATAGTTGATATAATAATTTGGTGATTTTTATAGTGAAAAAAATTTGCACCATCAAATTTGGGCGAAACGGGGTTTCAAAAAATGCAAATTGATGAATATTTTTTTGGAAAAAAAGCATGGAAATATAGCCTATGAGCTAAATTTTGCCCCTAAATTTTCCTTGTTGAGTAGAGCCACAATGTGAGAAGTGAGGTCCAAATTTTTAAGGAAATAAACCAAAATATTCACATACCAAAGATCCTAAGTGGAAATAAAGAACAAATGATCATCTATAAGAGGATCATTCAAAGTTGATTCGACAAAGTTGGATGGTAACTCCAAAGAGAATCATTCAAAGTTATTTCAACAAAGTTGGATGGTATCTCCAAAGCGAATTTAAATATAAAGAGATCTTCTTGACTTTAGGGGTGATGAATTCAAAGTAAAATTCTTGCAAAGTAGCAATCCAATGATACTATTTAACCTAGCAATCCAAATTGATGAAGCACCAATTCAAGATCTTGTGTTGAAATCATAATTCCTCATAACTTTGATAATCATAAGGATATTCTCATCATAATTGAAATGGATTTTAAAGCCAGAAAGATTCTTACCAACATAATATATAATGTGTTTGAATCAATTACTACCATGTTATTCAACTAAAACATTGCCTATAACACATTTTGAAGCTGACACAAATAATATAAAATCACATTCAAGCAACCATGAACTCAAGTATCTTAATTTGGAATAAAACATGTATAGTAAGAGGCATGTGTAAATTTGTCTTTGCAAAATATAATAATAAGAAATTCCTTGCAAGCTACATCGATAAGGACTTCTTTCAAAGCTTTAGGTTTGATCAAAATTTTACAAAAAATAGAAATCTTATAAAGGATTATATCACAAAACACATGAGAGAGATACACATAATAACACAATATGATATTATGAATAAATTTGTGCAATTATTACATAAGAGTTCACCTCCCTATATATGGTTACTTATGGAGCAAATCATTTTCACTTATAAATGTAGAATATATTTTCTTAACACAAAAAATACAAAAACATAACTAAGTTATAAAGTAGATATTATTACAATAGGTAAGCCTTATATCCTAACACCCCCTCTTAAGGCTTACAATATTGAAACCCAAACCAACTAAAAGAAAACACACATTGTCTAAATTTTTTTTACCAGAAGTAATCATAACCAAACATTCTTCAAAATATTTTTCTTTGAAAACAATTTTTGGACCTAGTAGAGATCCATCAAGCTACCTTGTAACCCTTGTAAATGTGTACTCCCAAGTTGAATTCCCCAGTTCCGAAATTTTACTTCTTTGAACTCCTGAATTACAAATATCCCAAATTATTGGGTAACCATCCACATTGAGCTACATCCACAATGCTCCATCAAGTTGTCTCTTGACCCTTATCATGGAATAATTCCTAAGATTCACAAACTCTTGAACTATCTGAGCGGTTATCCGTGTTGGGATTTATCTACATTAGATCCATTCATGTCTTCAAAGTGTGAGATTATTAAAAAACATAAAATGTCATTTATTCAATAGGGTTATCACCATTTTCTACATTTGGTGGACCTTCAACCATAGATACATTAGCTACATGTGGTCTTTCCTTGAGCTTTCCCTTGAGAACATCATTTACTTGAAATCTACAATTCCAAGTTGTGTGGCCCATTTTCTTGCAATAATAACATTCCATGTCCCCCTTGTCATTAGTTGATCCACTGCAATTGTATCTTGAGTATATAGTGTAGTCTCAGGTTGATAATCATCTTCTATATATCATGAAAACGTTCTTTTTTCTTCATCTAAGAGAGCAACAATCATGTCTTCCAATTTTTGTGAGGACTTTTAATAGAGTAAAAATAACACTATAATTGTATTTAAAAGGAAGATTGTTTAACAAGATGTCTTTGACATCCTCTTCCTCCACTATAGGTTTGACTTGTTCTGACTATTTGATGAGACATATTAGATTGCATATCAGAGAAAATTTTAAGGATCCATAATTTTCTCAGAGCATAGAAACCTTGGCGAATCTTACTAATTCTTAAATTTGCAACCATAAAATGTTTGGTGATTTTTAAAAAAAATATTCAAATTTCTAAGTACTTTATATAGTTTTTGAATAATTTTGACGATTTTTAGAGTAAAAAAAATTATCCCATGGAATTTGGGCGAATCATCTTTGAAAAAAAGGCAAATTGCCGATTTTCTTTTTTGAAAAAAATGTTGAAAATAGTCCATGTGCCAAATTTCTTTAGCCAAAGTGAATTTGGAAAACATCTTGAATATAAATAAGTGTAGCTTAAATTATATATATATACTTCACTTTTTCTCCAAACAATGAACTTAAATTATCTAGTATTTCCATAAATGCCTTTTCTAGATCTATATGATGCAACTCTAAATCTAAGAGGGAAGACCTATAATGGATTTAAGTTTATCATCTTTACTCCACCATTCTAATAATTTATTGGCATATGTATCCCTTTTACTATTCCCCACAGGTTTATGTTCATCAAATGCATCTAAACTTTTACTTTCCAGTCGTAGAAATTGAAACCAAAATAATTATCTAATGCCCATTTCCATGCTTGAAATCCTAATTAGAGAAATAAAAAAAATACAAATTAATCTTTTCCCTCATTTCTAATAGCATATTACAAAAGCTAGACACCCTAGATAAGGTTACATGACATAACACATGAGAGAGATATACACAATGACACAATATGATACTATGAATAACTAGTGCAATTATTACATAAGCGTTCACCTCCTTATATATGGTTACTTATGGATTATATCATTTCCATAATGAGTGTGGGATAGATTTTCGTTACAAAAAAATAACAAAATCCTAACTAAGTCATAGAGTGACTTTTATTACAACATGTTAACCTTATATCTTAATAAGAAATAGTAATGGTGACAGTTTGGAAAATATTGACGAAATTACCTTCTTCAGATGCATTGACCACAACAATAGGGTGTTTAAACCAATAAATATGACTAAGAGGAATAAATCCTATTGGTTTGAAAACATATATCTTTAGGAGGAGAACATACTTGGGGCGAAAATAAGATATATGATGGATATCATCCAATGGAGTATCTGAATCATGGAAATTCTCAACAATTTCTCTCTCATGGGTGAAATATGATTCAAAAAATAAGGGAGATTCTACCATATGTATCCCACCATGAACACACGACCTTGGGGAAGAAATAAGAGATTATATAGATTATTATGGATGATACCCTATAAGTGTCTTGCAGGGTAGGACCATGGAACATCCTAACTAAAGATAAGTTTTTGAATGGATAAGGGAAATGAAAGTAACTTTGGGAATGCACTAAGTACCCCCTATTAAAGGTAATCCATTATCAGGATGCAAGGTGATGTTAGGCTCACAATATGTAAGTTGATTGATGGTGACCACTTTTCATTCATGAAAAGATTCCATGCCATGGAATATAATGAAGCAACTTCTTTCATGGAATTCAAATAGTTATGTCCATATTATAATCCAAAGGTACATCCACAACTTTTATGAGCATTAGTAGAATTTTAGCACTAAATTTATATGCAAGTTCTAAAGAAGACCATGTCATTTGAAAGTTCGGCGATTAAAGGCCGATAAGGGAGTGGAAGTGGAAGATTGGAACATGATCAAGTGATCCTAACACTTTCCATATCAAAGCAGACATGACACATGATGAAGCTCCCTCATCACAATTCAACAATGAATGATCAAATTTCTAACAGATATTGGAACTTTAAATATAATGTTTCCATATCAAAGCCGACATGACACATGATGAAGCTCCCTCATCACAATTCAACAATGAATGATCAAATTTCTAACAGATATTGGAACTTTAAATATAATGTTTCTAGGAGGACATGGTTTACGATTATTTACATTAAAAGTAATGATATGAAAATCAATAGGGTCAAAATATTTGATATTACCCCAAAAAATCCTTTATTTGGGAAGAGTGGGTTTGGAAGATCTCTAATGTTAAGATAGTTTAATAAAATTGGGAGAAATCTTCAAAAGTACTATAGTTGTGGGAAACCCTAGAGTGACGATTGTGCATTGTCCTCCTCAAAAGGATTTTGTGCACACATGAGCTAGGGTTGTTTGTATGCAAAGGAATATCATGAGAAGACAGAGTATTATCCTTATCAATAGGATATTTTGAAGATGGCTCAACATTTTTTTTTTTCATTTTTCTCTAATCTTTTATTTTAGTTTTTTTATTTTAGTTTTTTTAATGGTAGTTTTTTTTGTTTTTCAATTTTTTTAACAACACAAAATTTGTTATTTTTAACCATATTAAATTGTTTATATATATATTTTGTCCTTTTAAATATCTAATTTATCATCAAATTATGTATTATTAATTAATATTGGATACCATACATTTTAAGTAGAAGGTAAAATATTATTTTTAATCATTTTTTAATCTTTACTTTAATCCATAATTGGTAATTGTAAATAAATAACACTACTTTTAAATATTTGGAAAAAAATATACATTTCAAAGTCAATTTTATAGATTTCATGAATAAAAATAGAAATATTTTACATTATGTTCCTTATAATAATGATTGACATAACATTGAAAGCCAAAAAGTAAAATAGATAACACAGTAAAGAACATATTAAAAATATTCATTAGAAAACAACAATATAAATATTTATTCTTAATGTAAAACTCAAATCCAAAACATTACAAATATAATTCATCAATAATTCGTCAAATTAAGCATGTTCTTCAAGGACATTTTAAAATGATCAATAATACCGAATAGGCCAAATTTATCATTTTCAATAGGTATTTTAACATGTTCCAGAGCTTGACGTTCTTCTTGAACATCATTCTACTCTTCCATTAGGTTTTGTACGTCTACAAGTTATCCAAAGTGGTCCTTTCCAAACAACGTTTTTAAAGGTGGTTGAGGCTCCTTTGACTTTTTTCCATACATGATTCACTAAAATATCCTTTGTTCACCAACTCCATTTCATCTAGAAGATATTTAGTAGCATTGATTTTTTTCTTAATAAAATTGCATTATATTTTATCATTTTCAACGAATATGCAAGTTCTTCCCTTCTAGCAGCATGCTAGTGTTGTACCTAATCACCAAATACAAATAAGTAATTAAGTAAAATAGTGTAAACAAACATAAATTAAAAATGATAAAGATTGAAATATCAAAAATATTCCCTTATCCCAATAACAAATCCAAAACCCAATCTCTCCCACTTGAAAATCTATCTATAAAATAATTAATAATTGATTGTGGAATTTGATAGATGTTTACAATATATCCATTCAAATCATTTTGCTTATATGTTAGATTTCTAACCACGACATTATAAGTCAATAATTAGCTATGTTTGCCAGCAACTCTTTCATTGATAAGAACATCTTCATAAATGCCATATTTTTTGTTAGGGTCCTAACATAACCCCTTTAAGTACATATATCGATTTCTATGTATTGAGGCCACCTCTATTAAATAAGGCCCACGAAGTAGGTATAGTGTGAAAGCAATATTTGTAAGAAGGGCTACTAGAAAGTTCCTAGTGGTTGTTAGATAGAAACTATTGTAAAAAACCTTACTAGAAGGTTTTTCCTACTAATAAGTTCCTTCACTAGAAATTTCCTAGGAGGATATAAACTATATAAAGAAATATAATCAATATAATAAGATTTCTGGTGAAGCATATTGTAGTTGGATCTATGCTCAAGTTGGAGACCGCTCCCTTGAATAGGAAAGTGAGCATTGCTTTAATTAATAAAGATATTGATATTTGTGGTATTTGGTTCTCTACAATTGTCTATAGTCATGGCATTTCTATCATTTTTATTCTAAATAAAACTTCATTATATTATTTTCTCTTTCAATTTCCTATTTTTCTAATAAGGTACATGACATTTTGACTTGCATGTGAGATGTATGCTTTCAATATCACTCATAAATGGATCATGTTGGAGATATGAATATCAATTTATCGGACTATAACATAAATAAATAAGAATTCAACTACCTTGTAAATAATTGAAATTGATTTATAACTTTAAACATTAAATATTCCACTTTAAATATCTTACCGATAAAGTTGCTTCCTTCAGTTTTCTTTGCCTTCAAGGTTGATAGCACTTATTCTACGTGTGTGTCTAGATGAAAAACTACAAATCAACAAATTTGTGAGATTGTGACATCTACAAATTTCGCAACTTTATTGAATGCTTGATAAGTTAAGGATCACAACCATAACCAAATTTTTGGATATTGTAACCATGGGAGATATCAACGATAACTATGGAGTACTGCTTTTTATGAACAAGATTTGTAACATTTTCACAATAATCTAATATAACTTGATATTGCACAATGTCAAGCCCATTCTGAATGATCAAGGGTATCATCAAGCTAAACATTTTCAAGATCAAGGAAAATTTTAAAGATCCATAATTGTTTTAAAGTGTAGAAACCTTGACAAATCTTACTAATTCTTAAAATGCCAACTATAAGAAATTTAGTGATAGTTTTTTACAGATATTCAAATCTATGAGGTTTTTATATAGTTTCTATAAAAAATTAGTGATTTTTAAAGTAAATTATTTTTTAACTACAGAAATTGGGTGAGAAATTTTTAGAAAAAATGAAATTGGTAAATCCTTTTTGGGAAAAAAACCATGGAAAATTATCCTTAAGGTGAAATTTAACCCCTAAAATTTTCCATGTTGAAGAAGTTTCCTTCTTTTTCTTTCAACTCTTTGAACATAAATTTTGAAGGTCTTTGGTACTCCATCTATATTCCCCATTGGTATATTTCATATATATATAAAACATGAGTATACTAAAATAATATAAATTTTTCAATCCCTGGATACAGGTGACTCAGGAAGAGGGGATAGGTGTGGGCCTGATTGGACATCTATATAGTCCCCTGCCACCCACCTCATGCATTTAAAATGCTTCATGGTGCATCATACATTCTCAAAAGAGAGTACACTATGGGTTAAATCCGCCACCTTGTCCTGTGGTAAGTTCAAGAGTTCTAAGCTAAGTCGGAACTGGAGCGTGACGATTGATATCATTACTAGGCGAGGAAGGTTTCAATGTAGGATCTTGCTTCATGGCTGATTATTATTTTTGGCCCATCGATCAGAAAGTTGATATCTGGGTATGATTAAGTTCGGCCAGCTCCCTCGCGCTAATGGGCTTCTTCTCCATCCCTAGATGATTGTCGCAAGTTGTTTCTGTAGAACGCTAAATTTGACTCAAATAAGCTCCGAGAAGGGTGAGACTTGCTATCTTGGATTTGGATGGTGGGTGAGAACATCAATTTGATTGCGAGAACCATGGCGAGGTCGAAGAGGGGAAGCAGGATGGGAAGAAGACAACCCACATGCCTCAAATAGAGAGGGAAGTAAGCAGGGTGAAACAACAGTTCTTTTAGGAGGTTTTTGATGCAGTTCACCATTAGATGGAAAGCATGGAGTAGGAAATTGAAAGGATCGGGGATGAGCCGGAGGATCATAAATCCCAAATGGAATGGGTGGTCAAATTTTTTCAATTAGTTGTTCATGGGAAACAAAGCGTGGGACAACAACTATTCTTTACTGGAAGAGTAAAATGTTGATGGGTTTGGATTTGGTAGAGGCCAGGGATAAGGTGGTCAAAGACAAATACCAAGTGGAGGCCAAGTTCGCATGGATGAGGAACCAAATACTACGTATTCACTCCACCATGGGAAACATTGTGGAGGCTATCAAGGAGCTTCCTTGGTTCATTAACATAATTTCCTAAGCCAACACGAGAAAAGTATTTGGGCCCAAACCAGAGAAGGACTAGTCTAGAGATCATCCCCAATCACCCTCCATTCAAGTTGTAACCATGTTCAATGATGTCTAGTCTTTAGAATGGGTCTATCTCCTAGGGTCATGTGTCTTTTTCAGTCTTCTTTGCTATTGTTTTAGGTTGTAGTTGTAGTCCTATTTTGTTTTGGTCTAGCGTAAGGTTTAGATTCTTTTTCAATACTGTGATGGTCCTATTCAAGCTTATGGAGACATGCTAATTTAGTTTTGCATTGGTGGGTATCGGTAGGATGGGTTTTCCATCGGGATGGCTTGTCGAGCACTTGAAATCTTAGTCAAAGACTATTGGTTTTTTGCATGGCATCCATATGGATGACTATTGGTTGTTCGATGTATTCTCCTTTTGATTTATTATTATAATGTAAATAGAATTTACAAAGACATACATTTTCAATGGAATAAAAAATTGTTTTAGGGTTATTGTAGAGATTGAGTTTGGATAGTTGCATCTAACATCACTCCAATTCTCTTCATTAAAAAATCTAACCGTTTTCTTTTGTATTCTTAGATAAATGTTGTGAATAAATAAATAAAATAAATAATGTTACAATGATATCTTAAAAAAATACTTAGAACATCAATTTGTTAAATTGAAGAAAATGTATAAACCACCATAAATAAAAACAAATCTACAAATTTACTTCTCAAACTCTTTAGAATTTTATTCCATTGATAATTCACTTGAACTTACATGTGATAATATGGTTGTGACAAGTGTTTCATCCTTCACTAATTGCATCGATCTCCAAGGTGTTACAATAATTTATTTTTGCAAATTCGTTATTTAATTAGGACCTTCCTTTCTAGTGTTACATCCTAAGGTTTCACACTTTTACCTTCAAATTTTTAGTACCAATATTCTCCACAAGAAAAATATATCATCAATCAAATCCCATTTATGTCTAGTTTTAAATCACAATTGAAAAAATTATCCATGACTATGATTAGATCAATTCATTTGTTACTTTTTTGTTTCACACTTTCCTTCCTATTTCCATACAATATTTCTTCTGAAAACTTGCATGAAATTTTTATTTGTCCCCATCACATATTCCTTTAAGTTCATTATGTATTAATTTTACCCTAAATGAATGTCATGGACATCCTATATTCACTATATGTGTTGTTTTTTAGTAAGCTAGTACCCATGGAGTTTCGAACCAGTAACCTAACACAAGGAGTGCCTTAACAGTACACCCATTTACCATCTATTCTAATCTCTGTGGTCATATATTCACTATATGTGTTGTGAATCCATGCTAATAAATTTTCTTATGTGTTTGTTAAACTAACATCAATGACACATTTACTATTTCAAAATGTCTAGGGTTATTGGGACACTCTTGCATCAATTCTCTTATAGTCTTTGTAGGATGACTTCCTCCGATCACATAATACTTATTATCAAAACATTTGATTGATCAAATGTCTCCCTACTAGAAACCTCCATTGGGTTAACAAGAACTGGGTAGTCAACTACATGTGCATATGGATTGTACCACATCAATGTTTTCAAGTTGTGCATATGCAAGTGGTGTTGCTTTATAATTTGATATTACTCTTGGGCTTATGTGGGTTTATAACTTGATTCATATTTAATTGAAATGTATGGCCATTGTGAACTAATTTTATCCCCTTTAATTGATCTCAAATGGTATTTTGTGTTGCTTTAATGACGCCACCCTTTAGATCAACACCTAGAATAATGATTTCCCTATCACCCCTAGAATTTTTATTGTTTTTTTAATAAATGAAACAAGTATGTTTGTATTTATATCATGCTGAAAAGAATTTCACCAGAACAATACAACATAATAGTTAAAAATTTCAAAGCAATTTATCAGAAGTCTATGAGCATTATTTAGCTCATATTCATATAAAAGCAATTAAATGGTACTAGGATCACAGTCCATGACCTAGACATCTTGATTGTTCTCAACATCTTCCTCATGACTATCCTCAACATATTCCTCCTGCAACTCATGGTTTCCTTTAGCACTCTCATCAATTTACATAGATTTAGTTCCATGACTTTCATCTGCATTTTCATCAATGTACTCATCTATTCTAGATATATTCACCACTGCATTAATAGGTTCATAGACTATGGTATCCTCATTTTATTTGCTTCGAGAATCAGAAATTCAAGACTATTTTTCCACTTGAATAGCTTCATGACGCTTTAGGGTGACCTCCATTGCCTCAACTTGAGCTTCATGGGGGCGAACATTTCCCTCTACATCGTCAAGATGAGAATCTAAGAAGGTTATGTGGGATGTGAAATGAAGGACATTCTTCTCAACCTCTTCCAAATGGGAATGCACTGAAGGAACTTGACTTGTTATCTAATGAGCATCAACAAGTAGACCTCCATCTATGAGTTCATCCACCACATATGGCTTCATATGTCATGAATATATGCTTGAGTTTCTCGAGTTCCATTTGAGAGATCCTATATTTTTTCCTCTATGCCCACTGAGATTGCTAAATAGAGCAGATCTTCTAAAGTTATCAAGTCCCAGGATTTCCAAATTAAAGACAAGGTAGAGCCCAAACTAGACCTGAAAATAACTTTCCGAAGGATATTGTCTTCATTCCCAATAGACTCTACATTTATAAGCCAGTCCCCTTAGGGCATAGAGAAAGGTAGCTATATCATCAACTTCCTTCGACATCATCACCAGACCACAACAGACACCACACTTATTTCCCTTATCTCTCTCCATATCACAAAATAATATGTAGAAGCGTAGGTTGGAAGACTCAAAATTCATGCAAACCATCGTGGTTGACTTTCTCAGAGGATCATCCATGCGCAAGGACAGAGGACACCTAGCCTCATGCATTAATTCCCATAGTTGATGTTTATGCCCATTTATGAAGGATGGGACGAACCTCATAATAATTCATTCCACCCACAAACCCATCAAATCATCCTTAGGGGTTTGGTGTACCTCTAAATTAGTTAAGGGAGCCAACATAGGGACCTTTGTTGACCCCCATTTATGATCAAGCTCCTGATTGTCAAATGAGCCACCCTATTTGCAAAACGATTTGCTTGTTGAATGTTTTCTCGCTTCACATGAAACATCTAAGCCTTAGGGATTTGATTGAGAATCTTATTGATGTGCATTTGCATCCTATTAGCTAACCCATCATCAAGATCCTTTTTTTCCTAGTTTGAGAAAGGATTAATAAGGAATCTCCTATGATGACAATCAATTGGATTTCAAGGGAGACAACATTGACAATACCTTGATAGAGGGCATAACACTGAACTTGATTATTTTATCCATTCGTAGACCCCATTCAAGAGTTATTTTTGCATTTCCTCCAGCATGCAAAAGGATCCCCCCCACACCTGCCTCCCCACCTAGAATTTTAATTGTTATATTTAGACCTATCCATGGATTCTTCCTCAATAAAAACATTAGATCTGTTCCTTTTATCATTTAAAGGAGTTTCATCTAAATCAACAGTATGTTCATTATCAATAGGAACGGGAATATTATTATGCATGGTTCTTTTGTGTTTCTCTTGTTTTTTCTTCTTTTGAACAAGAATGGCAACCTCATTGACACCAATATCAACATCATCTTCGTTTGGGGTTGCTAAATATATAAATGTAACATTCCTATTATTAGATTGTTAGTTTCCTTTCTTTTTTGTTATTTATGTGGCTCTACTTCTACAATTGAACTTCCAGTACTCTTTATTTATAATTCTTACTTGTTATTGTTATGCCGATATGAAAGAAATTGATGAAATACATAATATTTTCCTCTCTTAAATAACCCCCCAAACCAACACACATAAAAGTGGCATCGCAAATTCCTGTAAAAATGAAATATAACATTTTGGTGTTAAAGCTGTTAGAAAAAATATCATGGAAATTATAATAATATACAATAACATAAATAAGATTAAACATACTTACATTGTCTCGCTCAATGTTTTGCCAAATAAATGGTTTTAGTTTTGTAAAACCTTCTTATATGTCATAATTGCTTATTTAGAGAGAATATTTAGCCTCGTCATATGTCTTGTGTCTTGGATTGTTTCATGAGTGTATAAACAATATTTGTGCATGAGCACCAAAAATATATCTTATAACAAGCCAATTAGTTAACAATTTGATTGCACGTGTTCAAACTCAACACAATACAAATATATATTTTCTCCACTATCACTATGTTTCACCTTCACATATCAAGAATGGTTCATTTTGTTTTCCCTTATGCAAATTTTCAATCTATAACATCCTTCATAGGTTTTGAAAGTCCACTTGTTAGCCCTTGAACCCAAGTGCTATTCTTTTATTGGGTAATAGTCTAAGAAGCCCCAATTGTAGTTTTGGATGCCATGATCACAAATCTTGAACCAGGGACATTTTCATATACTCTCCTTGATTCCATTTTCCTTGAATGCAAAATGCAAAATATAAAATATTGTTTCTATAATAATAACGTTTCTACATTTTCTAAATTAAAAAAACTCATAAAAACATCACCATTACCATATTAAATATATATGAAAAAACAACATATAAAAACATGTATTAAAAAAGTTAATTTTTTTAATCATAAGTAAAAAGTTATATATATATATATATATATATATCAAAAAGTTCAATAAATCAATAAAAATATTAAAAAATAAAATAGAAAATAGAAAAGGAAACGTAACAATAATTTAAGTGTGCATCTATATGTATGTCTATGTATGTATCAACATAGATTCATCTTAACTCCAGATCTATCATGCATCAATCATCATCAAATCCCTTGAGATGAAAAGCTTTCCTCAAATTTTGTACTCTAAAAAGGGTTTAGATCTAGAGTTGGCATGGAACTAGGTTGGTTTATTTTGTTACGATGATCTTAATTTTTTAGATTTTTAGTTTCATTTTTACTGAGGTCATTTTTTTTTCAATTTAATTTGTTAATGTTCCAACCATAACACATTGTTGTAAATGCACCAAATTACTCTATGTTATGATGCACAAATACATTGATTACAAACAATAACGAAAAGTACCAATGATATTCAAACATTATGATTATTACTTTATTTTTGGTTTTATAAAATATTATATCGGGAAAACATATAGGGACCAACATTAAAATCTCTTCAATACTAGGCTATCAAATTTGATATAGATTTATTCGTAATAGTATTTATGTTCCCTTTCCCTCTCCCTTGCTCACCTCCCCTCAATGCAACCAAATTTTCCATTTCTGATAGTATGAAATTGAGGTAGCATATTGTGGAGGGGAAATTCTCAAAATTTCACCCCCCACCCACACCAACCCCTATAAATCTATTGGTCCTATGGAGTAATGGATGATGGTGTAGCGGGGAGGTGTTCTATGGATATTTTGAACACTTATTATATGGAACAAAAATATATGATACTCCTACTCAATCAGTTGAGTAGATGAAGATTGCATGTATTGATATTAAGTTGAATGTTATTTTACCACATGGTTTCAATTTTCCTTTAAGAATAGAATGAGTCTCATGCTTTTTCTTAATGATAATTGTGGCCAACCATAGTTTCCCAATATAAGAAATGTGGTGACATTTCAAAAACACAAAACATGAAATAAATGTCATAAATAAAAAAGGAACAAATGTAAATCACACATGATAGACACTTGTGCTCCACTCTAAACTTTGATCTTATCACCTTCCTAGCCTATAAATGGAAGATCCATGCCTGAGAGAAAAAATGAAAAGAAAGTGATAAAAAACATTAAAAATTTGGAGGAACTTAGAGGGACAAGGTGAAAATAGTCCATGGAGTGTCTTTCCATTTCCAAGGAGAAGCTAATAATTAGTTTCTTTAGTGTGCAAAGATCTTTAGTTGAGATCAAAGAGCCACCAATTGGTTCCTCCTTTGTAGTAAGATCAGATATTGTCATCAACAAGGGATTAGTATGTCTGGCCAAGGACAAGAGAATATGAACCTTGGTGAAGGGAACACTACAATAAGAATAAAGTATTTGAATTGTTGTAACATTACCTTTACATTTAATATAGATCAATCTTCTTCCTCCCTAAAATATATGTTATTGATTAGTTTATGTGATAATGCATGGATGTCATTTGGGATGTGGTTTACTTTACATGTAAGTAGCTTATATTTTATTACGTGCTTTGTTAATATGATGCAAAAGTATTTGAGGAAGGTATTTATTTTATTTGTGTGTAGGAATAGGAACTTCATCATGATGATAATTGGAAAGGACCATACACTTAGGTGCATCTAATGAATGAAGAAAGTAGGTTTTCCTCTCATGCCTCATTAATTCCCCTTACGTTATTAACTTGCATGTAGGTATGAGAAAAGTGTGAGTAGAATACCGAATAGCAATTATTGGAGAGCCTAACCCACTCTTCCAGAGGATCATTTTAGGCATCGAGGTGGATCCTCCATCCATAGAAATGATGATCATATTGGGGATGGTTGTTAATAATAATATCCAAGTATAGGGTTTGTTTTATCTTAATCTATCATTCTAAAAGTTGTAATACCTCTTGCATGTTGATAAGACCATAGATAATGAATTAGGAATAAAAATATTTAGGAAATTGGACTTTTTAAACCATTTTTTCTTTGAAAACTTTCATTTCTCGCACCTATTATAACCAACAATCATGACCACTTCTGGTTTTTGTACTGAACAAGTGTAAAGACACAATGTTCTTCTTTATAACATCAACAAGTGCATTGTAAAAAATAAAAATAAAATCTATATTTTCAAATCTTAAAATTGATTGCACGTGTTACATGGATGCTTAAAAATGCAATTTGTGCAATCTTGGGTTTCAACAATTCTATTTTGCATTTTATTATCATATGAATTAGGAAAACAGAGGCTTTTCTAGAATATTTACATGAACAATTTTGGTTTTCATTATTTTAAATTGCGAAAAGAATTTGGAAGCATTTGCATGTGCATTTTCATTTATTATCTTCTTGATCACTAAAAAGTTTCTTTTAAATTTTTTATTTTTTTATGTATTGCATTTAAGGAAAAAAGATTAGCTCTTTTTCCATATCTTAGGGTTGTTGAAAATTTTCCTTGTTTCATCTAAAGAAAATTGAAATGCATTTTCCTTTCGCATTTTTATCATCTCTATTATTACAACAAAATTGACAATCATCTCAATACCATATAAGTTTCTCTCTCTACCTTGATTAATAATAGACATTAAAAGAAATGGTTTTATTTAAAAGAAACAAGATTTTTTTTTAGATATAAAACACACAAATCTTAGGTTGTATAGCCTTAATGAATGGTGGAGAGTTAATTCTCCGAAGCTATTGAAACCTAACTAGATTCCACTAACGAGAGTTAAAATTCATTAGTAGAAAACAATGCTTGGTGAGAAAGTGTGTCTAACACATGAATCAAGCACTAGGTCAAGCCATGAAATTATATATAGTATTCCCTCTTCCCTTTTTAGTGGAATATGCATGTATGGGAGCTTTAGAATAATTGGCAAGTCCTTGGGGCTACACTATTTCTCATAGAGTTTTGGGTCTAGGACTTAGTCCTACAATCCCTTCCCATACGTAATCACCTAACTAATGGTATTTTCCTGTAATGCCCCGATGGTAATCCCCGAACATGTATGTTGATGTTATTAGTTATTATGGTGGCACTAGGTGACTAGACATTAATATTTGGACATTACTATTACTATTTTATTATTATTTGCTTTAATTAAATAAATAGCTCAACATGGACAACTAATGTGGTTGGGGGGCCATGAATTCCACATGTGAGAGGGTTGGGGACTAGGAGCTGTTGCTCTCCCTAACATTTCTCTATGTTTCCTATTTTTTATTTTATTGGACTATGGAGGTCCTAGTACACCTAATTAATGCTTTGCATGCAATAATGTGCCTTCACTTGAGAGAATATTCCTATTTGGTGTTAGTGGGACCCACTCTCCCATCACTCATGTCTTATGCGCCCCACTTGACTATTTTTGTCAACCATGCACTTGATTTTGTAACTTCCACTCTAATTGGAGTGATTTTCCCAGTTAATTCGAACCAATACCTAGTAACTCCAGTGAACTGGAGTGACTGTCGGTTAGTTAGAGTTAGTTTGGTGAATTCGAGTTACCTCTATTGACATTCGAATAATTATCCCATTAAATTGAGTAATTTTGGATCAATTTGAGTTGTTTCCAGTTAAATTGAGTGTTTTTGGGTAATTTGAATTATTCTCTAGTTAAATTGAGTGATTTTGGATCAATTTGAGTTGTCTCTAGTTAAATTGAGTAATCTTGGGTAATTCAATTTTTTCTCAGTTAAATTGAGTAATTTTGGGTCAATTTGAGTTGTATCTAGTTAATTTGAGTAATTTTGGGTCAATTTGGGTTGTCTCCAGTTAAATTGAGTAATTTTGGGTCAATTGAGTTGTCTTCAGTTAGTTAGACTGATAAAATTCGAGTACCACTCTTGGAATTTGAGTTGTCTCGAGTAAATCTAGTGATTCAGAGTAAATAATGATGAATTTGAGTCAGTATTGGTATATTTGAGTTGATCTCATGGTATCTAGTGAATTTGAGTCAGTTTAGGTGGCTTCAATTCGCTCTCATGAGAACTCAAATGGTCATCTAGTGAACTAGTGATTCTCTCAGTAAGTTTGAGTCACTTCTCAGTAAACCCGAGTTAGTCTCTTAGAGGGGTTTCAAATTAGCTTAAAGGTATTCAAATTGGTCTCTAGAAATCAGTATGATCTTTTGGGAGTTTCTCTTTCAAGCATTCGAATGCCTCTTGATGGATTTGAGTGGTCCTTTTTTGCACATAGTTGTCATACCCTTTTGTTTGTAGAAAAACTTGGAGACCAGTGAAGGTGATTGAAAAATGATCTATTCCAGTGAGGAGATTGGTGAGATTTTCTATTGAACACATAACTATCTCAAGACCATTACTTTTATCCATCCCAATCATGCACATAAATCTTGATGGTGGATGGTGATATCCTGAGGGACCTAGGTGGTGAATGGATTTCCGTTGGGCATGGTAGTGAGGTGGAGGAGAAAGTAAGTGGTGAGGGATTGTGTTGGTTTTCTCAATTTGTGGCATGAATATTGTTGTTAGGATATAATTTTGAGAGTTCCCTAGAATGTGGATCCATGACCTCAGCCCGGGGATGACCTGTTCTCAAGTAATTGACTTGACTGTTTCTAAGTAGAGGTGGTTATGTTAATTATATGGCCTTAGATGTTAGATTTTGTATTTTATATATTACTTAGACCTGGTTGCATTCATGTTACAATTTCATTGCATCACATGTACATTTGGAGAAAAGTTTGCATCGAAAGCGTCGTCTTCCTTTCATGGATGATTGTTTTACTTTATTTGGCTTGTTGGCATGTTGGCCTAGAATTAACTAAACCTTATTCCACTATGAATTCAATTGAATTATCCATTTCCCATTAGAATCCTTGTGTATTTGACCCCAGTGGTGTGACTTGGGGTGTTGGTACACTAGAATTGGTATCGAAGCCTAGGTTTCAACTCTACGGATGTTGGGCCTTCTATAGAATTGTAACTATGTGTTTATGCATTTAGAATTAGTATGTATATTTTGTAAAATAGGTTTTTGAAGTGCCAATAGTGATTAATGATCAGTACATCGTAGCCTCCAGTACTTATTACAGCCCTCATGGTGTAGCTCGACTGGCTATTTGCTTGAAAATGGAATCAGATATGTTGTAATAGAGGTCGAGATGTTTTGACTACTAGATGTTATGGATATTTTTAGATCTTAGTCAGATTGGACTGTTGCATATAATTTTTCCTTGCTTGTTGCATTAAAGTGCATAAAGTGTTTCATGTGATCTTTGTTGAGAAAGTATTTTTGAGATCTCTGCTAGAAAAGTATCTTTGTGATATTTTTTAGAAAAGTATCTTGTGATCTGAGTATCTTTGTGATATTTGTTAGAAAAGTATCCTTGTGATCTTTATATTTGTGATATTTTTTAGAAAATTATCTTTGTGATCTGAACGTCTTTATGATCTCGTTGAAAGTATATCTTTTGAAAAAGTATCTTTGCTGGAAGAGTATCCTTGTGGTATTTTCTTATATCTTTGTTAGAAAGCATCTTGGTGATAGTTCATGCATATTTGTTGGAGGATATATTATATGTAAAAGTATCTTAATGCATTTCATGTACCCTTCATGCATTTCATGTATTTTAGTGTATGTGTATAATGTATGATTGAATTGATTAAAATGTGTTTCATGTATTTATCTTATCTTGTTGAACAGTATATATATATATATATATATATATGTTGCTAACCATGTGTTTGTTGGAATGTGAAGAAAGTATCTTTGTTGAATAATATCATTATATCATATATTTTTACACTTGATGTTAATCATATGAGTGATTGAAATATGATTTTCAGGTGGATGTATCTTTTTTGAAGGTTTGCAAGCCTTGTAAAGAGGTCTAAAGACCCTGTGATGGGGATTGAAGATTGACCCTCACTTCCCTAAGTCCACTCTAATAGTCTCGGTTCTCGCATAGGAAGCTAGGAAATGCGATGGTGATAGGAGTCACATACCATAGGAAGTGGATACAGACAGAAACGTAGGTGGTAGTTGGAAGTATTTTGGTTTCTCGGAAGAGGAGTTTCGCAAAGGAATACTGGAGAACCGAAAGATGTTATCCTTTCGAGAAATTTTGTAAAGGTATGTAAGTAAGTATGCACTTCGAGGACGATGTAGTGTTTTAAGGGGGAGGAGATGCAATGTCGTGATGGTAAGCCCAAGACATGTGTGTTGATGTTATTTGTTATTATGGTGGCAATAGGTGCATGGACAATAATATTTGGGAATTATTATTATTATTATTTTCTTTAATTAAATAAACATATCAACAAGGACAACTAACGTGGTTGGGGGCCATGAATTCCACATGTGAGGGGGTTGGGGACTAGTAGTTGTTTCTCTCCCTAACATTACTCTTTGTTTCTTATTTTTGTTTTGATTGGACTATGGAGGTCCTAGTACACCTAATTAATGCTTTGCATGCAGTAATGTGCCTTCACTTGAGAGAATATTCCTATATTGGTGTTAGTGGGACCCACTTTCTCATCACTCATGTCTTATGCGCCCTACTTGACTATTTTTTTCAACCATGCACTTGATTTTGTAACTTCCACTCTAATTGGAGTGATTTTCATAGTTAATTTGAGACAGTTCCTAGTAACTCTAGTGAACTGGAGTGACTATCAGTTAGTTAGAGTCAGTTTGGTGAATTCGAGTTACCTCTCTTGAAATTCGAATTATTCTCCAGTTAAATTGAGTAATTTTGGATCAATTTGAGTTGTTTCCAGTTAAATTGAGTAATTTTGGGTAATTCAAATTATTCTCCAGTGAAATTGAGTAATTTTGGATCAATTTGAGTTGTCTCCAATTAAATTGAGTAATTTTGGGTAATTCAAATTTTTCTCTAGTTAAATTGAGTAATTTTGGGCCAATTTGAGTTGTCTACAGTCAAAATGAGTAATTTTGGGTCAATTTGAGTTCTCTCCAGTTAAATTGAGTAATTTTGGGTCAATTGAGTTCTCTTCAGCTAGTTAGTCTGATGAAATTCAAGTACCACTCTTATAATTTGAGTTGTCTCCAGTAACTCTAGTAATTCATAGTAAATTTTGATGAATTCAAGTTAGCCTTGGTAGATTCGAGTTTCTCTCGTGGTATCCAATGAATTTGATTTAGTATAGGTGGATTCGAGTTGCTCTCATGAGAAATCGAATGGTCATCCAATGAACTAGTGAATCTTTCAGTAAGTTTGAGCCACTTCTCAGTAAACCCGAATGAGTATCTTAGAGGGGTTTCGAATTAGCTTACAAGAGTTCGAATTGGTCTCTAGAAATCATTATGATATTTTGGAATTTCTCGATCGAGCATTCAAATGCCTTTGATAGATTCGAGTGGTCCTTTTTGCACATATCTGTCATACCCTTTTGTTTTCAGGACAACTTGGAGACCAGTGAAGGTGATTGAACAAGGATCTATTCCATGGAGAAGACTAGTGAGATATTATATTGAAAAAATAAATATATAAATATCATTACTTGTCTCCATCCTGACCTGCACATAAATCCTGATGGTGAATGGTGATATCCTGAGGGACCTAGGTGGTGAAGGGATTTCCATTGCACCTCATAGTGAGGTAGAGGAAAAAGTAAGTCGTGATGGATTGTCTTGGTTTCCTAAGGTTGTGGCATGGATATTTCTATTAGGATATGGTTCAAATATTTCCTAGCATGTGGATCCATGGCCTCATCTTGGGGGTGACCTTTTCAAGTATTTGACTTGTTTGTGTCTAAGGATGGGAGGAATATTGTCCCGTTGAAGCTAGTTGCGCCTTTTAGAGATAAGTCTTTATTTGAAAAATATTTATTGTGTTTTTATGTTGCATATGTGCCCATGGAGTTTGGTTTTATATTTGATATTTTATGCTGCATATTTGATTATATTCTTACATTATATGGTTGAATTAATAGTGTTAAATTGACAGTTCGTAGAGAAGATTTGTTTATGTTTTATAGCAAAGCTAGTAGATGCTATTTGGTTTATGTTTTTTGGAAGCCAGTAGATATGGTGGTTATGTTAATTATATGGATGTATATGATATACTATGGGTTTAATGGCTGTGTATTATTGTCATAAATTTGGTGTATTATGGTGCTATAATTATGCTTGATTGGAATATCGTAATGTCGATTTGCTAATTGTCATCAGGCTAAATTTTATTAACATATGTAGATCTGAATTTATTATTGGTTAAATGGCGATGGGAGGTTTCCCATAGATGTGATGATGATATTAAATTTACATGTGAAAGGGTTACTTAGACCTGGTTGCATTCATGCTACAATTTCCTTGTATCGTATGTACATTCGGGGAAAATTTTGCATCGGAAGCACTGTCTTCCTTTAATGGATGATTATTTGACTTTATTTGGTTTGTTGGCATGTTGGAATAACATTAATTAAACCTTATTCCTCCGTGCATTCACTGCAGAATCTTGTTAAAGATCTATTCCCATAGTAACCCTATAAAGACTGACCCTTGCTCATTAAGATGAGTTTGGTATAAAACTTCCATTCAAAGTAATTGAACGTAGTAAGAATCACACATTGGGGCTAATCCATTTGATTCATTGTGGATGCTCTTAATATGTCCTTCTCATACAAAATAAAGTATTCTAATCCTAGATTCCATCTATCTCTAATACCATGTGAAATATTCTGGCCACTATAAGAGATCACAACTAGATCTATAAATATAATGAATAACAAATACTCTTAGTTATTTACAAAGAAAAATAATGAGAGAGTAAAGAGAGAAAACATATTGGAGAAAAAACATTGTAATCTTATTCAATGGTTCAAACAATGAACAAGGTTTGTACATATAGGTAATTCAAATTGTTCTATGATGCATGAAGACCTAGACGAGATTAATTTAGATCCTAGATTCCCTAGTTAGCCATGAAATCTCTCAAAGATGAGTTAAGAACCTATTAACTAACCGTGGAAGAAAAGTAGAGGCACAATTACCCATAAATAGAGATCTAAACCATGCATAACTCATGCATGAGCGTTATTTGCTCAAAAGAGTAAAGGAGGGTGCTAGCTTTCCTTAATTTGTGGATTTAACTTCCCTAAATCACTCCAAGAATTAAACCATTAAAGGTAGGAACCTAAAATTAGGGAAACAAATCCTAATTTCATGGGATGCACCATTACATGCCTGAAATATGCCTAATTAATGGGATGCACCATTACATGCCTGAAATATGCCTAATTAATGGAATGCACCCTCATAATCGTGAAATATGATATTACTCCCTTGAATTAGGGATGGAGCGCTTTAGTAGTTCACCTAGTCAATTTTAGTCAAAATTGGATTTCTATGATCATGAAGCTAAGCTCTAAATCACTTAGATGGGAGATTAATGCTAAGGGTTGGGTAAAATTTTATAACACATTGCATGGGATATTTTCAACACCCTTGTCCTTAGAGTCAAGCTTTGAATGCTCCTCATATTATGCTCTACACATATTGGGGAGCATCCTTGCAGGACACACTGGACCAACATGTGTGCCATGAAAATACGATACGGTCAGTGACACTAAATATTAGAAAAATAAAAATTGTTCGATTTTTAGATTTTTTACATGAAAAATCACTAGAAAATACATATTTTTTTCAAAACCCAAAAACATAATTGACAAGGGGGTTTATATGAATTACTTGGTGTGATCAAATTGAAAAATTGTTAATTGAATCTTCCACAATGTAAGGTTGAAATCCAAGGGTAAAGTAATTTTCTCCAAAATTATTAAATTACTATGGTGAAAATGACCAAATAAGTCATCTTTAACCTCTATTAAGACATTTTGTACCAAGTTTTACCTCTTCAAACTATTGAATAACCATTTTTTTCACAAATTTGCAAAAAGTGACCACAATAATGTCATTTAGATTGCTTATAGGTAGTTTTTAACTACCATGTTTTTCTATTGAGATCTATTGATAATGTCTAGGATAGTGTGGATTCACATCTCTAAGTTGTTTTCGACCCATGTTCAAGTAAATTTATCATTTTGGCATAGCGATAGGTTATTGGCTTGTGCAATGCACCTATAACCTAAAATTATGCCAAACATTTTCTTGCTCCTATTAATTTACATCATCTTATTACTTTTTTGCTTGCGCAACTATGCATACTACCTCATTTCCATTTACTCTTCATTGCTTACACTTTTTTCCATCACCTTGGCCATTTGTTGTTTTCCCCAAGTAGATTTTGTATTGTTACCCATTAACCCCAAAGGAGACCCATTTATGATTGCTTACAACTATCCCAATACCCTTTTTGTACTTGTTTTGTATGATATTCCGTCATGTTCTTGGAATGTAGAAGCACACCCTTATGACACTCATTACCTACACTATATCATAGCATAATTTCATATTTTTTGCACTAATAGTAACATTAAAAACACACAAAAATTAGAAAACATAAAAAATAAAAATGGTTAGGGTTGGGAATATCGACCTTTATACTTTTTTCTATTAATGTGGTAGTCATCGATGATTGTATCCCTTGAACATGGTACCTATTCACATTGATTTTCTTATAATTGGTTTTAGTATTTCCTTAAGAAGTCATACCATGATGATGATTTTACTCCATCGATGTGTTATCATTGCAATCATCATGGATTCCTCATCCAATGCTTGTAGTGTTGATGCATTATATTGTTGGTTTCTATTTAATTGTTAGTTTTTTTCAAGTAATATCTATATCATTTCATGTTCAAGGGAAGTTAATACACCTGTGTAGGCCATTCCTCATATTTTTTGACCATTTATGTCATCCATCCTCATATAAAGAAGTGCCTACTAATTATTCATTTTCAGTTTCATTAATCAATTGATTTACCTACACTATGTGACTTTATGAGAGATTCCTTAATGCTCTCCTTATGATGGAGCTATTTCTATAAGCTCAAACTCATTATCTGGGAAGCACGTTTAGAGACCCTTTATAGTACCTAGGGGCTTGTAGACATCAATAACAAGTTCCCTCAGATTTGACAGTGGGTATACATCATTGACCCCTATTTGATTTATCCAGTTAGGTGTTTGTTATAGAAACATTTATTCATGCATGATTATTGTACTTAGTACATTGGATTTGATTATTGTTATTAATGTGAATCCCTATGTCTATTAATGGTATACATCAATAAACAATAATTAGGTGGGTTTTTTCTACGTTCGAGAGAATATCGTTTATTGACATAGAAGAACTCGTATGATTGATAGTCTGGATTGAATACCTTAGGTCACAATAGCATCATTAGTTGATGTTTTCAACCAAGTTGAACATAATTGTACCACTAAATGATTAATAAGTTGGAATATGAATTGATATATATTTCCAATTTATTGACGTTTATTTGATGTAGACTGAGTGGTAGATCCACATTGAATGCATTGGTTTATTTGATGTAGACTGAGTGGTAGATCCACATTGAATGCATTGTTTCGTTTGAGATATCGCAACTCACCCGCAACCCCGAAATAACTTGCCTATCTTTTCCACAAAAGCAGATAGACTTGCCTAAACTTTCCATCTCGCAACTTCGTAGTTTTCCTTGGCGAGCAAACTCAAGTAACTTCTTTGCGATGACGGGAAAGCTTAGATATTCCTTCTGCAACGGTGGAGCACTTAGCCATCTCCTCCCTTTTTCGACGGTCGCTTTTAATACTAAAAGTTCAGATTTGACCTTTTTCGTACGCCTTAATTAACCCCGTTTTATTGCACACCTACTCTATTAATGGCTCATGTAATATTCCGAGTTTGACCCCATTATAATAAAATGTAAATGATGTAATATTGTTATAAAATCGTGGTGAGAATCTTAAGGCCAAGGCCCCGCCATTGATTTTATTGGTGCATATGGTTTACGTGCTATCCATGCACAATGGAATTGTGAATATCATGTAAATATGCATTTTAATAAAATACTCACAACTAGCTATGCAATGCAACAAGAGATGGGGGCATGACTTTACAAGGAATTGGGAGGGAAAACATTCAAACCCTTGAGCCAATCAAGTCAAGCCAAGTGTCAATGAGATAACCCATCAAACACTCAACTACCCATGTTGACTTTGTACCCAATCATTCATTTTTCCCAAGAATTGGTTGAGGTAGTTAATGCCTTGGGAATGGGAGGTATGGCTGTCAAAATTCAAGTATGAGCAAGCCACCCTTCATGGAAAAACGTTTTTTGGCTTCTTGGGCAAGAAAACAACCATGAATTGCTCCCCAAGCCATTACCCATGAATCAGTTTTGCCTCTCTCACGTTTTTGGGACTGCTAGGCATTTTTCCTCCATGTTTTTCCTGTGTCTTCCTAGTTTTCAGTGGGAAAAGAGGGCATTTTTGTGTTGCAGAGTGGTTGGGAGTATGGGAGCTTGATTTGGGGTTTTATTGGGGCTGTTTTGGCCATTTAGATGCCCAAAATACCCATGGAAAATCGGGTTGGTTCCTTGTGGACGATTTTCTCAACCCCAATCTGTTTTTGGTGTGCCCACGTTTTTGGGAAAACCTATGGCCATCATATTTGCAAATCCCATTGCTAAAAATGGGTATCCATGCTCAGTTGGAGTTGTTGTGTGTAAAAGAAGGTTGGACTTGAGATGGGTTTCTATTGCTTTGGATGTTAATGAGCTGGAATGTTCCCTTTTCCTTATAAGAATCATGCCCAGCTCGGGGGTGGCAGTTGTGTTGAGAGAATTGATGAACACAACTGGCGTATGGTTGGGTGGAACGTTGCACCAACATAGCTAGTTGTTTGGGACAACATTACAACAAGATGAGTATTTTCTTATATGCAATTACTTCTGCAAATTTATTAATTTGTTGACTGTGTTAAATTGAATGGCATCATGTAATGTGCGTGGATGATGTTATTCCGCTGTGCATGTTTTCTTTAAATTGCATCTACACACATTTGATTTTAATTGCTATGAATTTAATGGACTGAGTTTATGTAAAAGCCCTAGATTGGCATCATGTTCCCTTCCAGGAATTGGGTCCGTTGGAGGGGATATTACATTGTGGTACCAGAGCTGCTGGTTGCAACATTGGGCCTTCATGGGCTACCTATTACAGTTGCAGGGGTAAGTATGCCTCCTGTCCAACACTAAACATAAAAAAAGAAGGAAATATTCAGAAAATTTTTCTAACTGTTTTTGAAAATTGAAAATTTTTCTAAGTGTTGGAAATTTTGCTTAAGTCTCTGTCGGCAATTTTAACCATAACTATTGCGCCAAGGTCGGCGAAAATTTGGTTAAATTTTGCGTCGAAGCAGTCGTGGAGAAAAGACTCTGTCGCCGATTTTAGTGTTAAATTCTGCGCGCGCGGGGCGAAATTAACGTTAGTTTCTACAACATGCGCGGCGAAATCAAGGTTAAAATTTGCGTAAACGGGCGGTGATTTTAGCCATAAAATTTGCGCGACGGAGGCTTGCGCGCGGCGGCAATTTTAGCCTTCAAATTTGCGCACGGCGGCAATTTTAGGTTTGAAAGTTGCGATGGAGGCTTGCGCGGGCGACAAGTTTAGCCTTCAAATTTGTGCACGGCGGCAATTTTAGGCTTAAAAGTTGCAATGGAGGCTTGCGCGGGCGGCAATTTTAGGCTTAAAAGTTGCGATGGAGGTTTGCGCATGTCTGAAATGTTAGCCTTAAAACCTGCGACTCGGTCGCTGTGACGAAGGCTTGCGGGCGCAGAAGTTAGGGATAAATCCAGCGCCAAGGTCAGCGATTTTAAGGATAAATCCAGCGACGGTCGCAGAGGCCAAAACTTGATTTTTGGATAGGAGGAGCAGCCGGGCTCAGAATGGGATGATTTCTGTGGGGCTCAGAGACCATTAACAAAGGCCATGAAAGAACCAGAGAGGGTCCCGAGCCCAGTATGCTCCAATCTGACAAGAAATGGAGAATAGTGACTTTTGTAAGAGGGTGTCCCAAGGCTCAATGGAAGGTCAGTTTGGGATGAAATCGATATGGCGCGGCCATGGAGCAGGAACAGTGTTAAGTTTGGAATCTTGGAGCCGAAATCCAAAGGATGTGGAGTCGGGGTGAGCAAGAAGGCCAAAAAGCACTGTTCCGGGCCACTTTTTCAGGATTTTAGAAAGCTTGTGGACAGTGAAAGTGACCCTAGATGTTGGAATCAAAATTTTTACTGAACTAGACATTTCATCTTCTCATTAAGATGGACAGTTTATGTTAGACGAAGATTTTCCAGAAATGCATAGTTTGGGAGATAGCCATTTTTGGCCAAATTTTGAGATTTTGGGGGAAAAGTGAAAAGTTAAAAGTAGCCAAACCCAAAATTTTATAGAAGTTGACTGGTGCATCGGAACAGGGATCTGAAGGTTGGTGAGTGTTCCTTATTAGATGGAATACCTTCACCCGGTAGATAAGTTTTCATGAATATTCCTAGATTTGCTTCTACAAGCAGCTGAAGTTGGCATTTCAGAACAAATTGCAGCTGTGTAAAAGTGCAGAAAAGTTGGGCAAAGTTTGCATTTTTGAAAGAATGTAAATTCCATGTTCTGGATCGGAATGGAGCACGGGGATAGGCGTTGGAAATCTTATCCAGAAGAGAACACGGATGCATGACCAGAATTTGAATGAGGTCTGCATATATCATAGATATTTGGTGCAGGAATGTGCCAGCGGTTGTTTTGACAGAAAATAATTGTTGTCAATATGGGCAATTTCTATAATTGCATGACTGGAAGGAAACCGGACCAACTATGATATGGAAGAGGGAATCCATGCTATGATGAAGGATTGGAAAGGGAGAATTCCTTAACCCCTTTTTTGCTATCGTATTTATAATTATGAAATTGTCATGCATATAAACTATGGCATAAGAATGTTGAAAATGCTAGGGATTGCATAGACGAAATGAATATGCACCAGATGGCATATTAACAAACCTTGCACAGTGCATGTGAAAATGTTTGTGCATAAATAGGATATTGCATATTGGTAAAATAGAGAGGTTTTACATATGCAATGAGCCACTTGAGATAATTATGGTGGTTGCTAATAATTGGTTGTGTCTGCATTGGTTTTAGGACAAAATACAATCAAAGCATGGCTAAAGAAGTTGATGACGTTGTTGCACGAGACCAACAACCTTATGAAGAGAGGATGGTGCAACAAATCCGTGATCATGATGTTGGAAAAAGGACTAAGTAGCCTTGGTAAGAGGCCAACTGATCAGGTAACATCAAGTGTGTTAATAACAACCATGCAGGTAATGGTTAATTGTCCTTAATTGCATGAATGTTGAAAGAGGATTTGATGAGATCCCTTCAACTATGTTTAAAATGTGTTGAATTGTTTGTATGAGAGATTGAGTGTCTGAATGTGAATGTCAGCCTACCAAGTATGGTGAGGTATGGGTAAGTGAAGGAAGGAAGCCTTACACCCTATAATTGCTTAGAAATATCAATGCATTCATATGAAATTATATCATTCCATTTGTCTGTGTTGGTTGTGAGTTTAACAACCAAAGCAAGTGAGGACTTATGGTCCTGTTATGGTAGTGCATGCTATGAGATGGGCATGGTTAGGCCATAATATGTTGGAATGCATAGTACTCATGAATTAATACAAGGTTGTTTTGAGGGGTTATGCATTGAGTGAATGCACATTAAAAGATTATGAAAATGTGGTGAATGTGCATGCATATGTGCGGGTGCACATGTTGAGATTCATTGTGTAAATGCATGATTGTGATATATATATATATATATCTATATCTATATATATATATATATATATATATATATATGTTTCACTACAGTTAGATAATAGATGAAATGGTGGACTATTGTTAATCTTGATACCATTTCATGAGCTGCTATGAATGCAGGGGAAAGACTACATGAAGAAGGTAGACATGTGATGGGATACCAAAGCACTCTATTGGAAGGACATAATTTCATGGAATGTGAAGTAATGAGTATTTACAGTTTATTTAAATTGCATGGATAGTGTGACTGTGTCTTGCAATTTTATTGTGATAATGATGCATATATATGAATGTATATATTTCATTGCATTTCAAATATTAACAGTTGAAGATGTTTGAATTATTGAGTGTTATAATTCTGAGATCACTTCAGTGACTGTTGTAGCAATGAAAGGATTATATGCATAAAATACCCACAACGTGTTTGGCTGATTGAAGTTTCAAATTTCAGGTAGAAAAGTCTTACGTATGGCAATGAGGATAAGTCCATAGTAGAGATCGGGATCTACCATGTGTAGAAGCCAAAGGTTATGAGAAGGTTCTCATGGTTGTAACTTATGCATGAAACAAATCTGAAAATTTTATGGTTTAAATTTATGAGAATAATCTCATGGTTGCAAATCTAATTTCTGTAGGAAAACAAATTTGTAGATTTCAGATTTGAGAATTGCTTATAATTGCTAATCAATGTTTGGCGTATATAAAAATTATGTCAGGAGGACATGTTATAGGTGGATGTTCATGCATGGTAGCAAGGGTGAAACCAGAATGGATAGAGTGATACCACTTACGAGAGCCAAACAATATGAGGATAGCCTCATTGCTAAGCAAATCAATTTTCGTAGGAGACAGAATTGTAAATTCATATTGAATTAATTATTAATGCTATTGATTGGTTATGGAACAATCATACTTGAAGCTTATTGCTAAATGTTGTTGACTGTTTAGGTATTTGATAAGTGTGCCAGGATGACACATTGAGGAAGACCATGTGTGATGGCCTGCCGAAGCCAAACTAGATGGGAAGGATCCCATGCTTTGGAAATGGGTTTCGGGTGAAACGCCATTGTAAATGTTGATAATGTATCAGTCAAACTGCATGTGGGTGAATCATGTGAGTGAGACAGTAAAATTATGCCGAGAAGGAATGTGTGGGTTATGGAACGTGAAAAGATTGGGGTGGCGAACCAAAGGACCATTGACTTAGAGAAGGGAGCCCCCATTCTTCACAAATAAAGAAAAGATACATCTGTGAAACAAATGAGTATTATGTAACCCTAACGGAAGATATACATGTCTTGTTATTATATTTAATATGCAGAGTATGTTTTATTATTTCATTATTATTCCATACTGCTTGAGTATGATTAGGGCCTACATGTCTCACATCCGAAAGGGAGTGCACACCTTTCTGGTGCTGAGTTATGATAGGGGTGTCAATATTGACTACACCCTAAGGGAATGGACGCATTCTTGGTGTTTCAATACTTGATAGTGAATGTTATGAAAAACGGTTATGATTTTAGAGCAGAAATACTGATGAGTCTGCTTATCCTTCTTGTGCTATCAGCTTACACAGATGCAATTTGATGTTGCACGTTAAGAGGCAAATTGAAGAAAGGGTGCTCAAGAGGACTGTATGGGCAGTGGTAACCTTTCTACGCTCACACTAAAGGACACTAGAAGGGATGGATAGGCTCGCAGAGTTGTGTTGCAAAAAAGGGGTATCATCCTTGTGTAGTGTGAGTGGGTACTGTGGGGCCATGCTACCCTGCAGTCAAGAAAGTCACCTAAAGAGTTCCTAAATGGAATTGCCGGTTTGCACAGGAGAAGGAGTGTCATCCTTGTGCGGATGAAGAATTGTTGGATGCTCGATAAACCCAGTTGGTGTACTGGCTTGGCATGTTGTTAAATTGGATGCTTGACAAACCCAGTCGGTGTACTGGATTGGCATTGGTTATTTGCATGTTGTGGAGGTATTGGTGAAGGGTTTCATTTCCTAACAAACCCAGTCGGAGAATTGGCTTGGAAATGGTCGTTGTATGCTTGATAAACCTAGTTGGAATACTAGCTTAGCATACTGATCTTTGAAATGCTTGATAAACCCAGTCGACATACTGGCTTAGCATACTAATTCTAGGGATGCCTGATAAACCCAGTCGGCGTATTGGCTTGGCATTTCCTATTCGGATGATGCTGTGGAGCAGCATGTGTGTTGGCCAAGCATCCACCCCATAGGTGATCCAAGGCTTGTAAAATAGAGAAGGAAACATATGGAGTAGCGAGGAAATGCACAATACATATAAGTATTCATTTTCATTTATTTCTTGCTTGGAATAATGAAGATTTCAGGTATAAGTTTTCTAACAGCTAAGCTGATACACTGTGGTTTATTTGTTGGAAACCTTGGTCATTGCAGGAAGAAAGGACCCTGAAAGAGCTATAAATGCTTGGTAAAGCCAGAGAGTAATTGGTTGGACACTATAAAATGCTTGGTAAAGCAGAGAGTAACTGGTTGGGCACTACAAAATTCTTGGTAGAGCCAGAGAGTAACTGGTTGGGCGCTATAAAATTCTTGGTAAGTCCAGAGAGTAACTGGTTGGGAATTAACTACATGATGTAGTGGAGTAGCCTACGTGCTTACCCAACAATCATTATTGTACCCATGGGAAATCCAAGGATCCTGTGGAATAAAGTGAAGACATCCAATGTAGATAAGTATTTGGTTATCTTGCAGCTTCTTGCTTATGAATATACATGTGTATATGATGTTGATGTATATGTAACTTCGGAATGTATTTCACATATGTATATTGTATTCCTGTAGAGATGTTATTATTCCTCTATACGGAAGTGTCGTCATTTATATTGTAAGTGTCATAACTTATACTTGATGGGTTATTAAACCACCTTGTTGGGGTCGGCCCTGTATAAGTCATGTGGGTCAAAGGGTTATTAGACCACCCTATTGGGGGTCGGCAATGTGGGTCAAAGGGTTATTAAACCACCTTAGTGGGGGTCGGCCCAGTCAGCATTATGTTAAGTGGTTAAGTTGAGGCCAACCTAGTTGAGTAAAGGTCAAGTCAAGTTAGTGTATAAATAGAGAGTGTGTCTCTCTCATTTAACACATTCTATTCTCTCACTCACACTTGGGAGAGTGGCGCACTTGTGGAGGAGGAGGCTCTGCTGCTAGGAGAAGACTATCTCTTGTATTCTGGTTGTATCATTGCTCTATCTATCTCTGAGGAAGTTATTGGGGTTTTTCACCTTTATGGTTTTCCCCAAGTAAACTCTGTGTCTCTTGTGTGCTTGCATTATTGTGTCCATGATTGATATGCTGTAGATTTGCTGTACATGTTGTTCTCTCAGTTAAGATCCTAGATCAAATTGAAGTAAATTACGAATATTTAACATGGTATCAGAGCTAGCCTAAAAGAAGGCATGGTATGGCATGTATGACACTTGTTGCACTTACGATGCTAGGGCTTGATATAGCAAAAACCAGTCATCGTAGCACTTTCGCTATAAATCCGTTTTGGCGACGTTTTTGGATCTAAAATTTTTATAGGTTGAATATCAAATCCCCATGTACCTTGTGTCCAAAGTAAAACCTCTAATTCGTTGTACTTTGTGATTTATGATCTGTACAATATAGGGTTTCTGCCTCTTCCAGATCTGAGTCAAAATCAGGTGACCTTGGGAAAAAGGTCATAACTTGGGCTAGGAAGCTCCAAATGAAATAGGCTAAGGCCTTCCATAAGAAGATTACAAGCAATCTTGACAGGTATGGCTTACAGGTATGTTTCATGGTTAAGTTTATCATATGTTTGTCTTCATATCATTAGAGTACAATCTTGATTAATTACTGGACTTGTCGTATCACCTTAATAGAAGATATTCATTGATTAAGGTTTTGACACTTATGATTGTACTAATGCATTGTGATGTTGTATGAGGTTTATGTTGTTTACTAACACAAAAGGTACACCAAGAAAGTCAAATCATGTTCTACTTCAAGAACATATGCTCATGGTGACATGAAGACAAAGATTCATCCATTGTCATGGATCACATAGAAGATCTACTTTCGAGGTATGTATAACTTGGTTCTACAATGGTTAACTTATGAGACATGCAGGTTACTAGCACAAGTCACTGAAGAGAACTAGAAGACATTATGCGGGTATGTTAGACATAACTAGCTAGCATGCTAATCCAGGTATGTTTTTCCTATATCAAGCTAGAATCCTACCTTGTGTTAGGATCTTATACTATTGTGTAGTTGATAATGATTATTCATGAAGTCATAGGTTTGAATAATCATGGTTGTATGCATATTATGTTTCTTACCATAATTGATGATATGACTAACCAGAAGAATCATGAAGGTATAGGTTTGAATAATCACGGGTTTTATGCATATTATATCTCTTATCTTGATTGATGATTCAACTAACCAGAAGAGTCCTATGATCAAATAAGAATATGTATGAGTAAAAGAAGACTTCCCTGAAACCTTGAATACTAATGTTTATTATCTGTGAATGATCATGAATATACATGTTTAAGATTATTGTTTTTTGATAGTATTAAGATTATACTAGTAAATGTGTGATTATGTATGAGACCTCAAGGATAACATAATGATGATACTAATAAGCATGCATAGTGATGAAGGATGGATGTAAGTTCAAGGACAGGTAATCCAGGAAGCAAAGATCAAGAGGGAGCACACTCTAGCTGTTCCTGCAAGAAAGCAAAGGAGCACACTTCAGTAGCTTCTGCAAGGATGCAGATATTTAGAGGGAGTTGACCACTTCTCACAATACACATAAGAATGGAGCTGCAGAAAAGCAGCAAAGGCTGAGAGGGAGTCAACCCAACAAACAAACAAAGATAAGTATTTGAATTGTCATTACTTGCATATTGTATTGTTTAAATAATATTGTTCAATAATGTATATACTAATGTTCCTAGAATTAGGTTGTGTATTATGCATATTAGAATAGTTGCATTGATGAACAATATACTACTAATACGCATGGGTAAGTGGCCTATGGCACTGTACAACATTCCATTGCTACTTATCTAGAATGAAACCTCTTTGCTGACATGTTGGGAGTTGTGCACACTCTTAACAATGTTCTGGTAGAGATTGGAAGGCATCTAGAAAGTTACGGGATATGGATAAATGTTGTATTGAAGCATTGGCTAAGATAATTGCATGACTGTATGACATATTTCTTTATGTGTAATAATTTGTTCTGAAAACTATGAGATGTTTTCTAATTATGCAATTTAACTTGTTGTGTAGGAAAGATCGTATGCCATCACCTACAAAAGAAGAACTACAACATTTGTTTAGCAACAAAATTATCTATTGAAGTTCCCAGGATATGGGAAGAATGCCATGATCCGTTGATCATGAAGAATGATGTATGGGATGTAGTCCCAAGACCTGAAGGGAAGTTTGTTATGACTTCCATATGGATCTATCAAGATCAAGCATGCTGCAGATGGCAGCATAGAGAAATATAAAAGTGATGAAATAGAAGATACACCAAATGGATTTCAAGACAACTTTCTTGAATGGTGTAGTTGAAGAAGAAGTGTATGTGGAGCAGCCACTTGGTTCTGAGACACATGACAAGGATTCATATATGTGCAGAACTTTGGTATGATGCACCACTTTCTAGGTGTGGAGGTGTGGCAGAGTTCAGATGGAATCTTCCTTGGACAAGGGAAGTATGCAGTAGAGATCCTGAAGAGGTTTGGGATGATGGACTGCGAGGGTATGGAATCGAACCTGAAGCTTCTGTGTGATGCTTCATCTGAACCAATTGATGTCACTATGTATCGTCAGATGATTGGGTCCTTGATGTACCTGACGAACATGAGACCAGATATTTGCTTTGCGGTGAACACATTGAGCCAGTTCCTGACAGATCCGAGGAGTGTTCACCTGGTTGTTGTAAAGCATATTCTGAGGTACCTGAAAGGTACAGTGGATTATGGGCTCAAGTATGAAGCGAATCAAAAGTTTAACCTACAGGGTTATGTTGATTCAGATTGGGTAGGAAGTGCTGTAGATAGGAAGAGCACATCTGGGTGCTGCTTCAGTATGGGATCAGGTGTGATCTCTTGGTTTAGCAAGAAGCAGTCTTGTGTAGAACCGAGTATAGCCGAAGCAGAGTATGTTGCGACGTATGATCAGGTTGCAGATGTATTGACCAAGACGTTGGCCATAGTGCAGTTTGAGTACTTCAGAGAGAGGCTTGGTGCACTTCAGATCGAGGTTCCTTCCAAAGGGAAGTGATGAGTCCGAAAGATGCAGATGCACATGAGCTTTTCTGACATGGCTGATGTGTTCTCCCTTGGTCGTGATGTAATTGATAAGCCATTTTTCACATGGTGGTAGATGTGTTCTCCCATGGTGAAAAAGTAAGGGCTGGAGCCTTCCCCGAATGGTGGTAGATGTGTTCTCCCATGTTGGTGGTGTAAGTGTTGGATGATGTGCATCTGGGCTGTGCTTCATGGACGATGAGATGATCTGAAGAGGATGATGCTATGATGATCAGGAGGATCATGGATGATGAGCATAAGGATGATGCTCCAGTTACTGCTTTGTATATGCATCATGTTGGATGCTGGATATGATCAATTGGATCATTTATATGTATGTACGCATCATGTTGGATGCTCGATATGATCAGTTGGATCATTTATATGTATGTATGCATCATGTTGGATGCTGGATATGATCGGTTGGATCATTTGTATGTATTTTGTATATACATCATGTTAGATGCTTGGACCATGCATCTGTATATGTATTAGGTGGATACATTGTATGATTAGGTAGATCATGTATGTTGATATGTATCAGGGATGATCAGGTAGATCATGTATTTGTATTTGTATCAGGTGGATGCATTGTATGATCAGGTGGATCATGTATGATGATATGTATTAGGTAGATACTTGGTATGCATCAGGTAGATGCATTGTATGATCAGGATGATCATGGATGACGAGCTTCAGGATGTTGCTCCAGATGACATGCAGCAGGATGTTGCAGTGATGATGATCAGGATGATCATGTGTACATCAGGATGATGTATGGTGAGTATCAGATTGATACTCTGTGGCCGTGGAATAGGTTGTGCAGATAAGCATGTAATTTTTGCCCTGGGAGATTTGCAGATAGTCTTTCGAGGTTTTTCCTATGGCATGTAATTTGTACCCTAGGATATCTGGCAAATGCTCTTTCGAGGTTTTGCTTGGGAGGACATATAATTTGTGCCTTGGGATATCTGCAGATAGTCTTTCGAGGTTTTGCCTATGGCATGTAATTTGTGCCCTGGGATATCTCGCAGATGCTCTTTCGAGGTTTTGTCCTATGGCATGTAATTTGTGCCCTGGAGATCCGATAGGTTGAGCCGTGTGCTCGTAATCAGTCCTGGGATGCTCTTTCGAGGTTTTGCCATGACCACATGTAATTTGTGCCCTGGGAGATCCAATAGGTTGAGCCTTGTGCTCGTAATCAGTCTTGGGATGCTCTTTCGAGGTTTTGTGGTGACCACATGTAATTTGTGCCTTGGGAGATCCGATAGGTTGAGCCTTGTGCTCGTAATCAGTCTTGGGATTCTCTTTCGAGGTTTTGTGGTGGGGTCACATGTAATAAGTCCTGGATATCTGGACAGGATGAAAAAGGCCTCAGATGCTCTTTAGGGTTCTTGCTAGTCAAGAGACTCTTTTAAGGTTTTGTGACACACGTAATAAGTCCTGAGATTTCGACAGTATGGCCAGTGATGACAAAGACCTACAGGTGGTGGGCCTACATCCAGTATGAAAAAGGACTGGCTCTGTAGAACTTCCTATGACGAGTAGATTCAGAGATTGATTGAGATAGCAGCAGCAGTGACGATGATCCAGAGAAGATGACTTGTGCTAGAAGACCTGTGTCGAGAAATACCTTCCTAGTTAAGAGGGAGTGTTGATGTATATGTAACTTCAGAATGTATTTCACATATATGTATATTGTATTCCTATAGAGATGTTATTATTCCTCTATACGGAAGTGTTGTCATTTATATTTTAAGTGTCGTAACTTATACTTGATGGGTTATTAGACCACCTTGTTGGGGTCGGCCCTGTATAAGTCATGTGGGTTGAAGGGTTATTAGACCACCCTATTGGGGGTCGACCATGTGGGTCAAAGGGTTATTAAACCACCCTAGTGGGGGTCGGTCCAGTCATCATTATGTTAAGTGGTTAAGTTGAGGCCAACCTAGTTGAGTATAAATAGAGGACAAGTCAAGTTAGTGTATAAATAGAGAGTGTGTCTCTCTCATTTAACATATTCTATTCTCTCACTCACACTTGGGAGAGTGGCGCACTTGTGGAGGAGGAGGCTTTGCTGCTAGGAGAAGACTATCTCTTGTATTCTGGTTGTATCATTGCTCTATCTATCTCTGAGGAAGTTATTGGGGTTTTTCACCTTTATGGTTTTCCCCAAGTAAACTCTGTGTCTCTTGTGTGCTTGCATTATTATGTCCATGATTGATATGCTGTAGATTTGTTGTACATGTTGTTCTCTCAGTTAAGATCCTAGATCAAATTGAAGTAAATTCTGAAAATTTAACATATGATTTGTTATGATTTCTCAAACTCTTGTTTAGAGATAAACCCTATGAAAATAAACTAAACATGTGAATTGATTCAATGTTTGAGTGTAGGTATTGCTGGAAGCAAGGAATATGAAAGGATCTAGAGGATGCATGTGGACAAGTGACTGTCCTAAAGAGATCAGTATGAGCAATAATGAAAGATGGCGTTAGTGGACATGTGTGGGTCCTAAAAGCGAAAGGTCCTGTAGGAAACAATGGGGAGGATTCCCACGTTGAAAATCCTTAGACAAACCTTAGACATTAAGTGTCATAGCCAAGAAAAGGCAAGTCAAGCATTCACATTGAAGTGAAAGAGGCTAAGGAGCATAGAACCACAAGTGATGGTGTGGCTCCAGAATGGAACAAGACTAAGAGGGGGAAACTCTTACTCTCCTCTTTCCTTTTGATTGATGCATTTCAGAAACAAAGGATTGTTGAATGCATGTTGTGATTGGAAGTTGATTGTGTTTATTGCTTAAAATGAATTGTGAATGCTGAAATAGTTATTTTTCCTATGAAAGGGTGAACATGAATGAGTTCATGTGTATGTTGGGAAAGCATGAAATGTGTGGAAGTCTCATGAGTAAAGCATGGAGGTTCCAAGTCAGTTGGGAAAATAATTGACTAAATTTTTAATATTGTGTTATGCTTGTCCTAACAAGAATCGCCATGATGAATCTCACAGGTGAGAAATTGGAAGCCAATGTTTGCAGCTGTTACTAGCCAAGTGTCACTAGTGAGCAAAGTGTGGGCCAGTTGTGCACATTGATCATGGCAGCAGACCAAAAGCTATTGTTTTGGCCGAAAATCTTCCTCAAATAGTTGCCAAGGAAGCAAGGAAAATGGCATCCATGAAATTCCAGACTTGTAGATCATTTGGAAGGTGAATAAAAGGAAGGGATTGCTATGGAGTGATGCCCGCCTGTAGAGCTGGAAGATCAAAGCCAGCAGGAGCAACTTGTGGAAGCCAAAGGACTTGATCCTGAATGTTCAAAGTAGAGAGATGAAACGCAGGATAGACCTGCCACATTGTGTGAATTTTGGACTCGTGTAAAGTGGGTATTATTCCTAAGTGTTGGAACACCGAGGACAGTGTTATTGCAAGGGGGGGGATTGTAATATCTCGAGTTTGACCTCGTTATATTAAAATGTAAATGATGTAATATTGTTATAAAATCGTGGTGAGGAGCTCAAGGCCAAGGCCCCGCCATCGATTTTATTGGTGCATATGGTTTACGTGCTAGCCATTCACAATGGAATTGTGAATATCATGTAAATATGCATTTTAATAAAATGCCCACAACTAGCTATGCAATGCAACAAGAGATGGGGGCATGACTTTACAAGGAATTGAGAGAGAAAACATTCAAACCCTTGAGCCAATCAATTCAAGCCAACTATCAATGAGATAACCCATCAAACACTCAACTACCCATGTTGACTTTGTACCCAATCATTCATTTCTTCCAAGAATTGGTTGAGGTAGTTAATGCCTTGGGAATGGGAGGTATGGCTGTCAAAATTTGAGCATGGGCAAGCCACCCTTCATGGAAAAATATTTTTTGGCTTCTTGGGCAAGAAAACAGCCATGAATTGCTCCCCAAGCCATTACCCATGAACAAATTTTGTCTCTCTCACGTTTTTGGGACTGCTGGGCGTTTTTCCTCCATGTTTTTCCTATGTCTTCCTGGTTTTCAGTGGGAAAATAGGGCGTTTTTGTGTTGCAGAGTGGTTGGGAGTATGGGAGCTTGATTTGGGGTTTCATTGGGGTTGTTTTGGCCATTTAGATGCCCAAAATACCCATGGAAAATTGGGTTGGTTCCCTATGGACGATTTTCTCACCCCCAATCTGTTTTTGGTGTGCCTATGTTTTGGGAAAACCTATGGCCATCGTATTTGCAAATCCCATTGTTGAAAATGGGTATCCATGCCCAGTTGGAGTTGCTATGTGTAAAAGAAGGTTGGAATTGAGATGGGTTTCTATTGCTTTGGCTATGCATGAGCTGGAATGTTCCATTTTCCTTGTAAGAATCATGCCCAGATCGGGGGTGGTAGTTGTGTTGAGAGAATTGATGAACACAAATGGCCTATGGTTTGGTGGAACGTTGCAACGACATAGCTAGTTGTTTGGGACAACATTACAACAAGATGAGTATTTTTTTAATATGCAATTACTTCTGCAAATTTATTAATTTGTTGACTGTGTTAAATTGAATGGCATCATGTAATGTGTGTGGATGATGTTATTCCACTGTGCATGTTTGCTTTAAATTGCATCTTCACACATTTGATTTTAATTGCTGTGAATTTAATGGACTGAGTTTATGTAAAAGCCCCAGATTGGCATCATGTTCCCTTCCAGGAATTGGGTCCGCGGGAGGGGATATTACAGCTCTCAAGCGTCAAGGGTTTTATATAGGGCATGAGTCCCGTTAGTATTTTCATAATCTCCATTGGCTGGAAGGCTCACCACGCTCCATTTGAGATTGCACACACCTGCTCCAAGTTCACTGGTTATGTCGCAGCATCAACGTTCAACTTCTAACAGGTTAGTACCTTGCTAAGGCTCATGTGTAGTGGTTTTCTCTCATCAAATTAGGTTCTATGGTCCCATTTTTTTTTATCGTTTAAACCCATGCATTGTGTTTTTTCTAATCTAACCATCGCCTGGGAAGACCCATACCCATACCCTACTAAAAGAACCCAGCTCATTTTCTTCTAGGCGTGGAGGTTTTAGTACCTTTCTCACCTATTGAGAAATCATAAAAAAGAAACGTAGCCCACCCCTAACCCGTTTTAGAGCCGTTGGCATCATAGGATTGGAAATAGTCCATCCACCCTTACGCGAAGGATGTCGGTCTCATGCACACTCATACTGTTTTATTTTCTTTCATATTTGCATTATAGCGGCCCCGTAAATAGACATTTTGATAAGAGTACGTAGGAATTTGCATTGACATAAATATTTACTTAAACATGGTGTAGTCATTACGAATGAAATCTGCATTCAGTTTATGTTAGACGCACCAAACTAGAAAGATTGGTTGGCATGTATGTTAATAAGTTGCTGACATCATGTCATACTTTCTTATGTCTACCTATGTATTTTCATTGGTCAGGATTATTAAAATGACTAAATGTGGCAAAAGAAAATCTAAATCAGCCGTCACATAATCCACTAAAGATGCAAGGGTTGAGACCACTTATCAGGATACTAAATGCATTACAGGTGTACCACTGGAGGTCCAATGGGGTGACTTATATCAGATGATAAGAGATCAAGAAATCCAGGATGCCTTGTTAGAAGAAGAATACCTATACCAAAACATCAGGACATCCTGCATATCAAAGGAAACCACCCACCCCGAGCTCTTTTTTTGTGCAGAGGTAGTCAGATGGATTTTGCAGCATGTAGATGCCCAATCATGAATTCTTTCAGATAGCAGAAGGGATGCATTTGTGTCTTTCACCCCTGCTTATGTCTCAGCAACTTATAAGTTACCCCACCCAACTTAGCGCCTAAGTTACGAATGATTGGCACAGGTCGAAATGGACAAACTGGAAATAGAACAGATGCTGCTCATCGCGGGCAAGCAATGCAGGAAGAAGGAAAATGAAGAGTATGAGGTTCAAAACCTGAGGCCTCCTTTCAGAATGATTGATCTTATGTTGAGAAGAATCTTTGGCAGACCTAATGGAACTATGTTTATGCTTCAATGGGTACCCATTATCCATTATGTAGCCTTCCGAGGAATTATTTTCAATTGGGCTGACATGATTTCAGAAAGTCTAGCATCAGCCATAACTGCTACACAAGAAGGGCTAGAAACAAATAGGTCAAATTTCTACATGTCGTCTTATTTGGTGGACTGTATTGTGGCAAAGCATCCCTTTCCAAAACTAGGATGCATTTGGAACTAGGCCGAAGGCCCGGTATATACCGCATATAAAATCTTTTGGGCGCAGAACTATAGATGGCATTACAAGACCATTTGTGAGGAATTCATCATGCCCCTCTATGAGCTAATGTTTAACGAAGAGCCTAATTGCTTATCGGAAAATTCCATGATGGTTCTAGAAAACTACGACGACTTTTATTTTTCAAAGAATGGCACCTACATCAGAATGTATGGAGGCTCGAAACCCCCATACATCTTTCCTAAGTATGCCACTAACTACATAGTTCACAAAGAGGCGGTACAACAAGTCTTCATCGATGGAATTGGTGGTACATTGTCCAACAGGAAGAATGCTACTTTTCCACCTTTGCCCTTCTATTTGGGGGCTTATAAGTTCTCCAAGATTGCATCAGCAGAAGATTTCATAGCAGAACTAAGGGGTTTTCATTTTTGGGAAAGGATCTTTCAAAAAAATGATAGACAAGGTAAGGTCGCCCAACATTGAAAAACAATACATTCTCCCTTTGAATATGCCCATTACTATGATTCAGAGGAGGAAACATACAGGGGAGTCAACAATATGACCGAGTTGCAAATTTTCCAACACAGTAAAGATGGATCTAGCTCCAGTTCTGCGATTCTCAAAGGATCAGAAGAACATCGAGAAAAGGAGGAAACCTCAGGAGCTGCTGAAGATCTCTCTAGAGAGGAACAAAGACTCCTGCAACAAGCTGAGGAGATCCAGAAAAAAGTCGAGGAAAGGGAAAGAAAATCCCAAGAAGAAGAAACCTAGAGAATCCAAGCAACCGAAGATGAAGCTAGACGGGTTCAGCAGGAAGAGAGGATCAGGCTGGAGGAAGTTGCTAAGCAAGAAAAGGATGAAAGACTGAGAAAGTCAGCAGAAGAGGAGGCACTGAAGAAAGCCGAAGAAGAAAAGAAACAAAAAGAGGATGTTGGTCCTAAAAGCCCAAATATTCAAGACCTTGATGTCAATATCCCTATTGAGAAGCTTCCACTTGTAGCCTTCACACCATCTAGGGGCAACACGGTATCTACATGGGGTAGGTTTTCCTTTAACTGAAAAAAGGAAATCTGTCATCAAAGAAACAATTACTAGTGTCAAGAGGCCTTTTCAACCTAATATCATCACCAAGCATGAAACTACCATCATGCAGGGTACTCAAAATGATCCTAAGCTCATGGCATCAATCTCTGTAGCATCTGTTATGGCAACAGCAGACAATGTCAATATATTGGAAGACGAATTGAAGCAGGAAAAGGAGAAAGCCCACCAGTTACAGGAGGCTTTGGTTAAAGAAAAGAATTATACAAATTTGATGATCGAGAAGAATGATGCTCTCGCGTCTCAGAAGGAAGGATTAAATATAAGACTTCAACAGCTGGAAGCTAATAGGAGAGCCCTGGCAATGCAAGCAAGGGCACTAGAGATAGTGAAAATAGAACTTGAGGATAAAAACTTGAAGCTTGAATCCAAAAAATTTGATACCGCTCAGCAAATTGAAGACCTAAAAGAAAACATTCAAAAGTTGGAAGAAGGAAGAGAACTGTTGGAGCAACAATTGGAACAAGCAATCAGTAAAATAGACGATATGGATCCCTTTTATGAGGAAGCTTGTGAGATAATAAGAGGGATCTACGGTGTACAAGAACTTATAACGAAAGAGATTTGCAAGTTGAAGACAATCATGGCTAGAATTGGAGAAATCGATAGGGAAGCCACCAGGCGCAAGAGAAAGTATGTGCGTATTATTGAAGATATCTGGAAACATATGGAGTGGAGAGAAGGGAAGTATGGTTTCCCAGCAACTCTTCCTTTTAAATCCATCTCTAGTTTCAGAGCAGATGTGCGCCTTTTAGGTTTTTGCAAATATTACAGAGTAAAGTTGAGCAAAGTGTCCATGGTTACCCTTGAACAATGCAATGGTTTGTATATTTAGATACGAACTGCTCAAGAAAAATTCTAGATGATGATGCCTCAAACTTTAGAAGGATTTCCAGAGAAATCCCAACGCTTGGTTGAGCTGAAAGATGAGTTAAATGCAGAAATAGAGTATGTCAAGAAGGTGGATACATTGATCGCTGAAGACCTCCACCAATGGATTGGCCAGGCCACTGTTCACAAACACATTTTAGAAGAAAGTCTCCGAGTTTCCAAAGTAGAAATTTCCAACATAGAAGAGGAACTCGCCAAGCATGAAGTCTCACTAAAGACCATGCTTCCTCTCTCTGCAAACAATGTCATAAAGAAGACTAGTGCTTGGGCAAGCCACATAGAGGAGGCAGACATGACATTAGCAGTCAACCAAGTTTCGAACTCAGTGAATGTTCCAGTGGCTGCAGTAACTCAGGTCTCAGTGGAAACACGCGCAGCCTCAGAAACACCCGAGTGAACATAGGAGCCAGCCCCAGGATAACTCTCATTTGCTCATATTTGTTTCATGAAAGCCAACACGCCTCTTTGGTTTTTTGTTTTATGTGTATACCTTTGAGATATTAAAATAACATTTGGATTTCAACTCCCATTCCTTTTTGTAATTTAATTAGGATATTTATCCTTTTATAAAATCAGCACTACAAGACAAATTAAAAGAATGTGAATGGTTAAGGTATGGGTGGCAGCTCATGGAGCGTTTTGTAAAACTATATATAGCTAGATTAGAGAGGAGAAAAGGACTTTTGGTAGGTGAAAATTTTTCTTCTAATGTACATGAACTATTTCAGCTACATGAATAGAGAAAAGATTTTGGGCCTGTGGAAGCTGGTGCATTGTTTGCTTTGGGTTGTGATGAATGATAGCCAAACTATTTCTGCATGTTTCATACACATTCTGTGAGATCTTTCCTAGCTTTTATGAACTAATTCTATGTTGTGAATGATCTTATTTCTTTGCAAATCTCTGTATCTCATGAGTAATGGAATGCTTTTATAAAAAAAAAATCAGATCTATCTTTGATATTATTCACATTCTGCTGAAAATACGTCTTGATGATTAATGGCTATCTGTTTAATTCTCCAGATGTTTCTTTCAGTCATGTTACTCATATTTTAATTTATGCTCCTTGCAAGGATAGGTTAGTTTAGGTTAAAATAGTTAGAATAGATTTGTTTAATAGCACCCATTTAATTTAGGGCACTTGCATATCATTCTCCAATATAAAATACATAAACGGTGGATCGGGCCGCAACCGATAAAATAAAAAAATCTTTAAAACCTATATGGTAGCTGGACCATTAACCGGACGGATTCCCCACAACAAACAGTGAGCGATCTAATTAGGCTTGCTTACCGGGGAGAGTCCCTTGTTGATTGATGCTGCGATTTTCGAGGCATCAACACCACCTCTTTATAAAAAATACAAAATTTTTAGTGGCTAGTCTTAATACAAATAAAATCCATAATACATTCTGATCACTCTATTTTAGAAATTCCAGTTCAAAGTGCCAGTGGTGCCATATATTATCATCATATGCATAAACACCAATGACTATTAGTTTCCATTCTTCTCCACATTTCAGGAAGTTAGATATAGGATTACTGATTGGCTATCATGGCAGGTGTGTTGAGGGGGACTCTATCAATCACCTTAGGGTGGGTGTCATTTGTATTGTGTAGGAGGGTTGGTTAGCACAATCCCAAACCATCCTAGAGTTAAGATTTCTACATCGAAAATAAAATTTGAAAAATCCTTCCTATTAGTGGAACCATTTCAGAGAATAAAAACTTTGTCAATAAAAAAAAAGGATTTGTAGCATTCAAATGCCTTAGAGTTCATATATAGAGAAATTATAAGACGAGATCAGAGTCCTATTCTTATATTCATCTTGTTATAGCTATGAGAGGACACCATAATAATTTCCTTTGGTGGGGAGTATGCAAAGGTCCTTGAATTGTCTAAATAAATGAGTAAAGAGATATGATTAAAGAGAGCTACAACCTCCCTTAGTTGGCATGCAAGACTGAACAACCCATACCTTTGCACCCTATTTCCATCCATCATCCATCTAATAGTCAACTCATAATCCCCATGAACTTCTAGGTTGGTGAGAACTTAAATTTTGTAATGTAGATTTCATAAGTAGGGAATTACCTGAAATAAGAGAATTGCCTCCAAGGAGAATCACAGCTACAATGTTAGCTTCTCCAAGTAGTCTCTTATCATATACTCACTCTGCTTTTTCAAGATCTCATTTTTTGTAGGTTTAAAGCATCACCATGCCTCCATTTTTATTTGGTTGTTATACTAACTCGCAATATTATTTCAGCTCAATACAAAGATCAATGGGAATGCCCAGTATTCATTGTCAAATATTTTGATATAGGGTGATGTCACAATGATGTCATCACCAGAGGGTCTAAACATAGTGATGTTAGGAACCAATCATTTGACCCTTCCTCAAACGTAGTCGAACCGACTCTTCATCATATTTGCACCTATGGTCAAGCATCATCTTGGGGAAGGATTAGTCTACCCTTCCTCCAATGTGGACTTCCGAAAATGAACCATGAAGGGGAAGGATCAGGTGAACCTTACCAAAATGAATATTTTGTGTCAAACTTCATATAGAAAAATGATCGGCCAACCATTCGTCAATGTGGATAATGGAGCACGAAACATCTAGAAGAAGGATTGGCTTACCCTTTTTAATAAAGGTAGATAGGAAACCTATCATATAGATGAGGAATTGACTAACCATTCATGAAATATGGTAGAAAGGACTTAAATCAGGTGTAGGAAAGATGTAATTTATTAGAATCATTGAACGACCCTTCCACAAATGTTCACCTAGAGTCAAGCATCATCCATAGGTAGAATCGAATAACCCTTCCACAAATGTGCACCTAGATTCAAGCCACATCCAGAGGTAGAATCAATTGACCCTTCCTCAAATGTGCACATGGGGTCAAGCATCATCTAGAGGGAGGATCAACTGATCCTTCCTCAATTGTGCGCATGGGGTCAAGAATCATCTAGAGGGAGGATTGACCAACCCTTTCTCAAATATGAAGTTAGGTTCAATCAAATTCTAGAGGATGAATCAATATTGTCTTAGCGAATGGTTGATTGACCCTTCCTCAAATGTGGAGTTTGGTCAAGGAGCCATCAAAAGGAAGGATCAGTTGACCCTTACCAAAATTTGGATTTCGGGTCAAACATCATATTGAAAAAGGATAGATCGACCATTCCTCAATGTGGAAAATTGATCACCCATCATCTAGAAGAAGGATCAATCAACCCGTTTTAAGAAAAATAGATAGGAAACCTGTCATATAGATGAAGGTTTGACCGATCATTCATGAAATACAATAGAAAGGATTTGTATCAACTAGAGGAAATATATTATTTATTAGAAGGATCAACTAACCCTTCCTAACACTTACACCTTGGGTCAAGTATCATCTAGAGAGAGGATCAACTAAACCTTCTTTAAATGTGCACCTTGGCTCAAGCATCATCTAGAGTGAGGTTTGGTTAACTATTCCTCAAGTTTTCATCTAGGGTCAAGCATCATCTAGAAGTAGGATTGGTTGAACGTTCCTCAAACATGAATTTAGGGTCAAGCACAATATAGAGGAAGCATCAGTCGACCAATCCTCAATATGGACCATGGCTCAAGAATCATATGGAAGAAGGATCGTCTGACCCTTTTTCAAATATGGTTTCTAGTGGACCTATTATCTAGATGAAAGGTCAATTTTTTTTTCTTGAAATAGGGTAGACATGAATTGTATCAAAAATAGGAAGGATCGATCGAAAATCCATGCAATACGATATCTATGTAATGTATCATCTATAAGAAGGGTTGGATGACCCTCTCTAATACGTTCACCTGGGGTCCAACATCATTTCAAGAAATCCACGAATGAACCTTCTATAACTATGGTAACCTAGGGTCAAGAATTATGTAGATAAAAAATCAGTCACCCCTCATGAAATGAAGTTTCCTTCAACATCTTGCAGATGAAGGATCAATCAATTTTCATTCATTCATGGTTCCTAAAATGTGTATTTTGGTTCAAACATCTTCTTGATGAAATATCGGTTGACATTTCCTTAATTGTGGACTTCAGCTTCAGCATCATTGACATGAAGGATCAGGCAATCCTTCCTAAAATGTGGACCTTTTCTCTTCTATAATATTGAAGAAGGGTTGTCCATCCATTCCTCAAATGTGCACCTCAGATCAAGAATCATCTAGAGAGAGGCTCGACAAATCATTACTCACATGTTACATTTGGGTCAAACATTATTTACAACGAGGTCACCCAAACAATCTTGAATTATGGACCTTGGCACAAATATCATAATGTAGAAGGATTGGAAGAACCTTCTTCCCATATGGAACTATCATCCATAAAAAATCATCGGTCATATTTTATTAGATATTATATCCAACAAAACGTTTTTCTAGTGGAAGGACAAGTTTTCCCTTCTTCCATACACTTTCCTATAAATGTATCACATAGAAAAAGGGTCAGCTCATCCTTCCCGAATATGAAGCCACATATATCTCGAAACCTAGAAAAATGTATCGCATAGAGGAAAGACCGAATGAACCTTTTCTCAATTGTCATGCATTTAACATTTATCATCTCAATGACTTCTTGTCCTACCTGCCAAAGGAATTGTTTAATGTTCTTATTTAAATATGATATCTAGAACCTTTATCACTCAAACGAAACATCAAATGATATTACTTATATTTGCTTCCTAGAAAACATATCGCTAATATGAATGCTCGCTGAACTCTTCTTTTTGAGATACAATTACGAAGAAAGGGTCACTTAACACTTCTCTACACTCAACTACTTCTGTATTTGAATAAATTCAAAAGGGTCACTGACACTTCATCTTTACATTCCCAATTGATACTTTTGTATTTGAATAAATTCGAAAATGTCACCCAATATTATGAATGCTTTCCCATGATTTTTAATTTTCCTTCCCCTTCTAGTATAGTTCTGTTATGTACTAATGGTTTTCCTTTTAAAAGGTCTTCCATGTTTTCACCATTATTAGGATTATGTTCTTCTTTGTCATGTAACAATTCTTGAAACAAATACAAGACTTCTACTAAAAATTAAATAAAAAGACACAATAGAATCCGTATTAATGAGTACTCAACAATTAGTTATGATCTTGTCTTTAGTTTATACATCAAGATGGTAAGATTTTTATTGTGATATTATCAACACGTATTTTCATTTAAGCTTTCTATTGGAGAAATTAACAAACCAACATTTATGTAATTTATTTTATGAATTCATTTATGGTGTCCTTATCAATTTCAGAAATGTCTATTGGAATGCTTCATTTTAATTATGATTTGGATCTTCTTTTCAATGGATTGAAAGTTGTTGATGCAATATCATACCCCAATAGAAAATAATTGCACAATAGTAACACCAAATATGGATGTGTGGTTGTAAATGTTTATGATGTTTTGAATAAAGAGCTCTAATTGACACATGCATCAACTGGTGCAGATACTTTGCTAGAGGAAAAAGGAGATTTTATTGAATGGGATTCATCACAAATTTCTAATTCAACAATATTCAAATCAAGCTTAGTCGAATGATACATGCGGTGTTGGATTGGGAAGAGAGAAAAAATAATCCAACTGAGAGTCATTCTTCATTTCTACTAAGAAATATTAAATTGTTTCATAGATGTTTGGATCAGAGGGATTGCATTTATATTGGCCTTGTAACAAATGTTAACAAGAAATATTATTTTGATAGAAGGATTTTGGGACCCTTATAATTTGATGTTCTTGTGAAGGAGTTACTATTTCCTTGTTCTTCTTGTTCTACAGAATTAAAGACTGGAGTCCTTGTATATTGGCCAATAGAAAAGAAAATGTATTGAATTATGTAGGTTCAATATTGTGATGATCATTTTGGTATATTATATTGAAAAATTAACCAAAATCACAACATTAAGTTTGTGGGAGAAAAGGTAAATTTAATTCACTAGTGTTCATTGAAGCCACATTATATTTCCAAGGGAATTGTTTCCAAAGTTTTAGAAAAAGAAATGGTGCACTTTGAGCCACTGAATGTTAATGAATTTGGAGCCTTAATTAAGAATTGTTTTTGACATTGTGAGATTGTGTTTTCATTGAAGGTTTTCTCATTAGATGGAATCCAATTTTTTTGTGTGGCCTTGATAATGATCCTTTGGATGTAGTTTTAAGGACAGGTGGAGAAGACAAATGGTTGAGTTCTGGGAGGCATTTGCAGCATGTCTTTTGCATATGGTTATTCCATATGTTCATAATAATGTATGTGCCAATATAAATGTTACACAAGAAAGAATTATGATTCTATAAACTATCTAAATGGAAGTGGTTCAACTAAAAGGAAATTGTGTTCAAAATCTAGTGAGGCAGTTGATGATATTTCCTTCTTTGAGAAAATAAACAAGGAATATTGTTGTTCAAACTTGTTTCTCTCAAGAATTCTATTGCATTAAATGATGGAAGGCATTAAGAAATTCAAATAACTAAACGGAAATTTAGGAAGAGGATTCGTCTTGAATTGTATGGAAACTAATGCACCTATTTCAAGTCTAGGAGATTTGAAAAAAAGAACATTATTTAAGATCAAGTTTGATACATTTGAAGGGTTCCAAAATTCATGGAGAAAATGTAATAGAATAAAAAGGACTACTTTTTTCAAATATAAAAGAGCATTTCTAGATGGTGATTCGAATGTAGTGAATGGAAACAGTGAATTGCAGAAATCAAGGACAAATATTGTGGCAATAGTTGCTAGTATTAATAAAATTGTGGAACCAAATTTGGATACTGATCCACATATAACACATGAAATAAGTCAGTATGGAACAAGAGCACCTATGCAATTATTTCCATCAAATATGACCCATATTTTTTTTGGGGGAAATGGTTAATAAAGATATTCAAAAGTTTGGCCTTCCTCCAATTTCTCAATGAGTTTTAGCAGAGTAATGAGAGACAATTTTCCTGATGTTACAATCGCCAAATACAATTTATTTGCGAGATGCAATTAATGTATTACAATCATGAAAAAAAAAAGGGATACCAATGATCCGAACGAAGTGGAACATTTGTGAATTATCCAGACAACCCATAATCAATAAATTGCAAGCTATCATCATACGTAGAATGTGCATAGATTAGCTTATGAAAAGTGTCCAAGAACTTATTTGAGCATTGTGCATGATGAAATGGATAAGTGAAAGACTTATATACCAAGGATTTTTAAAAGAGAAAAGGATATTAGCAATGTAATGAACCTTCCTATATCTTTGTTTGGTATGTTGATGCATGGACCCAAGACTGAACGATTTGGTCATTTCAAATTTTCCTTTTTGGAGATTGGTTCAAATTTCAATGTCATTTCATTGGTGAAATGACTTAAAGATATTGAAGAACCATTGACTGATAAATATGGAGTAGGGATGATTTTAGGGGTGAAATATAGCCTGAGGGAGAAATTAGAGAGGTAACAAATATATGGTGGGCGAATTTTTAACATGAAAATAGTTTTTTTAAATGTAATAATTTAGCCCCAAATTTATTTGACCCACATCAACGTGAAATCCAATCGCCAATGCCACAAAGGCCTGTGAGAAAGGAAAAACTAAATTTCTCCCTACCAAATGTGGTTGAATCTGTGAGTTCACCCTATATTTTGGGTATGAAGGCCACAAAATCTTGAATTCGCCCCGTATTTTCAACAATGAAGCCACCAAATGGTGATTTCACCCCTAATTTTCAATAATGGAGGGTGATGGAGTTTGTTCGCCACTGATATATGGACCCTTTCACCCTATCATCTGCATTATGCCCTCGATTTGTGGTTAGGAAATGGGCAGTCTTGCTGGTCCCAAATCAGTTTCCATGTTGGGCCCAAATTAGTTGGCATGCCCTTGATTTGAGGTTGGGAAATGGGAAGACTAGTTACCAATCCCTCGGGGCTCGATTTGAGGTTGGAAATTGCCGAATCGCCCATCGATTTGAGTCTAGGTAGTGGGTAGATTAGTTACCACGTCCTCAAGGCTCGATTTAAGGTTGGGAAGTGTCAAATCGCCCATCGAATCTAGATTTTCGTTAGTGCCAAGCAGAGGGGTTTATCCCTATATAATGCGACAATAGTCAATATAAACCCACATGAAGAATCATTAGATATTTCATCTTTTCATGAAGCATGGTTTTTGACAGTGGTTGTCTATGCATTTGTTAAAAGTTCCTTGGGGTTTGCAGTCTTCACAAAGGTTAGTTTTCATAGAAATAGATACTATGCAGTGGACATTATCATTATGTGTTTGTAATTCAAGAATTAAATTTAAGTTTCTCTTGCAATTCAAATTCAGGTTAGCCAGGATGTTGATTATTTTTCAATTCCAATCATTTTTTTTGCTTGATCATGAGCATATAAGCTTAGATTTTTTTTCATTTGGTTTAGAAAATGATTTAAATTTTCTAGCATTCACATTGCTAAGAGACTGAATCCATGAAGCTATTCATGAAACTTATTCGAATAACCCCACATTTTAAATAATGAAATCCTACAACAAGACTTTAATTATCTAGAGCAAGGTTCTGTACATTAATCTTTAAGGGTATATAAAGGCCTACTAGGAATAGAAGAAAAGGAGACAAATCTTGAAAACAAATAGAAAATGTGGCCTATGTTAAAATGGCTATCTTAATCACGCCATAGGAGGAATGAGAGGCAAAAGACTAAGCCTTCAAATAGAGTAGGCAGTTACACTGGCATCCAAAAATCCTCAAATTGCATCCACAAACTGAAAATTGGCATTTGCAAACCTTAAATCATTTATGTCACTACCCACGCAATCCTCTCCTTCACCTTTTGTGACAACCTACATCACTTATCCTATTGGATTGAATCTCTCAAAAAAATTCCATTCTACTTCATTCTTTCCAACCTATTACCTTGATGTCAAGTTGTCAGACCATATAGCATAACCCAAATTTATAGACTCGACATATATACTCCTCAATTCACTCTACTTGTAATATCACTCTTTCATTCTCACACAGAGTATCATAGCAAGGGTTTTGGTTGTCCCTACACTTTTACATTTTTAATTCTCAACACATCTCTACATTTTCATTTTCCATTGTTCCAAGCCTTATATTTTCAAGGAACCCATCCTTAGCTTCTCATTCCAGTCACTAGATCATTTTGCAACAATCTATAACATGATTGATGGAATTTCTATATAATGATTTAGCTATAGACGTTCTAGAATGGACCTGATTTGCACACATAGTAGACACACACTTATAATTGTGAAAACACTTATAATTCATGTGGACACATACTTATATTATTGAGAAAACTCTACGAACAATGGCGTTCCTAACAAAGTCTGTGAGACCCCTTAGATTCCAAGAAAAGTATTTATTTGGGAACTCTCAACATAGACATCATCTCCTTTCGATCCTTATAACCAGTTATCACTTGGTAAGAATTTGAAGTTACACATATATTATTTTCCAATGTGTGGATCACCCAACCATCAAGGGTATTCTTATTAGAGTGTGTATCTTCATTGTTACGTTTCCAAGGTGGTCTACCCATCTAACCTTAAAAGAGGAGGTTGGGCCCAATGATCAGCTTAGAGAAAGAGAAACCTGATAATATTCTTCAAGGTCTGCAATCACACTAAGATGGTAGATTTGGTGGCATTGGACCCATATGAGTCATATTACCAATGTTTCCCTTCTGTCACCTAAATTCATTCGCTTCCATAAACAAACATTGACACCTTTTGGGTATGAAAATCTAGATTGCATCTAATGGGGTATTTGAGGAATCAACCTTGGATAATGATGGACAATATATAATATTTTGTTCATTGATTTGAAGATATGTTCCCTTTAATTCTATTTATTATGGCCAGCATCTCACAAAAATTGCATAATCTCTTTAACAGAGATGACTAGTAGACATTTTGTAGATTCAAATAGGGAGAACCTTAATTGCAAATTTGATCATATTTTTTTGCACTGGTGAATTTTTTCTGAATAACAATGTTGTCAAATTTGGACATGAACATGAATGAGGTGAATTATTTTAAAAGGCAGGGTGGTTCTCAATCCTCATCCATACAACTATATGAATCTCGCAACAACTTTAAATTTAATGACCTTTGTATGAATGCCTTGGATTTTCATCTGCAAATAGTCTCTCTAGTAGATAATAAGATAATTAAGGTAATTTTATTAATGTCCAACAAAGGATTCGATGACCATAAAGTTAGGTCAATGGTACTCAAAAGTACATCCAGAATAAATACAAGAGAGTGGGAGTGGGAAAGTATCTCCTAATGCTATTCTATCAAAAGCAGAAAGTGTGGAACATAAAAAGGACTACGTAATTAGCTAACAAGAGCAAAAAATAAATGCAGGAGAAAAATCCATGACAAGTATAAAAGGCATATGTCAATGTGTGCTAGAACTAGAAACAAAGGCCAAATAAAGGGAGAGAAGAAAAGTAGGTGTAGGCTTGTATCTCTTTCCTGCATGGTAGTCTCAGTATTGAAGGCACGTGTCAGGTTTAATTAAGAGAATGATGCAACCAAACGTTTATAGTCTATTTATGGCATTTAACTACTAGTGATATAGAGTATCCACTAGAAAGGCATCTTGTGGGACTATAAGCTTATTGCTCCTCATTATTTATAGTGTCAGTTTTTACTATTATATTGGTTTCAATGGTCATAATAATGGTCAAGTTCACAAGCTGCTAATCCATACAACATGATGAATTTGACAAGATCATTAAGCAGAAGGAAGGGTTTGAAGCATAGTTACTGGAATCGTGGATAAAACTTGACTCAACAACCAAACAAGCCAATTTGAATTGCCGACAACTCAAACTTGCCAACTTAGGTTTAAACCATGAGAATTCACAGATCATTGACCAGGTCAATGAGTTTTCCCCAAGTTTAATGGGTGTTTTAAAAATCATTTGAGTGTGGTATTCTGACCTCAATTTGATAATTAAGAAATAACTGCATAATTCCAACACTATATCCACCCATAATTTATCCAAGTCTATGGAAACAAGTTCCAATAAAATGACCTAAATATGAGATGGGTGCTAAATCTACAAGAAATTTAAGAGGTATATAGATTGGGAAGTTTGGTTTTGGCCAAGCCCCACAAAATAGAGAACACAATGGATTGTTGGTTTGAGAGAGTGGCCTCCCCTAATGATTTCATTGACTATCCACTTTCATAGTTGAACAATTTTTTTTTTAGGATGGGATGACCTTGTCGATACGTTTGATGGGTCAATCAATGTGATCCTTAACATTCAACCATGTAAAAAATAATTATGAGGCATTATCTCCCTAATACTTCTTGGAGTCATAGATGTAGAGTCTGGCCTTGAGGCCGTTCTATCCCTTATGCTCCCTCTTTGGAATAAGAACCAAATTAAATCCCAAATTTTCAACTTGTAACTCCACATCATTAAAGTCTCCAAACAAAAATCTACTCTAAATCTAGGATGAATTCATCTAACCAGTCCCATAACACAACCCTATTTTCAACATCATTGGGTGCATAAAAGTTAGCAAGGTTAAGTTCCCTACTATAGAGATTAAGGAGAACCTACACAACTTTGTTGGATGGGTCACACCCATGGTTAATGATGAAAGAAACAAATCAAGGTGACATAAGGGTGTCATCCCTACTTCACCCATATTCATGCTTAGTGTGAAAAATATTGGGATCATGTCAAATATAATGTAAGGTCGTGATTACAATGACATTGTTAACTCTAAATTCATGTATACACACACTTATAATTTTGAGATTATTGAGAAAAATTTGTGAACAATGGCCTTCCTAACAAATTCTGTGAGACCCCTTAGATTCCCAAAAAGTATTTATTTGGGAACTCTCAACATAGACATCATATCCTTTCCATCCTTATAACCAATTAGAACTTGGTAAGAATTTAAAGTTACAAAGATCTTATTTTCCAATGTGTATATCACCCAACCATCAAGGGTGTTCTTATTAGAGTGCGTATCTTCATTGTTATGTTTCCAAGGTGGTCTACCAGCCATATAGCCTCAAAAGAGGAGGTTGGGCCCAATGACCAACTTAGGGAAGGAGAAACCTAATAATATTATTCGAGGCCCGCGCTCACACTAAGATGGTAGATTTGGTGGCATTGGACTCTTAGGAGTCATATTACCAATGTTTTCCTTCTGTCACCTAAATCCATTTGCTTCCATCAACAAACGTCGACACCTTTTGGGTATGAAAATCTAGGATTGCATCTAAAGAGGTATTTGAGGAATCAACCTTGTATAATGATGGACAATCTCCAATATTTTGTTCATTGCTTTGAAGATATATTCCCCTTAAATCTATTTATTATGGTCAATATTTCACAAAAATTGCATAATCTCTTTGACATAGATTACTAGTAGACATTTTCTAGATTCAAACAAGGAGAACCTTAATGGAAAATTTGATCATATTTTTTTTCACTGGTGATTTTTCTTTCTTCTGAATTCATTGTTGTCGAATTTGGACATGAACACAGATGAGGTGACTTATTTTAAAAGAGAGGGCGGTGCTCAATCCTCATCCATACAACTATATGAATCTGACAACAACTTTAAATTTGAAGACCTTTGTATGAATGCCTTGTATTTTCATTTGCAAATAGTCTCTCTAGTAGATAATAAGATAAATAAAGTAATTTGTATAATGTCCAACAAATGAATCAATGACCAGAAATTTACGTCAATGGTACCCAAAAGTACATCCCGAATAAATAAAAGAGAGTGGGAGTGGGAAAGTATCTCCTAATTATATTCTATCAAAAGTAAAAAGTGTGTAATAGAAAAAGGACTAAATAATTAGCTAACAAGATCACAAAATAAATGCAGGAGAAAAACCCATGAAAAGTATAAAAGACAGATGTCAAGGTGTGATGGATCTGGAAACATAGGCCAAACACGGGGAGAGAAGAAAAGAAGGTATAGGTTTGTATCCCTTTCCTGGTAGTCTCAGTCTTGAAGGCACATGCCAGGTTTAATTAAGAGAACGATGCACCCAAACGTTTATAGTCTCTACATGGCCTTTAACTACTAGTGATATAGAGCATGCACTAGAAAGGAATCCTGGGGTACTATAAGCTTATTTCTCCTCATTATTTATAGTGTTGGTTTTTACTATTATATTGGTTTCAATGCTCATAACAGTGGTCAAGTTCACAAGCTTCTAATCCATACAACATGATGGATTTGACAAGATCATCGAGTAGAATGCAGGGTCTGAAGCATAGTTACTGGACTTGTGGATAAAATCTAACTCTGCACCCAAACAAGCCAATTTGAATTGCTGGAAAGTCAAAATTGCCAACTTGAGATGCAATCCCCTGTAATTTGTTTATAGGACAATATTTTATATAGATATATATTTGTAATTTCTTTGGATTTCTGTCACATATGTTGATAATTCTGATATTGATGATGGGACAACAAGAAAATAGGAAGAAGAAATGTGTGTTCTGGGAAAATAGAATATAGATTGATTGTGATATTGTTATTGCTGATGTGTCTTTACTGCATCTAAGCCCACATTTAGTCACATATTATGGACACAAAATAAAGAATACCAAAATTGTTTAGTAATGTCAAAATTAGTTAGGAAGGCGAGGAAACAAATCTCAGTTTATATTTCTAAAACAAAATCTTTAATGAACTTTGCACAAGTAATTTTACTACTCTTTCTTCTTTAGATAAAAATCCTTGACATCACTTTACATACCTCAATGATAACTAGAGGAGTATATGAGCTTTTGCCAGTGGAAAATATACACGATGTTTGTTTATTAGCCCTATAATCAAATTTGATAAAAAAAAAAGACTATCAAGTGAGTACAATGATTAACTTTTAAGCAGTTTCATTTATGAGATACACAATAATTCCAAGCTCAATCAACTTCCAAACAGAACTTGTGGTAGGTTGTGCATGCATTTCTATGTTTTTCTAGGTGTCCATAATTTCTACCTTCAAATAATATTATGTCCATTAAGTGGGATCCATGTTTTGTTTGGAGTTTGATTTTGGTGGTTTGTGTGTGCCCTTTGAACATCAGTTTTTGAACATATAGGTTTTCCAATACAAATTAGGACTGTTTTTGGGAAGGTCTTAGTGAAAATATTCTGATGCCTTCACAGTTTTGTAGGTATATGAAGCTTTAGAACAAAGGCTAGTTGTCGCAGAGGCTTCCTAATGGATCAAGCTTCCCATTCATTCCAAGGATGGTGAAATTCATGAAGAGGAAATAGAGAAATGGAGTATAATATCTAGAATTTCTCTTAACAACACCAATACTAACATCACCATCAGTTCTAATGCTTACTCAACTTCCAGTGCTAGAACAAATAATGGTGCAGGTGGGACTACTAACACAGTGACTTCCGCCAGTAGTTTTGATATTGCAAAGCCTGGTGTTGGAGGTGTAGTTAGTCGTTTTCTTGGAGTGACTCCTGGTTGGTTATGGGAAAGTCATCTTCAATGAGCATGATTTTTTTAGGTAGTGCCTTGATATATCATTTCAATGTTTTTCATGGTGGTTGAAAATTTTCTATTGCTATTTGTGAATAGATTGTCATTTTTTCTATTATTTATATCTTCTTCTTTTTTTAAAATTTAGTTTTTAACCCTTTATTTTCCAGTTATTTCACATTTGTTATCCTACATAAAATTTGTTTTTCTAACTATGATTATGTAAATACATAATATAAAATCAATAACAAAAAATTATGAATAGATACTAGTTATGTTGTTTTGTTTTATTTCTTTATAGTTTCTTGTCTCTACAATTTATTGATATTATTTTGTTCTTATCTACGATTGAACAGAATAATAGTAGAGGTTCAATCCTATTTTATGAAGTATTTTAGGTTGCTTTATGAATGTTATTGGTCACCAAAACCTCCTTTCACTAAGAGTCACATAGTTAACACCACTTGATATTCATCACCATTCTCCACACATGAAATTTTCATGGACCTAGCTCATTAATCTAGATATTTGAAGGGATAGAATATGGTCATCAAAACCTCTTGTTGGTGAAATTCACACAATTAGCACCACTTGATATTCATCACCATTCTTCACACATGAAATATTCATGGACCTAGCTCATTAATTTATTCCTCTACCAAATTTCTTTCGGTGAAAGTCACATGGTTAGCACCATTTGATATTCATCACCCTTATTCACACAAATCAAGTTTTCACAGACCTAGGTTATTATATCCAGTAATATCACTAAGTGTTGTTGTTAGCTCATCTCAGTAGTGAATAGTATCCAAGGGGTCATCATGAGCTTACCCTAATAGTTAAGAAGTCATATGAAGGGCTCTTATTGTGACCCTACCCAAATAATAAATAGCATTTGAGTGTGGTATTTCAAACTCAACTTGATAGTTAAGAAATAGTATAGGTTGAGCCAATGTAGTTTATATTCATCAATTCTATGGTCAAGAAATATGTTTCATGACGTGCACAAGTCCAATTTATAAACATATAATAAACTAAAGAAATGATTTGTCTTATAAAGACTAAAAGAAAAATAGTACCTGCTCAAAATTTTCTCTCAAGGAAAAAAGGAATAGATCTGAGAAACCTCTTTGTAAGGTAAAATTTCTGTTTTGCATTTAAAGTCCAAGAATAGAGAAATTTCTACATTATTCTTCGCTTGTAAGTCAGAATTTATTTTCTTCAATCGTTGTAGTTGTTTTCTTAAACCATTGTATTTTTGACCTACAAATTCAACTTACATTGTAGAGTGTGCACTTCATATTGGAATCTTTCTTTCATATCTTCAAGATATTTAGTTGTTTCCTCATGGGATACATTTTCCTTCTTATAATTTTCCACTTCCTGTGTTAAATGATTGACTTTTCGAGAAACTGATTTTTATTTACTTGAGAATAAAAAAATTGTGCAGTTTCTTTAATTCCTTTTTTAATTGCTCACATATCAACATAATTATTTGTTTGTATGTTGTTGTGGGTGAATTTCCTCCATCAATCACACATGTTTACCAGAGTTGACCTCATTGCATGTCCTTTTGGGTAGATGTCTGAACTCGAGAACCCATATATTGTTGTTCCTTCATTATTCTTGAGGGGTGTTTGGCTGTATGACGAATGAAATGTGATGGTGTTGTATCAATTGTATCTTTCATTAAACCATGATTGTTGAACTATGTAAAATGTTTTTCTTTTACTTAGGTGGTTCTCTAGACCCATGTGGTGTGTCATGGTAGGTCCTTATAGATTATGTTTCAAGGATAATCATTTCCTTATGGCTTGTTCTTCATTCTCTTCCAACAATTGATATATATTAGGTTAAGATTGATATATATTAGTTATTAACTTATTTGTAGTTTTTGGTTAAATATTGTAAGTTGGAAACATAATATGTCATTTTTCCTTATGTTCTGATGTTTAAAAAATAAGATGAGAACTGTTTGTTTCATTTTATTTTATCAGTGTTGCACATGTGTATATCCCCCCACCCAAGTTGTGGAGTACCTCACTTCTCTCTATGCAATAATGCACAATATATGGTTGTCCCATAGGCCAACCATTTTGGGAAAGGGTTCAAATATTCGCCTGACTTGTTTGACCTCTTATTTCCTTCATAATATGAGTCCTTGGATCACCACTTTTAAATTTAAATACAAATTTTTTTGATAATGAAGTACCAAAATTGGCACATGGAAGATGGTTTGTGATAGTATTGGTGGCAATACTTTATTAAGTTTTCTTACAATGTAAGAGATGGTTTGTCTCATTATGTTTTCTTGCAATATAATGTGCAATTGTATTAATTTTATATCATTTTTCTCATGCATGCTTCCTTCTGGTTTCTATATTGATTTGGAATTTCAATTGTGGAACATTAAGTAAGATGTCAAACATGGATCATGGAAAGAAAAATAAAACATCAAGACAGAAGGATGTAATATCAGATTTTCAAAAGCCTCAATCCAATAACCCACATCCTATTCATGCTTCAAGCTCACTTGAGCAAGGTATTGGTGAGGGAGATGTCAACAGTTTTGAGAATGCATATGCAACCCAAACAATAGATGTTAGAATACATTCCTCTAGTGATCAAAGTGAGAGAAATGCATTTTCATTAGAAATTTGTAGTTCAAATGTTGAATATTTTTCCTTGCAAGGTGGCGGAGTCCATTCATTCAAGAGGAAAAAAGGCCAATGGGACTTAGGGAGACAATTCCAATTTGATTGGGTCTCAATATTCCAATTTATTGAACCGATACCTCCAGCAAATGAGAATGAGACCTCACGATAAGTTAAATGCATTTCATGTAGTTGGAAACTTGGCAAGGTAGTGAAATTGCAGATGGAGCTGGACATAGAGAAGCATGTTGGAAAGGTGTACGATAAGAAAGTTGTAAATGACGAGAATAAATCTGTTGCTAGATGGAAATATCTTAGCCAATGTCGACATCTCCAATTTGAAGAGGAATACAATAAATTCTTAATAAATAAGAGAAAACTCGAGGAAAGTGGAGGAACCATCACTTCTGAATTTGGAAAGATGATGGGAACAAATTTGTTATCGAAGACGATACAATTAAGCATTGTATTACACATCCTATCCAATGGTCATCCTATGAAAAATTATCCAAAAATTATGAAATATCTATCTTTTATTCAAGTGCCAAATTTTCCATCTTCTCATTGGTCTATAACACGTGGTTGGAAATGAGGAAAATATCTAGCTTAGGTAGAAAAGGAAAATATGAAAGAGAAGATTGCAAATGCTACATTTTTGTCACTTTTTTGGATGAGGTTATGGTTGTTGATAATACTTCATGGATTTCCATGAGAAGTTATATGGTCAATGACCATATTAGGCATTCCTATCTACTTGGAATTCATAAAATGAACAAAATTTCTTACAGTACAAAATATTTATGAACTTGTTATTAATAGTTTGAAGTAAATTGGTGGTATGGGTCATTCAATGATCACAAAAAAATTGGTATGTGATGGAGCAGATGAAGCATCGGTAATGAAGGGACAAAGGAACAACCTTTGTGCCATACTACAACTCTCACCTTCACCGTATATGCTTAGTATTCATTGTATGGCTCACAGGATGAATCTTGCATTTAAAATAGTGAGCAACTTTCCATTGGTTTGAAAAGTTGAATATCTTGTACGTGAGGCTCATGCATACTTTTGTCTAAGTCCCAAACGGTTTTCAGAGTTTAAAACATTTGCCAACAGTGTTACAAATGGAAACAAAGTATTAAAAGATGTTGATACAAGATGAATCTCACTGAAGGCACCAGATGAACATGGATGATTTTAAGAACCTCCCCCAAATTTATATGTATAAAAAATGGCTAATATCCCCGATATAAAGGAAAATTTGAAGGTGATTTTATCAATAATATAATATGTATATGTAATTTTTTGGTGAATATTTCATTTTATTATATGATGTTGTAAAATATTAGCGAATCTTTTACTAAATTATAAGACATTGTAAAATCTTGGTGAATATTTCACTGAATTATAAAATATTGTAAAAACTTGGTGAATATTTCACTGAATTATAAAATATTGTAAAAATGTGGCGAATCTTTCATTGATTTATAAGACACATTGATGGCACTCTGCTTGTTAATTCTGATTTCAAGGCTTCTTCAAATGTTGATTTCAATTGCTCAGTTTCAAGTTTTGGTCTCAATATCAAATGGCAGTGGCCTTAATGAAGCCTTCATATCCAAGCAAAGTCAAGTGGATCTCGTAGACATGTATTCTAAATGTGGGTGTTTGGAGGATGCATGTAAAGTGTTTGACCAAGTGCTAGAGAAAAATATAGTCTCATGGAATGCAATGCTTTCAGGATATGCTCAACATGGACATGGCAGTGAGGAACATTATTAGAGGGGTTCTTGGGGTGGATATTGTCATTTATAGCTCTGATGATGATAGCAATTGCCTCTTCTTCTTACTTTAGTTTTTTCCTCTACTACTTGAGTTTCTATTTGTAGTTTATCCCTACAATTAGTAGAGTTTTCTTCTTCTTCTTCTTTAATAGTCTTGGGAGATGACTTTTTTTTAATTGCTTAGATCCAGGGATAATTTTAAGACCCCCCCTAAATTTATATTTATAAGAATTGGGAAAATTCTAGTGGTAAGTAAGAAATATCGAATGCTAGTTGATCTCTCTCTCTCTCTCTCTCTCTCTCTCTATATATATATATATATATATATATATATATATATATATATATATAGGCGAATCTTTCACTAAATTATAAACTTTTGATGAATCTTTCCCTGAATTATAAATATTGTGAAGTCTTGGAAAATCTTCTGATAAAGTATAAGACCATATACAATAATAGGAAATATTTTCATAAAATTATATTATTCTAATTTTCTATGTTGGAAAAGAAAACATAATTTACCCCTCTTATAGACAACATTTCAAGAATTAGGGGTTGCATTCATTGGGGTTTCTATTGTACACTCTTGCAAATCCCTATGTTAATTTTGATAATTTATCACTACAAAATTCCTATATGTAATGAACTTGAACTCCACTTTCTCAAGATTAGGAGAGATTAATGTTTACTCTCCCATTTGTATTATGGATTTTTCATTATCAATTAATTTATTATGAAAGTACTATTTTAGCGCATCATAGTGTTAATTTTCGAGCATTAGTTCACAATACTCTAGGATCTTTACTGAGAGAATAACACGTACAGTATATCAATGCATATCAATCATAGAAAGCATATCAATGATCACAAGATTCAATCATAAGAGACAATAGACACACAGAGTTTCCGTGGGGAAAACCCTAAGGTGAAAAACCCCACAACTTCCTCAAAGATAGATAGAGCAATAGCATAACCAAAGTACAACCCAAGTACACAGAGATAGACTCCTCCTAGCAGCTGATCCTCCTCCTCACATGTGCGCCACTTTCCGAGTGATGGATAAGTGAGTAAGTGAAGTGATCAAATAGAGAGATCCCGCTCTCTATTTATACTTGTTCTGAGCAGCCTAATAAACCTATGGGGCTGACTTGTCTAACTCAGCCTAATAACCCTAGGTTAACTTAATCAGGGCCAACCCCACACATGGTGGTCTAATAATCCATCGGCAAGTTATGACACTTGCGACACTTGTCAATACAAATGATGACACTTCTATATAGAGGAATAATACATCTCTATAGGAGTACAATAAAATACATAGATGAAATACATTCTGAAGTTACATATACATCAAAACTCCCTCTTAACTAGGAAGGTATTTCTCGACACAGATATGCTAACACAAGTCTTCTTCTATGGATCATCATCAACGAATCATCATCCTCAAATCATCGTCATCATCACTGCTACTACTATCTCAATCAATCTCTGATCTACTCGTCATAGGAAGTTCTACAGAGCCAGTCCTTTTTCATATTGGATGTAGCCCACCACCTGTAGGTCTTCATCATCACTGGCCATACTGTGGAATACTCAGGACTGATTACGTGCCTCAACAAAACCTCGAAAGAGAATCCCAAGACTGATTACAAGCACATTGCTTAACCTATCGGATCTCCCAAGATCTTTTACATGTTGACCTTCATAAAATCTACTCAGAGCATCCCAGGATGTTACGAGCAAACCGCTCTACCTGTCTGGATCTCGATAGATCATCCCAGGCTGTTTCGAGCACACCGCTCTACCTGTCTGGATTTTAAAGGATCTTTTCTATGTGAACTTTCGCAAAACCTACTCATAGCATCCCAGGCTATTACGAGCAAATCACTCTACCTGTCTGGATATTGATAGAGCATCCTAGGATGTTACGAGCACACCACCCTACCTGTCCAGATTTTAAAGGATCTTTTCTATGCAAAACTTTCGCAAAACCTACTCAGAGCATCCCAGGGTGTTACGAGAAAACCACTCTACCTGTCTAGATCTCGATAGATCATCCCAGGATGTTACGAGCACACCGCTCTCTACTTGTCTGGATTTTAAAGGATCTTTTCTATGCGAAACTGTAGCAAAAACTACTCAGAGCATCCCAGGATGTTATGAGCATACCACTCTACCTGTCTGGATCTCGATAGAGCAACCCAGGCTGTTATGAGCACACCGCTCTACCTGTCCGGTTTTTAAAGGATCTTTTCTATGCTACCTGCACAACCTGTCCATGACCACAGAGTATCAAACCGATACTCACCGTACATAATCCTGATGTACATCATCACATGATCAACCTGATCATCATCATAGCATCAACCTGATGCATATCATCTATAGCAACATCCTGAAGCTTGTCATCTGTGATTATCCTGATCATCATCATAGCATCAACCTAATGCATATCATCTGGAGCAACATCCTGAAGCTTGTCATCTGTGATCATCCTGATCATCATTATAACATCAACCTGATGCATATAATCTGGAGCAACATCCTAAAGCTCATCATCTGTGATCATCCTAGTCATCATCATAGCATCAATCTAATGCATATCATCTGGAGCAACATCCTGAAGCTCGTCATCTATGATCATCCTGATCAAACAATATATCCATATGATGCATACAAAGTATCTACCTGATAAATATCATCATACATGATCTACGTTATCATATAATGCATCCACCTGATATACATAATGCATCCACCTGATACATACATAATGCATCCACCTGATACATACATAATTACATGATCTACCTGATCGTACAAGTATCCACCTGATACAAATCTATGATCCAATTGATCATATCAAGCATCCAACATGATGCATATACAAATACATGATCACATTGATCAAAGCATCCAACATGATGCGTACATACATATACATATAAATGATACAACTGATCATATCCAACATCCAACAGTATGCATATACAGAGCAGTAATTGGAGCATCATCCTGATACTCATCATCCAGTGCTTACATCCATAGCCATGTGAAAGATCCTCCTTCCACCATGCTTGGAATGGCTTTAGCAAATGTCTCCATCACTTCTTCCTTGAAGTGTCATCGATCTGAAAGACACCAAGCCTTTCTTTGAAGTACTCGAACTTCACTCTGGCTAGTGGCTTCATCAGCACATCTGCAATCTACTCATTTGTCACAACATACAGGAGCTTCACTGCTCTTCTTTGCACCATATCCCTGATATAGTGATATTTGATCTCTATGTGTTTCGACCTATCGTGGAACACTAGGTTCTCAGACAGCTTCACACAACTCTGGTTGTCACAAAAGATACCAGTAGCCTCCAATGAGAGATCAAATAACTCAGACAGTAGCTTCCGGAGCCATACTGCCTCACAACTAGCTAAACATGTTGCAACATACTCTGCTTCGGCTGTACTCAGTGCTAAGCAGGATTGCTTCTTGCTAAACCAAGAGATCACACCTGATCCCATACTGAAGAAACACCTAGATGTGCTCTTCCTATCTGCAGCACTACCTGCCCATTCTGAATCAACATAACCCTGCAGGTTAAACTTTTGATTCGCATCATACTTGATCCCATAGTCGACTGTACCCTTCAGGTACCTCAGAATACGCTTTACGGGGACCAGGTGAACACCTCTGGGATCCATCAGGAACTGGCTCAATGTGTTCACCGCAAAGCAAATATTTGTTCTAGTGTTCGTCAGGTACATCAAGGACCCAATCATCTGATGATACATAGTGACATCAACCAAATCAGATGAAGCATCACACAGAAGCTTCAGGTTCGATGCCATAGGTGTGGCCATGGCCTTGCAGTCCATCATCCCGAACATCTTCAGGATCTCTACTGCATACTTCCCTTGTGCAAAGGAAGATACCATCTGCTCTCTGCCACACCTCCATGCCTAGAAAATAGTGCATCATCCCCAAGTCCTTCATCTCGAACTCGGATACAAGCTTCCTCTTGGTATCGGCAATCAGACTATCATTACCTGTTACAAACAGATCATCCACATACAGAAGTAGTATCACTGGATTGTCTTCCTCAACCTTTTAATAAAGGTTGGAATTTGCTTTACTCTTGCTAAATCCCAAACTAGATAGAAAACTGTCCATCCTACCATACCAAGTCCTGGGAGCTTGCTTCAATCCATACAAGGCTTTCTTCAGTCTGCACACATATGACTCCCTGTCATGTGCCTCAAAACCAAGTGGCTTCTCCACATATACTTCCTCCTCGACTACACCATTCAAGAATGTTGTCTTGACATCCATCTGGTGTATCTTCCATTTCATCACTGCAGCCAAGGCAAGTACTGATCTGATGGAAGTGTACTTGGCTACAGGAGCAAAAGTCTCTTCATAGTCTATTCCCTTTTTCTGAGAGAAGCCACGAGCTACAAATCTCACTTTGTATTTCTCTATGCTACCATTTGTAGCATGCTTGATCTTATAGATCCACTTAGAAGTCACAACAGAATTCCCTTTTGGTCTGGGACCACATCCCAACCATCACTCTTCATGACCGACGGATCATGGCATTCTTCCATTACTTCATCCCAGATCCTGGGAACTTCAATATCTTCAATATCTTTAATATCTTCAAAATATAACTTTGTTGTTGGAACAAATGTTGTAGTCCTTCTTTTGTAGGTGATGGTTTACGATCTTTCCTACGAGACAAGTTAAATTGTATGATTAGAAACATCTCATAGTTTCATAACAAAATCTTACACATAAGAATATATGTCATACAATCATGCAATTATTTTAGCCAATGCTTCAATACAACATTTATCCATATCCCGTAACTTTCTAGATGCCTTCCAATCTCTACCAGAACATTGTTAAGAGTGTGCACAACTCCCAACATGTCAGCAAAGAGGTTTCATTCTAGATAAGTAGCAATGGAATGTTGTACAGTATCATAGGCCACTAACCCATTACTTGCATATTAGTAGTATCTTGTTCATCAATGCAATTATTCTAATATGCATAATACACAACCTAAGTCTATGAACATAAGCATATACATCACTAAATAACATTATTTTAAACAAACAGAATATACAAGAAATGACAATTCAAATACTTATCTTTGTTTGTTTGTTGGGTGGACTCCCTCTAAATCTTTGCTTCCTTGCAGAAGCTGCTGGAGTCCTATTCTGAAGTAACTTCTTCTACACCTTTCTGTTGTGAATTGTAAGGAGTAGTCAACTCCCTCTTAATCCCTGAATCACTGCATAGCTTCTTTAAGTCACCTGAAGTGAATTCTCCGCTATTGTATGATATGAATGTATTTATTTTCTTATTAGTTTGATTTTCCATCAAGGCTTTGAATTCCTTGAACTTGTCAAACACTTCATCTTTGTTCTTCAAGAAATAAACCCAAGTCTTCTTGGAGAAGTCATCAATGAAAGAGACATAGTAAACATACCCACTCAGAGAACTGGATGACATCGGACCGCATACATTAGAGTGGATAATTTCCAAGATTCCTTTTGATTTGCTTTCACTGCTTGGAAATGCCTTCTTTATGTTCTTTCCTTTTGCACAACCTTTTCAAACACCTTCATGCTTGGTCTTGATTTCAGGAAGACCTTCTACAGCTTTGCTTGCAATTGGTAGTGCTCTGTAGTGCACATGTGCAAGCCTTCGATGCCAAAGTTCATTTGGCTCCATGGATTCATTTACCATGGCATGTTCAGGATGTCCCTTTAATTTGTACAATCCTCCCTCTTGCTCTCCAATCACCACTGCATCATCAATAGTTTTACCCTTTGTCCACATTAGGACTTGGCCATCTACAAATGCAATCCTCATGCCTTTTGCATCCAATGCAGAGATGGAGAGTAGGTTCTTCTTGAGCCCAGGTACAAATAACACATCTTTCATCTTCAAGGACTTTCCAGATTCTAGGTTGTAGGAGGCTTCCCCAATTCCTTTGATAGGCTATTGATAATCATCCCCAAGTTTCATTTTATGGGGTGATTCATGTTCAGACACATTTACAAAAAATTCTTTAAACCCAGTCATGTGTTTAGAAGCCCCACTGTCAAATAACGAATCATTACAACCATGAGAAATAGTACCTATGAGAGCAGAGATTAGAACATACTCTTCTTTGCTTGATGAGTCATCATCATCACTTTCTACTCTAGCTTTCTTCCTGGGAGGTTCATCATCCTCAGCAACATGAGCATGATATCTTCTTTTCTTCTTCTTCTTGTTGAAGTTGTTGTCTTTCTTCTTCTTGGGACAATTTGAAGCAAAGTGTCCCATTTAATTACATTCGTAACATCGAACATGAGATGGATCTTTCTTCTTGTGATGAGGATGAGAATCTTTCTTGTTATGAGATTTCTCCCTCTTAAACTTGCTTCCCTTGGTGTGAGTTGTGAGAGCTTGATCTTCATTCCCCATCTTTTCTTCTTGTGCCACAAGCCTTGCTTCTTCTTGTGAGCATTCTTCCCGCAGTCTGCTGAAGGATACCAACTTCTTTCTTGCACAGATTCCTTGGATAAAGGAATCCCATGACCTGGGTATGCCATTCAGAGTGGTCATGACAACTTCACCATTCTCCACCATTTCATCCACTGCTTCCAGTTGTTCCTTGATCTGAGAGACCCTATAAAAATAAGATTGAATGGATTCTCCATTCTGAAGCTTTATCCCTTTCAATTGGTTCTGCAAAGTCATCTTCCAATTTATGTTCTTCCCTTCAAATAGCTTGGATAGGGAATCAACCATCTCTTTGGGTGTCATCAGAGATGACACATGGGGGATGAGATGGTCCTTGATAGAATCATCAATGATTCTCTTTGCCTTGACCAAGTTCTTCTTATGGAGGGCTTTAGCCTCTTCTCCCTCTGGGGCAGGGACCTCTTCCCTTATGTAAGTATCCAATTCATTTTCTTCCAGGATTAACCCAATCCTATACTTCCAGGCTCGGAAGTTATCAGCCCCTTCAAGCTTATCCTCAGGCTTAGTGTGGTGAGACATCTTAAAGAGTACTTCAAATGGAAATATAAAAGATTTAGGCCGTACCACTTGATTTGCTGAAAACTAGATCTGGTCCCGGATTAGGGTTTGTTAGAGAAACCCTAAAAATTCAAAATGTGAATTTCAACTTTCTGAAAGGATAGAAAGATGCGCCTTGATGAGTTGATCACCTTGGTGTATTCAGAATTTGAGATCTGCAAAGATTCACCCTTCAGAAATGGCTTTTAGTCTTCGTGAGTTCACTCGGAAGGACCCTGAATTAGGGTTTGAGTTTCTCGGAGATTGACCTAGCCAAAAATATCGATCCAAAACTCTAAACTTTGATTTTTCCAAGGAGCTTCCAGCTATGTCTTCAGATTTTAGAAATTCCTATTTTTGTGGAAACCCTAATTTTTAGGGCCAAAACTGAAAGTGCTCAAAACTGAATTCTGATTGGATAGAAAGATTCACCTTGATGAATAGATTCAATCTATCATATTGCTTTTCCAAAATTTGTGGAGAGAAACCCAAAAACAAGAAGCCCTAGCTTCTGCAATTGCATAGTGTCTTCTTCTCAGGTTAGCTCTGATACCATGTTAATTTTTGAGCATTAATTCACAATACTCTAGGATCTTTACTGATAGAATAACATGTACAGTATATCAATGCATATCAATCATCACAAGATGCAATCATAAGAGACAATAGACACACAAAGTTTCTATGGGGAAAACCCTAAGGTGAAAAACCCCACAACTTCCTCAGAGATAGATAGAGCAATAGCACAACCAAAGTACAACCCAAGTGCATAGAGATAGACCCCTCCTATCAGCCGATCCTCCTCCTCACATGTGCACCACTTTCCGAGTGATGGATAAGTGAGTAAATGAAGTGATCAAATAGAGAGATCCCGCTCTCTATTTATACTTGTTCTGAGTAGCCTAATAAACCTATGGGCCGACTTATCTAACTCAGCCTAATAACCCCAAGTTAACTTAATCAAGGCCGACCCCACACATGGTGGTCTAATAACCCATCGACAAGTTACGACACTTGCCAATACAAATGACGACACTACCGTATAGAGGAATAATACATCTCTATAGGAGTACAATAAAATACATAGATGAAATACATTCCGAAGTTACATATACATCAACACATAGGATGTTCCTAAATAGGAGGTTACAAGATTCTATCGATCAATAACCCCAAAAGAATAAGAGTGTTCATAGGCCATTTCTCATGGAGAATAGTGCCTCTCCTCCATCTCATCCCATGCAAGGAAAATTCATTATATCTATTAATTAATTATGAAAGTTTTTTAACAATGTCACATTATTTGGTTTGATTTCTTCACCTTTATAGTTTTTTCATTTTTTCTTTCTTTTTACATGTCTAACAATTTTTTTTTCTTATTTTTTTAATATTTATTTTAGTTTTTGATTAACTCTATCACCTCCTTTAATCTTATCCTCATTTTATATATTTTTTATTATTTTCAAGTTTCTCTTCACTATGATTATGGTTTAGATAATTTCCATAGGCTTCATTATGATATAAATGGATTTAACAAAAGAACATATATACTTATCATCATGATTTGTTAGTTTGATGTGAAGAAAAGAACCTCTTATGGGTGATTAAAATCACATTCAAGTAGCTAAAAGAGGATATGAAAAAGGGGAAATAAATACCATATCAAAAGTATGAAGGATTTCAACTCAACTTCTTAACATGAATTCTAACAAATAAAGGTTGGATATATATGTAACCACCTCCATGGATATGAGGAAACTTAAGACAAATGCATGATGTTCCACACAGAAAACATCTAATATTTTTGGAAAACAATTATTGCTATGAGAAAGGGGTGTTTTGGTCCATGTATGAAGAAGGATGTAGTAGAACATGTGTCCATATACCAAGATTGTTAGAAAGTTATGGAAGAGTATCAACATCCCTGTAAAGTATTATGCTCTTTACCTTTTCTTAAGTAGAAATGGGAAGTAGTTACAATGGATTTCATCATTGAGATAACGTAGAAAGTGAAACAATACCATTCCATAGTGGTAGATAAGATTCTAAAAGTAACATATTTTATTTCAATTTAGTATACTCATAAGGATGTGGGTATTTGTGAAAGTAGCATATTTTATTTCAATATAGGATACTCACAAGGGATGTGGGTGATGTGGGTATTGTTGAGATATTTATTAGAAAAGTGGTGAGATGTCATTGTATGTCCAATATGATTGTGTTATAAAGACTTGAATTTTACAGTGAAATCATTTGAAAAAGTGAATTTTTAGGTATTGAAAACAAATTTGAAATTCATTACATCTTATCAAACTAGAAGGGAAAATTGAGAGGGTTAATTAAGTCATCCAATGCATGTTTTGGATTAGGTGTGATGGACATTATATCTAAGTGATAGAATTATTTATAACTATTGGATTTAAAATATTACAATGAATGGCATGCATCATTGTTATTGACTTTGTTTTAGGCTTTTTCGTGTGGTAGAATATATAATAATCTAAAAAAGATGGGATAATTTAATAAATAGACTACGCATATTTTAGTTGAATGAAATGGAATAACATGTTGTTTCAATTAAGTATAATTTGAAGGTAAACTAGTATAAACAAAGTATATGTAAAATGAACTCATAGGATATTCAAAGTTGGTGTTCATGTATTTCTTATGGTGAATACTAGAAATATTTTCTTAAAGTTGGGAAGTTGTGCTAAGCTAGACATGGTTGGCCTTCTGAGAATTTTGAGAAAATATGGACACCTACATATAATTACATTACACGAACCTCTAGCAATAGAGAACATAATTTTTTTTATGAACATTTTCTTAAGAAATATGTGCATAATTTTATTAATATGATTGATTGAACTATGATTTAGTTAAAACTAGATGGATGGTTTTGAACCAAACATTTGTGCATCCTTTATAGGAAGGTGACAATGTTACAAAATCGAGACTTCACATAGGTTAATATTTAGAGGGAGCATTATATATCAAGTGAGGTTACTTGGAAAATGGAGGATTCCATGAATGTAAAGTATCCAAATTTATTTGAGTTGTAAAGACTACACAGAGGATGATGTTATTCAAGGCCAAAGAAGGAAACATGCCTCTTTTAAACACTCACTTTGGATATTGTTCAATGTGTAAATATCATTCTTACATGTATATATTACATGAGTGTCAAATTAAGGGTACCTTATGGCATTTTACTTTGTACCAAGTCAATGGTACCTTGGATGTAAACGATTTTTATTGGTGTGGTAAAAATGTGTGACTATGCAAATTCCAAGGGAGGACCTAAGGTTAAGACCTTACTAGTGAGTATAAAAAATGAGCTACTAGGATATATATGATGTTACTAATAAGTTGAATATTAAGAGATGAGATGATCAATACATCGTCATCAATAAAAAGACACATTACTATAAGAACCAATAAACACAAATATTTTATAGGATAAAAGAGGAGGGTTAAGACTTGATAAATAGTAATAGGGAAATAAGAGAGAGTGAGGGGGCATATGGAATCCACCCCAAACTTAACCTAATTGTACCTTTGTTGATTGGAGGGGATAGCTATAGAGTCAACTATTGAATTTTTTGTTTGTCCCTCTCATCACCTAAATGCACAATCAAGTTAAGCATGGTCATGGAATCCATTCAAATCTTACTTTATAAATGAAAGGTTGAGTGAACATATAAACCCTATGACAAAAAGTATACCTCATATTGCCATGCACATCTACCACTTGATTATGATATGCTCCTCAATTTTCTTGAATGCTCTTGTTTCTTCATATTATTCTTCCTCATTGAGATGATTCCCATTCTTATGTTCTCTTGCAAGAGTGACATTGGTTATGTATTGCATAGATAAGATGATGTTGTCTTATTGTTTCTCGTGTGATAGTGGGTTGATGGGCATTGATGTGAGGTTAAGTTCATGTGATTTTCGGTTAAATGAAATGGATTGAGATAGTTCAACTTCATGTTATGTTAATTATTTTACTTCTATAGTGAGACAATAAATATTCTAGACATGTCATCTTCGAGAACTTATTGCTATCATTTCATAATTTCATATCTTATCCCTTAATCTTAAATACTCTTAGTTCTCTCTAGACATTTCATGCAATTAAGATGTGCACTTATATAATTATTTGAGGAACCCTTTAAAGTAACATTTTATTGAGCAAATACTAATATTTCATGATCAAAGAAATGGCATTCCCAAGTAATATGTAAGAATATTGCATTAGACTTATACACATATTTTGATGATATAAGGACATTTCCAAATAACATTATATTCTAATAATAGCAGACACTCTCAAAAATCCTTTTTTTTAAAAACATAGTATTGAACATGTACATATATTTCAATAGATAAAGAAAGTAGCATTTCCAAATAATACTCACGACATTTATTTGCACATATACATAATTCTAATAATAAAAGGGCATTCACAACTTACATATAAAGACATACATATTCCAATAATAAGGTATTCACAAATAATATGTAAAGATATAATATTAAACATATCTATATATCTTTACGATTAATAAGGGCATTTCCAAATAATATTATTTCAAAAGAAATAAACCAACATCCCCAAATAGTGTTAAAGACATACTATTAAACATATGCATATATTTCAATAGTTAAGGTAATGGCATTTCCAAACTGTAATCAAGACATTATATGGGATAATTACATATTCTTAATAATGAAAGGGATTCTCAATAATATTCAATACATTGTATTTAGACATAATGTATAAATAACTTAGAAACAACATTTGTGACCTATGAAAAGCATGTAGGTAAATAAATAACTATTCGAAATACCTTTATGTATAATTTAATATAAAAGGGAAGCTAACTCTTATATTAGAATGGAATCTATATGAGCCATTCTCAGCCGACTTAAGATAACTAAGATGCTCTTCCCAGTCATACTCAAGTTAACTATAGACTTTAAATAAATAAGAGGATACCCGGCGGATAGTAGGATCGTTAGATAAGCGGCAGGGTAGACTCTTAACATGCTCATTACCCGACGAAAGGCAATCAATCCAGAGATAGTGTGCTTTCCAAAATTGGGGTAGCCATTAATTTCTATAAGTAATGAGCAGGTGGCACAATCTCTGGAAGTGCTAAGCGACCTTTGATATAAACGCGCAGGGTTTTCAAGGGACAATTCCATCGCACCTATCATTTCTAAAAAAGCTATGAAGGTGGGGGAGATGGACACGCATAAGATACCTTCTGGAAAAATGTAATTGAAAAGTCAATTCAAATAAACTCAACACACAGACTTTGGGATTTAAGGCACGCTTGAGTATGGATTTGCAAATTTTTGATTTAAAAGAAATGAGTGCATGGAGAATTCAACAGTTAAATCTAGAATCGGAACTTTAAATCTCAGAGAATGGGTCAACTTCGACGATTAACAGTGGAGTCAAATTCACTATACAGATAGAGTTCAAAACTTCAAAGTAGATCGATTTCAACCATTAAATCTGGAATCAAATCACAAAACAACAGAACTCTAAATCTCAGAAGGAGGGTCGACTCCAACCAGCCACTCTGATGAAATTCCGAATTTTAAAGGAATGTGATATAGAGTAATATTGAGCATTGATCACTCCCTGGCGCAGATCGACCTCAAAAGGATGGACTTATGGTCTTAAAATAATACTACTCGATTCATAAATTGTAATTATAATGCAAGTTTGTTTAAATCTCATGAGATGAGTCGACTTCAATCAAACAATTCTGGAATCAAATTATTTTAAAAGCAGGGTTTAAAGTCTCAAGAAAAACAAATTGGTTCAGTTATCAACTTTGGAGGTGCTGAGTTAAACGACTTATAGATATTTGGAATGCGCAAAATTATCAGGATAGAGTTAAAAACTCTATGGAAACCAGGTCGAATGCCTAAATTTGAGTTCCGCATGGATTTGGGGTGTAAACTTATTGAAGACGGAGTTAAGCCTTTAAGAAACCAGATCCAATGACTATCTCTGTGTTTCACCTGGATTCGGGTAAATAAATTTAAAAAGGGGAGAGTTTATCCTTAAAGAAACTAGATCCAAAAATACTATCTCTGCGTTTTTCTGGGAATCGATATATAAATTTATGAAAGACAAAGTTTATTTTTAAAGAAATTATATCCAAACTATCTCTGCGTTTCACATAGATTCGAGTACATAAATTTAAAAAGAGCAGACGAGTTTATTTTTAAAGAAATTAGATCCAAACTGCCTCTACATTTCACACAGATTCAGAATGCATATATTATATAATGAAAAGAACATAATTTATAATTTTATTGACCAGATCGATTTCCAATCATTATTCAGATATCAACATCACAAATAAAGAAATAAGTTGCTGAACCTGATTTTGGGCGTCGAGCTTGAAAAACCGTTGAAGTAGTGGTTGAATCAGCTATCCAGAGCAGTCCAACGTTGACGTAGATACCGACAGCCCCTCGGTTGACCACCTTACCGTATCGGGGTTACTCTCCTTCACCTCGAACCCCCGATCAAGTGGGGTAGTAAGGACACACTAGCGAGCTTCCCTAAAGAATCTCCCAATCCCCATTCCAGCTAATCTCAACTCTCAAGAATCATAATAAAATCCAAGATTATGATTCACATCCAGCATTAGGGAGCAAGAGATGTCTTTCTATCCTTCTCCTCCCTCATTATATAGAAAAAGTCTGTGTGCCATGTGTCTATCCATGCACATATTTAATTTAATTTAATATTCTAATTTCAAGTATTCTCAATTACATGTGTCTCAATGTCTTTAGTGTACACCTAATTCCCTAAATCAATGAGCGTTAGGTGTAGAAGAATCCTACTTCTATTTTGGTTCTCTTTTAATTTACTTAATATCTTTTTAATAAACTAGTTGTTTTTATTTATTTAATTTTTTTTAAATAATAAAAATTTTATAAGAAAATTTGTTTCTCTTATTTATTAAAATCTAATTCTATAAAAAGTTTAAAAGTTTATAATATATTTATTTTAATTTAAATTCTTTATAAAATAATATTTGCAACTTGAAGTTTAAGCTAGACTTTACTATAATACTTCTAGTTTAGTTTTAGTTTTTCATAAAGTAAATACGTAAAATACTTTAAACTAAACAAATTGTTTTTGTTTTTGTTTCTTTTTCTATTTCTAATATTTCTTTTTTTTCTCTTAAAAATAAAATAAGGAATGTTATTCTATTTTAATTGTCTTTTCAATTTAAAGGCACTTGAATTTATCTTTAACATGTTTCCAATTTCTTCCTATGTTAAATAACATTATCTTTTTCTTATCCAGGTGCCTCTTCGACAGGTCCTTTTGACAGTTTCATTTCTTCCTTCTTATGGGGAGTACTGCGTAGCGATCGGGAGTCCTTACCGTGATCTCTCAACTACACTTCTTGGAGACTAAGGGATGTTGAGGGATAAGGTTCTCCTTGTTGCGCGCCCCTCAACCCATCGTACACGACCAAATCATTATGGCCTTGCCCGTACGACATACGCTTCCCTGGGTGAGCTGAAACGGCTTCACCCGTGCATGGATTGCTAATTCAGGGTCGATAGTCAGTCGCCGTACCCCTAAGTGTTCTTTCCATTCTTACGACCCGTATAATTTCATTGTGGGTCAGTCGGTAAATCGTCTTACCTGCCACTGCACATACTCAAGCGCACATTAGTAGCGTTGCACTATAAAACATTTTTATCATTCTTTTCAGTATCTCAGTCAGTCGAGTCTACTAAACATTCATCATTTTAACATTATGCTTCGGTCAGTCGAGCATGTTCATCATTCGTTATTTTATCTCAGTCAGTCGAGTATATTCATCAATCATCATTTATTTAACCATTTTCATTTCACATGTAAAATTTAAAGCAATCATTCATGGCCAATGTTTTTATAAATCCGGGTCACTTCAAATCAGTGCCCTCAATAGTCAAATCAGTCGTAGGTCTCAAAATAGCATGATCAATCATAAGTCTCAAATAATCTAGTCAATCATAAGTCTAAAATAATCAAATCAATCATAAATGCTGAGGAGGGCATTACAATGTGGTAAATTAAATGAAAAAAATCAAGCACCAAATTCCTTTACACATGCACAGACTCTATATCAACCCAACTTTAAACCTAAAATATTTCATGATGTTCCCTTACCAACAAAATATTTTTTTTTTATTTTTTATTGTAAATTTAATTAGTATCTCGATATAAAAATGACTTGTCTATCTTCTATTTATTTAGCATGAGTAAATGAATCATTTTGCTAAATTTATAATCATTAAATGAGAGAACACTCTACTAATATATACTATATTAGATCTATTATATTACATCTAGTAGATGTAGATGTAATATATGTGATCTCTAGAATTTTGAAAAGATTAATCACATACTATCTCATGCTACTTATGCTACAGGAAATAGGCTTGTATTGTATATATCAATATTGAAAAGATTGATCACATACTATCTCATGCTACTTTTTCTATAGGAAATAGGTTTGTATTGTATATATCTATATTGAGATGCTTGAATGAAACATCCAACCACACAACAACACATCCTGAAATACTTAAAAATTCACATTTGAAAAAAAAATCATATACATATCCTCAAACACTTAAAAATTCACATTTGTAAAAAAATTAAAAAAATTAATGTGTTTGAAAATGGATAGGACATATCCTTAAACACCTAAAGTCAACATTTCTGACATATCTTTGAAAATGGATTTGATATTGTGAAGATTCTTTGTTCCCAAAATTCAAAGCATCGAACATGGAGATTGTGAAGTTTGTTGAGTCTTACAATGTTTCTGGCTAGGAATCAAGTGATTGATATCAGGTGGGGTCACTTTGAATAAAACAAAATCGTTGAGACGGCCACGACCTATTAAAGAATACAATGCATAAATTACAACCTAAAATACCCACTCAGACACTTCTTTCCACGTATGGGTATATTTGTTTATTTGATGCACAATCATAAAACGACATGCATGTCCTTGGACTTATTCATTGAGTATGTGAATCACGCAACATAGTAACACGAGATGACCAAAGTAAATTGAATAAAGTTATGAAAAAACTGCTCGTGACTCACTGTTGCATATATATCTCAATAAAAGATGATGTTCCAAATTTATATACATACATTTCCCCTTGGAAAGTTAAGTACAGTTCAGGCATGAAAAAGTCATCCGTATATCTTTTTTTACATCTAAAATGGTGTTAAAAAGACTTATATGATGAAGATTATCTTAAACTTTTATTTTTATTTTTTTCAATCATCAATGTAAGTTATTTAAAATTCTTTATTAAAAAAAAAACTAAATATTTGATATGACAAAAATTTAGATGCTTGGCACAATTTTATAAATCAAAATAGAGTTAACTAAAAAACCTCTATGTTTTGGACCATTTTTCTAGCCATTTTTTGGATAGAAATCGTGTTGAAACTCTTCAATTGCAGATATACCTTGTTGAAATTGCAAAAGCTAGGTACCCAAGAGTATTTGGGAGGGTTGAATCAATTTTTACAATAAAATATGCAATTTGGACAATGAGAAAATCTAAAACATAGAATGTGAACGCTAATAAAAAATTGGAAATTTTATTTTCTTTGTAACCAAGGTTTTGAAGGTGTATAATTCTACCCAAAACTTAAAAAAATGCTAAAATAATAAATACAATTTTAAATAATGCATATGTTGGGCCTCAACCAACTTTAACTAATTCATTTGAGTTGTGGATGAGTATACGTTTTTAAATAAAAAGCTGTCCTGGTGACTAACTTATGGGTTGCATAAATTGAAGAGTTGGGTTGCATACATCGAAAAAAAGTATTCTAGAGTTTTGGATTTGAGCTCACATGGTGTTAATTCATTCAATAATTGTATGAGTTGCTACTCTTATCTAACATGCATAGGTAGAGATTTACAGTTTAGGGTAGTCTAGGTAAAATGCAAAAAGTCTTACAATATCAATGACATAAGAGATCTTTGATTTGATGACAACAATGAATTGGATAACAATTATGAATTTGATAATTGGACTGTCAATAGACTCACTTCACATATCAAGTTGTATCATCCTGAGATCATCCTATCCATAACAAACAAACCACGCCAAGCATGAGGAAACCTTTTTAAAATAACATTATTCAATGGAATAATTTGAATTCAGCAACTTGGGCTTTATCATTGTCAAGGATAACATTCAATGACAGAATTTGATTTCAGCAACTTGGGATTTATTATCATTAAGAGTTTATTATTCACAATACATGTACATGGAACATGATTGTGAAGCACACATTTATTAAATGCACACACAGTTCATTACTTAGTAGAGGAGAATGCACGAGTTTAGAGTGAAAAAGAGAGACAAAAGTTTGAAACCCCTTTTGAATTGTTTGTATTTTTTCTGCCATGCTCATTCTCTTATCTATTCTAATAATTTGAGTCCTGTGACGATGATGTCCATGAAAAAATGCTTGATGGGCTTTAGGAAATCATTTTAAAGAGTTAATTTCAACATAACCATCTCAAAGAAACAATCCTTTAAAATTTTTACTTATTCAGTTTCTTGTAATTGGCAGCTTGCTGAACCAAATCCATAATAGTTATTGAAAGTTGGGAATCTACCAAAGGATAGACCTTGAATTCATTGCCTCATGCTACAAAGTTCAAATACATCACTCCTTCATTATCCATTGAAAATTTATATATTAACCTTAATCCCTTCCCATCATATGGCATGTTCCAAATATTTAAATTCAAACAGTAAAATCTAATAAACCTCACACTAAAGCTAACTTTTAGGAAGACATTTATGTTGCTATAAATTTTTAGAAAGGCTTGACAATAACAGCCAAACCTCAAGCCCTAAAACCCAAAAGAACAGGATATTCAAAACACTGAAAAACACTCATTTGAACTTTCCATTTGAGTGAAATATTTGTAATGTGATAATGGAGAAACACTAATCAAAATTCCTACTCTACATCTCAAAGAAAGCATGTTCAGTTCACAAAACCCCTTTAATGCTATAAAATATATACATGTTGAATTTCCCAGATCAACAGTTGGTATCACACCTTGACCTTAAATCCCAATATCTATTGGGATTTTCTACAATGACAGGTGGAATGTGATATTTGTTTTCATTTTCTAATCTATATTCAGTATGTGGATGTTTTTGTGGTTATTTTAGAACTTGTTTTTGAAGGGTTTGGAACAACAACAATATATTTCAACATGGCCAAATTATTGAAACAAAAATATAATCCATTTCTATTTATTATTAATTTCTATATGTATGAATTCTCACCAACCTCATCATAAGGGTAACTTGAATAAGCAACCCCCTTTTTCATTATGGACGAGGCCTTCGTCAAGGTAGTCCTTTATCCCCTCTATTATTTTTGTTTGTGGCTGAAAGTCTCAGTCACGCTATTAAGGATGCTAGACGATCAGGTCTTTTTGAGGGTATCCTAGTAGCCCCTGGAGTACACCTTACTCATCTCCTATTTGTGGATGATATACTCATTTTCTGCTCAGTATCCCGAAGGGAAGCACTCAAACTGAAGGAAATGTTGGATCTTTTCTCTCTTTCTACTGGGATGGATATTAATGCTGGAAAATCTACTTTAACTGCCTCATTGTTAACTGAGTAGGAGTTAATTTCATATACTGAACTCTTTCCTTTCACTCTTCTTACCCTTTCGGATGGCATAAAGTATTTGGGTTTCAACCTGAAACCTAATGATTATAAGAAGTAGGATTGGGTATGGCTTTTAGAGAAATTGGAAAAACGGTTGAAAAGTTGGAGCTTCAATTGGCTTTCGAGAGCTGGAAGATTAGTTTTGGTTAAATCTGTCTTGGAAGCTATACCAGTCTACTAGTTGTCATTGGCTTGGATTTCTCGAGGCATTTTGGATCAAGTTAGGAAGATTTGTTTCAGGTTTCTATGGAGTGGTAAGGAGGATGCCCATGTCACTTCTTGGGTTAAATGGGAACGTATTATAGCCCCAAAAGCTTTAGGTGGATGGGGTCTGAAGAACATATTCCATTTCTCAAAAGACTTGGAAGCAAAGTGTGGTTGGAGGTTAATTAAATCCGGGGGGTTCTGGGCAAGGGTTATGGCCCACAAACATATCGATCCTGAAACCATTGAAAATTGGATCCGCTCTCCATTTAAATCTCATGCTGGTGGTTCTTGCATCTGGAAGGCTGTGGTAGCATCTTTTTATGTCATCGATCAGAACTTGGTATGGGATGTAGGTAATGGACAGAGGGTGAGGATTGGGAGTGATCCTTGGGTTGGATGTGAAGAACAACATTTTTTGTCTGAAGGGACGATCAAGCCTTTGGGACAAAGGGGATACCATTTTCTCTATCAATTGGCAGATCCAGGGAATATAAGGTTGGGGAGCCCTGTATGGAGGTCGGCAAATTATTTTGGACTGGGGGGTGATATGGAGGTAGAGTTAGGACTTTATCTGAGAGCACTCTGTATGGATCATGTATATTTGTGCGAGCAGGAGGATGAGCTTGTTTGGGATGGTGGCCCCTCGGGTAATTATACTCCCAAAGGAGGATATCTTTGGATCAGTGAGGATCACATGAAACGGGATCCGATTTGGTGGTGGAAGGTACTGTGGAAACTTTAGTGGCCTCATAAGACTCGCATCTTTATGTGGTGTGTATTGGCAAACAGGGTCTCGATGTGGGATTTTCTTCAGCGTCGTTGTATGCAGGGTCCGAGTAGGTGCTACCTATAAAGTCGAGAAGAGGAGAACGCGTTGCACCTGTTTCTTACCTGTCCGTATATTAATGCAGTATGGGTTATTGTTTCTAAAATTCTTAAGGTCCCTTTTCATTGGACGGGGGTTTCTCTGGTTGATGCGTGGAGTCGCTAGTATCATAATCCAATCTTTAATTCTTATAGAGCTCTTCCCTTAATTGTCATCTAGGGGGTTTGGATTTCATGTAACAAAAGATTGTTCTCTGATATTTTTGGGCTACCTGCACTGACGGCTGTTAACAGTTGTGGGATATTCTTGTCTAACAAACACATTACACATCCATATCCTACTAGAGTATTACAGCCTGTGAATATTGACCATTCGTAGCCATGGGTTTTTTTTTATGGTGTTTGTCAGAATGAACAGTGTGGGGGTGGGGCTCTTCTTTTTCTGTCTACTGTACATTACTTTGTGATGTCGTTGGGGCTTGGGAGGGGGAGCAACAATTGGGCGGAGATTCTAAGTCTTAGATACCTTATCTCTTTTGCTTTGGAACGAAGAATTAGGAACATTACTGTGTATGGTGATTCATTAAATGTGATTAAGTGGGTCTCTGGTACTCAACAGTGTAATAATCGGTGATTATCATCCGTCCTGGAACAAGTTCGGAATGCCATTCTCACATTTGATACTTTTACTTGTAGGAATATTGTTCGAGAGAACAAATCAGAAGCGGACAGGGCTTCGAAAGAGGGGCTGTTGCTGGGGGTTGGGACTTGGAAAATTAGAGAATTTTTGGAAGGGGTTGGTAGGGACTTCTACCATCATTCGTTTATAGATTGAAGATCATGCATATATTTGCTGTTGTTCACTTTGGATGTCTTTGGTATCTTAAAGTATGATTGTGCAGAATGTTTTTTTTCTAGGAAAATGAAATCTTAGTCAAGCTATTTTGTCATCTTTTTTATGAAGCTTTGGATACTTTATGTATAGTTTATGAAAACTGTTCAACACAGCTAGATCGATTTATATTTTTTTGTAACATATGTTAATGCTCACATTGTGAGAACATCATGATCTAATCAGTTATCAGCACTCAAATAAGATTCTTATCAGATCAGCATGACACTCTCTAAAAGTGAAGACGATCAATGTAACTTTTTACTCTTTAAGATGGAATAAAATTACGCTATTGTTTCCAGGAAAAAAAAGGGTAACTTGAATATAATTACGCCACAATTGCTTTGCCAGAGGCACGATATTGAAAGGGTCTAAAATATAAAGGTCTTATTTCATTTTGCTTCTCAAAATCTCTTTGTCTCAAGAATTCATAAAATCTTGTTACTTGACACAACATTTTATACTAATTCAAGAAAGGAGAAGTTGTACATTATGTCCCTTGTATTTTAGATGCATGAATCAAAGGTTGTTAATTTTGGCTTTAACTTTAGCTATGTTAAGTGGCCTTGATTGTTTCTAAGTTTTTGCAACAATGTGAAAGCTACATGCACCCATGCCATTCATGGAATGTATACAAATTTATTTTGATCTAGTGAAGCTTAGGGTTCAAACATTACTCTATGCATAATAGGAACCCATGTTCTCACAAGAGGGAATAGGAGCTTCATGATGGAAAGGAATCCAAGGTATTTTTCTTTTTAGGTAAAGCCATAATTTATTTCCCAACTTGGTACACCCTATAAATATAGATTATAGAAATATTTGAAGAGAATAGAATCAACAAGGATAGTAGCAAATGGAAATTCGAACTTTTTACTGCTCAGTTATCATCAAAATATTTTAAAACGTCATCTTGTGAATTAGATACCGGATTTAGGGAGCATGGCATTCCAAGTGCATGGAGTGAAGTCTAACTTTTTTAAAATGGAAAAGGTATCTTCTATGAGTTAAAAGTAGGGGAAGAAACCAATCTTCCATGTAGCATTTAAGTCCATTTGGCATCCTTTAACTTGGAGAAGATTTTTTTTTAAGTTCCACATCTTCCATACTTCACAATTGAAAGCATCATATATAGCTATCATGTGAAAGATTGTATTTTTCATGCAATTTGCTCTGTAGGGGGATACGCCTACTAAAATTGAAAGATATTACTCTTATTGTCTCTTTCTATCATAATTATAACAAAAAAATATGATTGCAAATAATCCTTCTCCTCATGAAAGTTAAAACAACCCTTCAAAAAAATTACCTTGTATGTTTTGAAATTAAGAAAAATAGTAGATGTTGGCACAAAACTGCTTTAAAATTGAGCACATTAATTTGAAAAAACATAATTAAACGAATGAATATGCAAGACCCCACAACCATATTCAAGCTTTCCAACTCTTGCTCAAAGATGACAGAAAAGAAATAAATAAGCAAAAGAACTCAACATAAAAAAAATTACCAATGAATTTTCTTTTGTGAACACGTTTTCCTTCACTAGTCCCTATAGAGAAGAGCAATGCTCATCCTAGTTATCATTGATTAGAAGTTTGAGAAAGAAAATGAATGGTAGCCTTCTATTTATTAGATGTAACATGAACTTAAATCCGCCTTCTTATAGAGCACAGGTTGAAAATATAGAGTAGCTATCATATGAAAGTAAAATATAAAACTAATTGTAGAAAATAATGGTTAGTTTTGAAGCACAATTTTCTTTTCAATTCTTTCACATTAAATTAGAGGGTTACAATGTTGTTTGTTTTGCAGTTTTAATCTAATCCATTTTACCCATCACTTCAATTTCAGTCCAAGAAGGAATTGTTGAATTTTCTAGAGAAAATGAATCTAGACAGTGAACCCATGCCTAAATGGAAACCAAGGGAGAATTTGGAGTTGAAACTAAAGTGGTATTGAGAATAACATCTGATATTTATTCAAATACTTCAAATATTGGTGAAACTTTTCCATCTAGTTCTTCTCTTGATATTTTGCAATCACCCCCTTCCTATTTTATGCCATCCTTTAACGCTCATAGTTCTGATTTATTTTTTCCCAATGATCATGCAGGTATCACACCTTCATTTCTAAACTGCATCACATAGTACAATTAACTCAAATAACATTAGGAGGTCTACAAAAGTTCAATGGATTTATATTGTTCTAGAAAGATCTATCAGATCCCTATATTCATTGAAGAGAATTCTATTGAGTCATGCAAGAAGGAGAGAAACATATGCTCCATGACAATGAAAACAATGCTAAAACAAGTAAAGGGTACATTTTCTCAATATCTCTATCTTGCACATTATTTTCTATCTCCATAGCGGGTATAAATTTGCATTTACTATTTCAAAGTAATTGAGGTGATAGTATGCTAAATATCCAATACCATGTTATGTATTGGGCATACTTTCGATAGATCCAACTATCTTGCACATTCCGAGAATGCATATTTGTCAGTGAGAGTTCTTTAGATTTCACATTTACCAATGACTCCATCTTTTCCATAAACATTTTTGGAAGCTATGTTAAAGTTCTTATGCAGGTAATGATGGCTAGTGTAAAGAATCTCTTTCCAAGAATGGAGTTTTCTCAGAGATTTCTGACAGAAAATTAATCTTACAAATGGGATTTTTTCCATATGTCATATTTGTAAATTCCTTTCTGAATTATGGGTTGTAATTTTTTATCTTTGTATTCGAACTTCAACCAGACAATTATGAGCACGGATGAGAAAGTGGAATGTGACCATATTTTCTACCTCATGAAAATTATTTGTAAAATAACACACCATTCTAATCTCAAGTAAAGTAAACACAAAGAAATAAATAGAAAAGGACTTTCTAAAACCCTGCATCAATACAAAGATCTTTCAGAAGTTGAAACTTGGGACCCTTTTTGAAATCTTGCTCAAAAACATACCCCTCTTGTAGTAAAATAATTTTTCATTCTAAAAGGAGTGTTGATATACCAAAACTCAGTGTATGCCTCTGAATTATGTCAAGGGTATGGCATGGTAAGCGAAGGTGTTGAAGGGTACAGTTGGGTAGGGGTACATTTCTTGTACATACATATGACTATGGGTACTGGTACGAATAATTTTACCCTTGGGTATAATATATCATATATATTGATTACAGAAACCATGTTTGGATTAAAAAAAAATGCAACAATGTTGTAGCTAACATATATCATATAATATTTGAAAATGAAAGGAATCCAAAGTAACGTGCTAAAAATAGATTGGGAGTCCATACAAAATTTGAGGAAGCAACTTATCTCAACCAAAGAAGAGCATGATAAGTTCCTCATCATGACCATTAATGTTGAATATATCTCTCAAACCCCAACTATATTCAAGTTGAAATAGTTACAAGAAACCACAAAATACTTACATGCAACCATTGTAGAATGAAGTAGCTATCCGGTGAAGGTATAGAGCTATCAAATTGTAACTGCAGGCATACTCCCAAAGCTTAAGCATATGTAATTTCAAGCATACTTCCAAAGCATAAGAATCCAAAGAGGGGCATACAGAAGAAATCGACCACGATAAACCCTTATGATAATTATGTTGAGCCCATTTCCCTCAATCAAGGAGGAAGTTAGGGTGAATTATTCCAATATTGCCCAATAATTAGGAAACCATGGAGAATATTGACCACCATTTCCCATAATAGAGTAAAACACTACGAATTTGGGCCAAAATTGCACGGAATCGATTGTGCATGGGCGAAGGTCGGGTTTCATGTAAAAAAAGAGGGTGAAGATTTAGAATTTGTACCATTTCTTTTATATATTTTTTGCTATTAAATCAATTTATATAATATAGTATATAAAATTGGGGCTAAAGTATAATATTTTTTTAATGTTTTTAATTGAAAAAATCTCCCAAGTGAACATTTTAAAAGGGAAAATTTCACCCATGGGAGAAAATTCGCCCCTAAAAGTTTCTATGTAGATGAAAGACTATTAGATGAATATGCATCCTTGGTAGGTGTGATGTATGAACATCGCTTAAGTGTAGAAAAAGCTCAAAATCTTCTCTTTCTGTTAACTAACATAGAGACATTATTAACATTGGCTGGAGTTATTTCTATGCTTCATGAAATGAATAGCCTCATGAAGATGTCTCAAATCCACACAAAGTATATTGATGAATACACAACTGCAAGAAAATTAGCATGCCTTGAATTAGATAATTTATATATGATGGCAGAGTCTTTTACAGGTCTAGCATTTACAAATTGGACTAAGATAATCAACATAGAAAATTTATTGAAGTTTGATGAAAAAGGGATGCTATGTATGGAAATGCGTGGGTATATGGTTCCCTTTTATTATAATGACAATATATGAAGAACCACCAAATCGTTCCATGTGTGAAGAGAATGATTTGACAATGTTGTGATTTCATTGAGACGCGACTTGATAGAAATTGCAAAATCACTATCTTAAGAGATAAGAGAACGATTTCCTTGAGATGAATTGTTGGAGGCCATGTCTATGGTATACCTTCAATATTGGAACAATTATTAATGTATAGACACTTTAAAGGTTGACTTTATAGAAAAATGCAAGATTTTGCAGAGCCATTTTTGTTGAGAGGCCGAGATACAAGAAGAACATATTCAAGGTAATTTAGATCGAAAGAAATTGTCAAATCAAGCTCAATGCTTTGCTGATTCAATGTGGTCTCAATTTTCTAAGTTGGAGAATCCTCTAGAATATGGTGCAATTACAAGATTATGGACTAAACTCAATGGTACCAAATTTCTACTGCAAATAATGTCAGAGTATTTCAAATTAGCGGATTTATGTCAAACCATGATTTTGGGATCAGTGGAGGATGAGATAATGTTTAGTGCACTGATATATTGAATTCAAAGTTGAGGAACAAGCTTGAGAAAAATGTGGATACATGCTTAAGATTATATGTAACACAGTATGAGCTTGACATATTTCCATATGAAAGAGCACTAGCTCTTTGGTGATCAGATTGTGAAAAGGGGGAGAAAAAATATGACAAATTTTTGTAATGAACTTGATATGGAACATAATGTTTTTGAGGATCATAATGCTGGTTCATCTAGAGAAGGTCATGTTTAGAATGTCGTAAATGAGGACCATGCCTGGAATGTGAATTGGGAAATGTATTTCACCTAAGATTGTATATGATCCAATACACGTGAGGGACTCTTGAGTCTTATTATGGTATAGGTGTTCCATGGACCCTTGCTGGTGATCACTATATGTGAATTTGAGGTGGTGTTTTAGTTAAAAATATATTCTACATTATAATTTTTTGTTGTAACATTGATGATTTGAGCTACATTTCCTTGATGCAGTTTATTTTAAGATTGATGTCTTGATATTTATCTCTTACATTCTTTATTGTATGTGACCGGAATGTTGACACAGATCTATCGATAGGGGTTCACTTCGCACAATTGTCAACAAAACTCAATGCAATATCCAATAGATATCGGCCTGGAAAGGGTTTAGGCTTTCCATCAACACCTGCAGAGCTAGTGAGGTCTCACCCGAGATATCTAAGGGGGCTGCAGGAACCACATTTTTGTAGCTATAAGAGAACATGCATCATTCACATTCAATCACAATGTAACCCGAAGATCGACATAATCATCACTCGCATCAGAACATGTTAATCAGATCTACGCAATAACAGATTATAGAAGCATATCTAACTGATCTGAGATACATAACACAACCGCGACATTACAGATTCATTCATAAACCATATTTAACCATGCTACAATAAATTACATTCAAATAGACTGTAATAACACATATTCAATCACACTGCAACAAGTTACAATAGAGACAAAGACATAGATAAAACAATCCTTCTCATTACTCATCAGCCTGTCTTACACATCACAGAATTCGTGATGCCATCCGTAGAACCCATACAAAGTCAGATCTAGAGCTCAAAACGAGACAACAAATTAAAAGATACCCAAGATAAGATGTCCCAAAATATTCCCTTAGGCTTACAATTCTACTCCACTTCATAGAGTGAATCATTAACTAATTAACTAATTACTAACGACTCCACATTATCCTCCTTATTGCGCTCTGCGACTGGTCCTTTACCCTTGTCGTTGTCCCTTTGATTGTTAAATGTACCAAAACTTGTGCACCTTAGCTTCGTACCAACAGGTCCCCAACACAAACTTGTGCCTCGACATCGAGCCACCTACGCCAGATGTTGTTGGTGCATTCACCTGCATTTTGAACTCATTATAGACTGCCTTGATCCAGTCAATAGCTTCCTTGGCCGTGGCTTTGAGCGTTGTGTAGTCTTCAACTTCTTGCTATGTTGGGCACTCGCCTCCTTTCTGCTGCAATTTCTCCATATTTTCCTTTATCTGTGTCATTACTGGCATCGCTTTGACCGCTAGTTGCTCCGCTTTCGTCTGTAGATCATCCAACTGCGTTTTTCTTCTTTGTTTCCTAGTTCATGCATTGTTGACATGATGTTGTAAATATTTCAATTATGTCTCCCTCGTCATTTGTGCAAGTAGGGGCATCGCCTTAAGTGATCCCCTCAATGCCTCTAACTACGCCTCTGCCTCGCCAAGTTGCACATTGAGCTGGTGCAACTGCTTGTCTTGCACGAGACTTCCCCAAAACTGCGACACTTCTTTCATGATGCTCTGCGCTGCTTTCTCCAATTTAGCGATATTTGTCGCGGCCTCCTCAATGGCACTCTTCCTTTCTTCAACTTGCTCTGGTGGTGTGCTCAGAACCTCCCCTGTCTGCAATTCCTCATTCTCTTTTCGAAGATCTGCGATGACTGCACCCAACCTCAATTCCTTAGCTTCCGAAAGCATGTTTTTGCCTATTTCGGGCGCGTCTTCACATGCCATGGAGATGGCATGTTCCAATTTCCTTCTATCCTCCGCCGCCTTTTCCATTTCATTCATTACCACCTCTTTTTCTTCGAGGAGTCGTTCAACCTACACTTTAATGCTTTGTACTTTCCGCTTATAGGTGACCATTTGATAATGCGGTGACACTTCGCGGTCATTGATCTCTTCTCTCACCCTAGTGTGAGTGCGATGCAGCATAAACATAGGTAGCATGTTTAAGTCTATGCTGATGGTGTCTTGTCCTCGCAACACAACATCCAAGTCTTCATTTCCTATTGTGATCTCACTAGGTAACACCTGTACAATCCTCCTCTTAGTACTGATATCCACATCGACCCGGTGCACCTCTGACACACTTGGCTCTTCTTGTTCTAGCTATAGTCTTGTTTCCATGATTGCAGTGCTCATCGTCTGCAATAACTGCAACACTTGATGAAAGTATCCCATCGCATGTTGCATTACTTTTGCGCGGTTCTCTTCTGCCACAATCGTTATTTTATCGAGCAGTTGATTCATTTTTTCATCAGGGAGACCGACAGTAGTACTCCCCTCACCTCTCTCCATTCTATGCTTCGTTCTAGATTTCCGTCATTGGGCCTCCAGCTCCGAATACGTATGAGTATATGTCGATTCCCCATCATGGCTTGTGGTGCATGATTGGTCATCCACACCTTCATCCTCATCATTTGATTCCATTGTTCTAGATTTCGTCTTTGGTACATCTGGTGGCTTCCCATCCTCTACGCCCGACAGTTGATCATCACTGATTGGAACCTTCCATTCATCCTTCCATTCCTCTACTATGGCATCCAGTTCTTATTCTATGATCTTATACTATGTCATTAGCCATTGGTTTTCTGGATCTACGTGTGCTTGGATAAATATCATTTGAGGCCCCACAACGAGCCTCGCGATCCTCCTATACTTCTTCGCTGCAGCCTCCGTCAGTCGCGTAACCTTCATCGCTTATGTGTGCATTTCTTCTAAATAAATGGAAATTGAATGTTGTTTCCTTTCTGTCTTTCTTTATCGTTCAACTCCCATAATTTCTGGTATCGTTCCCCTTGACACACTTTATCTATTTCTGTCTCCATTCCCTAATATTGCGGCGGCTCCATCCATGTGACCAGTGCAATCAACAATAAGATCCACGAGTATGTGAAGGGATTACCCTTCTCTTGTGATACCACCGCATCCTCCATCAACTCATTAAGTAAAAACAACAGTCAATTCATTTGAAATACAGCTGCGCACTTCTATGATGATGCAATTACCCCTGATGTGCACTGATTGGGGCAATTCTTCCTCATGATATTTATGGCCAATAAATTTTCCGCGAGCCTTACAACTTGATCATTGATTGTGTCGATCAAATATCCCCAAGTGTTTTTCTCCACCCCATACTTGGCCTTCATATTTGCAGCTATATTTTTGTCATTGTCCTTCCCTTGGAAATACTATGATGGATCTACCCCTGATTTGGGTAACCTAGTAATCTGCGCAATCAAATCCACAGTAATTGGGATCTTTGTGTCGTGCCATAAGTATCCACCATGAAATCATACAAGCAATTGCTTGATGCATGTGTTCACCTCCGTCGATCGCCCAAATTGTGGCATGTGAATAATGGATAGCAATCCTAATTGCTGCAACCCCAATGCCCATTGCATTGGTTCCCTAGTGATTGGGCCTCCATCTTCATGTGCTTTGTCAATAAACATGCGCTGAGTGCACTTTGGATATGCAAGGATTTCATGATCTTTGTATTGCAGTTTTTGCAATCGCTGCAACACGTCTCCTTTCACCTACCCAAATTTTGAGACTATTCATATTATTTGCAAAAACATTATGTTAAATTATAATTACAAAGTTTTGTAATTATGACCAAATCTGGTCAAGGATGATTGTAATAACATATTATTATTATTTAATAAATTAAAACAGGAGACAAACACCCAAGGGAACTGTTAAATGAGTGTTCACTGACCCACTAGGAGGAATGGAAGCTGTTAGAAGGAATGGGACAAGTGTCATCATTTGCACTCCATCACTAGATGTTGGTTATGGGACAACTACCCCTAAAATCATGGCATTATCCCCTAGGTAGGTGGAGCAGAGCTGTTAGCTCATTAATGACCAGGTTAACCACTAAAAAGCCCTAGGTAGCCTAGATAAGGCAATTCGAATTGAGCAGGGAGCTCTACATTATTTTCTGCATAAATAATTCCTCAAGTGTATCAGGTGATCACTGAGAGATTCGAATAGGGAGGCTAAGGGGAATGTGCATTGTGAGTCTGCTGAAATTATTCAAAGAAGGAAACCAGAGGTGCTGGTGCATGTCTCTTTGACTACTAAGTTTATATGACTGAATGATCTACTTTGTTGCTGCAAGTTGATGACCTAAAGTTTCTACAGATTCTTCTTCATAGTGGTTCAGTGAACAGGCTTGGGGGTCCTAAGGAAATTAATTTGGCTGCCTTCAGGAGTAGGTTGGGTGGAACAAGCTCCTTGGGTTGTTTGTTCTCCTACATTTATCAGGTTCTACTGTTCTGTCTTGTTTATTTTTAGTTGAATGAATGAAGTCCTTTTTAAACCTCTACCCCTTTTTCCTGGTTTGAAAATGAAGACTTATTGACTAAAATGCTTAGCTGAATTGTTTATTTTGTTAAGTTAGGATAGGAAAGAACAATTCATAATACAAGCATTTTAATATTTTCTTTCATTTGCTGCCAAAAAATAAATATTCCATTTATGTATAAAAATTTAGGGTTTACACTTTAGATCATTGACTTCATTTCAAAATATACATACTGCATTTTATTATCATTTCATTCAAAAGCTGTAAAGGACTATATGAAAAGACACTTATCACAGTCTTTTAACACTTTTACATTTCCTATCTTTACAGTACTTAGACTTTTGAAAAATAGCTGTAATATCAACTTAAAATTTCTATGATATTTCAATACTATAGTTTTCTATATTTACTCAACATTTTTATATTTAAATGAATTTAACTGTTTCATGTACTTCAGATTCTTGTAGTAAGAATATCCTTCTTGTTCAGTATCAGAAAGTACTATCGTATTTTGAAACCCTAGATACTGATTATTTTTCTATAGTTAACAATTATTGTTCTGCTAAGACTATTTCCAAAGTTTGCAAAGTTTGCAGACACTTGCAGTATTCATTTTAAAAACCCTAAGACTATCATACAGCTATTTTAAGGCCAAGCATTTAAAAAACGTAAACATCAAATTCTTACATCAGATTTCCAAGACCAAAAATATTACTATTGTTCAACTATCACATATAAGATAGATGTCTATACAAGACAAATTCAAACCATAGTATTATTATCAATCGTAATTTTCATTTAAGTTAGGGTTCGATACAGAAACTGAGTCTCATCACCATTCCAACTTCAACCTAATCAATACGACCACATGGTTTCATTTTTATGAAACCAGTGAGCCCACGACTCTCGGCTAGAATCAACACAGTATTTTCTAATCAAACTATCAAATTATATAAATATAGAAACCGTTTAGTTATGTTTCAATGCAAATTGAATTCCATATCACCACTTAAACAAAAGTATAAACATTGTAGTACATGACCATTCTTTTCACAGAAATGAGTCATCCCATGGCTCTCGACTTTCACCAAAATACTATATTAACTACTCAAACATTAACTTAGTTAAACTTATATATCACACAGAAACATTATGAAGTTTCCTTAATACTGCAATTTCATTAAAATGACCGAGGGTTCATCCCTTAACATTTACATCTTCGACAAGTTTACAATCTCAATAAAAGTTATAGTGAAACGCTACAGAGCAGAGTAACAAAACAAGTCGAGGATTCCAACCTCAGGACACTTGTTATTGGCTTTCAAAAATTACAAACACTGGCCAAAACCCTTGCCAGGAATCAAACACCAAACTCTCATTAAACATCATACATCGGCCACACTGGGCCAGGAGAACCTACGAGGAAAGAACCACTGAGGCTTACCGGGTGGTAGAGCAAGCATTTCCTCCACCGACCTTCATATGAGTGACCCTTCGACGAAGTGAAAACCTGCCACAAGAACCCTTGAAAGGTTAAACAAAGAAAAACGCAGAGTTGAATTTAGAATAACACAATAACATTATCATTTCATCTTTTGAAACATTACCTTAACAATGCAACATCAGATTAAGAGAGACCTTAAGCAAACGAGAACGATGTAGCCATCTAGCAAATGCAGAAAATAAGGATTTGAGAACAACCATCTGTTATGCTAGGAGAATCGAACTCTGGTCCAACCTTGCACTCAAAGAAACTAACAGAAAACCTTGAAAACTACTTCAAAGATTGTATTGTGGTTCGGCTCTACAAGAAATAAAAAGTCTGGAAACATTTAAGTTTTTCCCCTACAGGTCTAGTGATCGAAACTGAGGAAGGATTCCTCCAAACAATCAACTAACCAACCCTACATTGTTGCAGGCAGTCGGCCTCTCTTCCTTACCACTGCCAAGCGAAATGAAGGTCGAAGAAGCACTTCAACGATACACATAATGGAAAACTAGGGTTCCATATCAAAGCCCCAGATCATTTGAGATCAACAATGGAGATGATGCCAACCAGGCACGTTGAAGTTTGAGAAACAACCCCTTTTAATACCATATTTCTTATCACATCCACCATGATGCCAACTCAGTAGACCAAGGGACAAAGGATTCTACAGCTCTACATTTTGATACAAGTTTGTAAACTCCTTCACATGATCTACAGCCATGAAGGCATCCACTAGACTTCCACTCAGTGCTGAAGGCAAGTGACTTAAATTCCAAGACCGGGTTCGATAGTCTACCAACATGTTGATATCAAAACATTCAATACCCTGTCATATAACAGGTCAGTTCGAAGACTTAGGGTTACAATGTATAGTTCATTTCATTTCCAAAGTGTTGGTCATTCGAATGCATGGTTTATATATATGTTGTCTAATTCTCAAATGACTAGGGTCGCATTTCATAGAAGGCTTTTGATATTTAGTATATAGTTTAGATTTCATTATTATGCACATCATGATATGTATTCACATTACCATCCCTTTTTACAAAGTTACAAAACATATCACGGTGCACAAATATTAAATTAGAAAGGTTCAATCCTATAGTGTGGCAAAATCACAATATAATCATCATAAATATGATGGTAGTATTATAGTAAACATTGCTATATTAGTATAAATTTTCCATGCATTTATAAATTGAAAAATGTATAAACTACTAAAGTATATTTAGGATTTCAAGTTAATCCAAGTATTTAAACTTAACATTTGGCACATGTTTCTAACATACAAGTTGAAACATTCACGAACAAATAAACATGATAAAACTACTCTTTGCAAAATAGAGAAATGTTGACAGGATCATAATGGCACTTATACATTGTAATCTAGCACGTAATTGAGAATTCATAGTGTAAGTACTTTTCTTTGACGTTTCACTAAAGAGTCTAGTGTGGTTACTAATAGTTACAACTTCTACGACTTGTAAGTATGGTCAAGGTAATACTTATAGGTATAGGACAGAGATGCATACCATTAATAACTCTCATGCATGGAAGTACTTAGAGTTATTATAAAGCATTGACGGCTAACTGAAAACATAATTAGAATTCCTTGTAACATTTGAAATTGTCATAATACTCTTACCTACGTATCTGCACAAAGAAACAGGTTCAAATGCTTTAGCTAACATAGCTAAGTAAACATCAGGGTACCTCGTAGGACCCCTTTGTCATAATCCAAGAGCAACTGTCAGTACTTTGTCAAGAAAAATATATCACAAGATAAGCTTAATTACAATATGTAGATTTCAATTAAACACAAGCAAAACTAATATCGTATTTTGTGTTATAAAGTATGAATTGTCGTTATCATAATTTGTTATTAGTTAAAAAGATTAGCATGTATTTTATTTCTGCATTAGCAAGTACAACATTTAATGCTACTTGGAAATTTTATTTTTTTGTAAATTTACGGGATGTTACATGTGGTATCAGAGCTCATGTTCGAACTCTCAGCCTGAAAAGGTCCAAAGAACACGCAACATAAATTTTTTTTTATGAAAGCAGAAATCTTTACTAATTCAAGTTAAATTATTTTGTTATATAGAAATTTGTTTTCTAAGTTACAAGGATGGAAGGATCAGCTGAACACATGGAGGACAGATTTCGACCGAACAGTCATACCAACAATAGCATGGGACATCATTATGAAGAAGAGGTCCATGGTGAATTGAATGACAATTCATCAGAATTGTTACGTGCATTTCAGGAGTTAAAAGCAGAAATAAGATCTATTAAATAGGATAATGAGAGAATTCTAAAGGCACAAGAAGAACTAAACCAAGTATTGTTTGACCAGTGACCAACAAACGAATAGGATAGAAGGGTTGAAAATACCTCCAAGACTGAAGACTTGCCTCATCAAAACAAGGGTAAGAAAGTGAGAACTGATGATGAGAATAACAGTTCAACATCATCAAGAGATGCAAATGAGATACGTAAAAAGAAACGTAATGATTCAAGTGATAGCAGCGAAGGGGATTACAAACCAAAAATAAAAATCCATAAAAAGTATGAGCATATTTCTGGGGAGTTCAAGAAGATCAAACCCCCAACCTTCAATGGTGAAACTGAGAAAGGAGATACAGCTGAAGCATGGCTGTCTGGCATGAAGAAATACTTTCAAATCTATGATTATTCAGAATCATTGAAAGAAAAGATGGCCATATACAACCTGATAGGGAAGGGAAAAAATTTGGTGGCAGGACATCAAGAGAGTGAAGGGCATCAAGGACAAGGATGTGAATTGGAGCACTTTTAAACGGTACTTCAAGAAGAAGTTCCTATCTGAACAATATTATGAAGAAAAATCCAAGGAATTTTATGATTTAAGACTGGGAACCATGAACATGAAAGAGATGAACACCAAATTTCTGAATTTGCTAAGGTATGTGCCATACCTTGCGGAGGAGAAACCAAAGATTCAGAGGTATCTGAGTTATCCACCTTTCAACATCAAGGACAGAATAGAGTATGACAATCCAAAGACCTTAGAAGAAGCCATGAGGAAAGCAACTTTCTGCTATGATCAAAACCGGAAAAGAGAAGGGATATCTAACTGGAAAAATCCTAAACCCATCAACTTTGAGCTAAAGGAGAAGAATTTCAGGTTCAATGGAAATTCTAGTTTTTCAAAAGAAAAACTTTCCAAAACGAAATTTCTAAGGAAACAGTCCTAGAAATAATCAGCATCAGAATTTTATAGCTCCTAGAAATACACCCAATGTTACCAGAACTAATGACCAGAGGATACCTATAAAATGTTTTGAGTGTCAAGGTCCTCATTATGCTTCAAACTGTCCCAATAAGAAGCGGACAACCAATAATATTCATTCCATACAAGATGAACCTACTGTGGGAGACTTGGCAAGAGATATGCCCAGAATTAATGTAGCTCTAGACAACAGGCAAGCGGAGCATCAAGTCTCTATGGTAGAGATTGAAAGTATGCTACAAAACCACCCTGTTTCTATTTTGATTGATCCAGGCGCTAGCCTGAGTTATATATCTCCAGATATTGTAGAAAATTTTAATCTGAAAACAGAAAAATTTAATAAATCCTGGTTAGTTAGACTAGCAATAGGAACAAAAGGAAAAGTGTCTGATTTTGTTGAAAGTTGTGTTTTATCTATGAATCAGTTAAAGACACGAACCAAGTTAAATGTTTTACCTTTAGGATCCTATAACATCTTAATTGGAATGGACTGTTTAGAATCACATCATGTTATTTTGAATTGTTATGAGAAAATTTTTACCTGTCTAAATGATGAAGGAAAAATAGTAGAAGTAAAGGGTATTCCTAGAAAGGCATCACTAAGACAATTTTCAGCTATGCAAGTAAAAAGAGCAATTAGAAAAGGATGTAAAATGTTCGCAGTGAATGTAGTACATAAGGATTCAATTAAAAAAGAGGACAAACTGAAACTAGAAGATATACTTGTCCTAAAAGAATTTCTGGATGTTTTTCCAGAAGAGATTCCAGGATTACCCCTGAAGAGGGATCTAGATTTTACCATTGAACTGATACCGGGTGCGGTACCGAACTCCAAAGCTCCATATAGTATGTACATATTTGAATTAAATGAGTTAAAATCACAGTTGAAGGAAATGATTGATAAAAACTATATAAGGCCCAGCATGTCTCCTTGGGGAGCACCTGTTGTTTTTGTTAAGAAGAAGGATGGCACTTTAAGACTTTGCAAAGATTATCGCCAACTGAACAAGATGACAATGAAGAATCGATATCCGTTGCCCCGCATTGATGATCTATTTGATCGGCTGCATGGAGCAACGATATTTTCAAAGATTGATTTAAGGTCAAGATATCATCAAGTTCGTGTGAAGGATGAGGATATTTTTAAAATAGCGTTTAGAACTCGCTATGGACATTATGAGTTCGTGGTCATGCCATTTGGGTTGACTAATGCCCCGGCAACTTTTATGTGCTTAATGAACAATATTCTGCACAAATATTTGGATAAGTTCGTCATTGTGTTCATAGATGACATTTTGGTATATTCTAAAAGTAAGGAAGAACATGACGAACATCTGTGTATTATTTTACAAGTTCTGAGAGATCATCAGTTATATGCTAAGTTTAGTAAGTGTGACTTTCACAAGCATAAGATTCAGTATTTAGGTCACATAATCTCTAAGGAAGGAATTTTGGTTGATCCCGATAAGATAAAATCCATTAATGAATGGTCGGTTCCTAAGGATGTGTCGGACGTACGATCGTTTATGGGGATTACAGGATATTACAGAAAATTCATAGAAGGTTTTTCAAAGATTGCAAACCCCATAACCTCCTTACATAAGAAGGGGAAGAAGTTTGTATGGGATCAAAAGTGTGCAGACAATTTTAAGAAGTTGAAGGAATTACTAACTACAACACCTATTCTGAGAATTGCAGATCCTAATAAAGATTTTATAGTATGCATTGACGCATGTAATGACGGAATCGGTGGAGTCCTAACACAAGAAGGACATGATGTTGCTTATGAGTCTCGAAACCTGAAAATACATGAGAAAAATTATTCTACATATGATCTATAATTATTAGCAGTAATACATGCCTTAAAAATGTGGCGTCACCATCTTATTGGTAGAAAATTTACTTTGATGACAGATAACATGGGGCTGAAGTATTTACTAGATCAAACGAACTTCAATGCTAGACAAGCTAGATGTCTAACCTTTCTAAGTGAATATGACTTTGAAATTCAACATATAAAGGGTAGAGAGAACAAGGTTGTTGATGCTTTAAGTCGTAATGCAAAGTTAAATTTTATTTCAGCCATCAATACATACACGACAGATTTAGAAAATCATATTTTCAAAGGGATTAAAACGGATGAAGAATACATAAATTTACGTGAAAAGACAACAGAAAGTAATTCTGAAAATTCTATGGCAGATTTCAGGTTAAAAGAAAATGGCTTGCTACTGTACAAAAACAGATTATATGTGCCCAATGTACCAAAGATAAAAATTCTGATTTTAGATGATATGCACAAAAGTCATTATGCTGGTCATCCAGGTTATCAGAAAACCATAACTATGTTACGGAAATATTATTATTGGCCCGGGATGAAGGATGAAGTAGCAGAATATATAGCTAAATGCTTTGACTGTCAAAGAGTAAAGGTTGAACATCAGCATTCAGCTGGACTGTTATAGCCATTACCTATACCTAGTTGGAAATGGGAGATCATAAGCATAGATTTTATTATTGGACTACCCAAGAATCAGAAACAAAATGATTCCATCATGGTGGTAGTGGATAAACTCAACAAGGCAGCACATTTGATACCAGTAAAAACTACTTATAAGGCTCCAGATATTGCATAAATTTTTATGAAACAGTTTAAGTGATAGTTTCAGACCATGATTCTAAGTTTACTAGAAACTTCTGGAGATGTTTGTTTAAAAGGTTGAATACAACCTTAAAATTCAGCACAACATTTCATCCACAAACGGATGGACAGACGGAAAGAGTAAATCAGATATTGGAAGACATGCTAAGGATGTATGTTAAGGACTGGCCTGGTAAGTGGGAGGACTACTTGCATTTAGCAGAATTTGCATATAACAATCATTATCATGCATCATCCAGGCTTAGCCCTTTTGAAATTCTTTATGGTAGGAAATATAATACACCAGTTTCTTGGAATGACCTAGTTAATAGAGTTATATTAGGACATGAATTGTTCAAGGAAATAGAACTAACTGTGCAACAGGTACAAAGAAATATTAAAGCTGCCCAAGATAGGCAAAAGAGTCAAGCAGATCTTAAAAGGACTCATAAATATTTCTAGGTTGGTGAGCATGTTTTCATTGAGGTAAGACCGAAGAAGAGCTCATTAAAATTGGGAAGTTGTGCCAAATTGGAAGCCAGGTATTGTGGTCCTTTCGAAATTTTGTCAAGGGTAAGACCCATGGCATATCAACTAGCTTTGCCACCAAATCTAAAAATACATAATGTTTTTCATATTTCAGTTTTAAAGAAATATGTACACGATGCTACTTATTTTATAAATTTGAATGATGTATAGGTGGAACAAGACGGCGATTTTCAGGTGGAACCGGACTGTATCCTCGAAAGGAAGGAAACTCTACTCCGGAATTGCACCATTGGGCAGGTAAAGGTGCAATAGAAGCACCTTAGCCCAGAAGAGGAAACCTGGGAGTTGGAGAGTAGTATGTGGGTAGCATACCCAGCTCTGTTTCAGGAAGACTCAGAAAATGAATGTACAACATCGATGACGATGTTGAGACTTAAGGGGGGGTGTATGTCACCTACCCAAATTTTGAGACTATTTATATTATTTGCAAAAACATTATGTTAAATTATAATTACAAAGTTTTGTAATTATGACCAAAGCTGGTCAAGGGTGATTGTAATAACATATTATTATTATTTAATAAATTAAAATAGGAGACAAACACCCAAGGGAACTGTTAAATGAGTGTTCACTGACCCACTAGGAGGAATGGAAGTTGTTAGAAGGCATGGGACATGTGTCAGCATTTTCACTCCACCACTAGCTATTGGTTATGGGACAACTACCCCTAAAATTGTGGCATTATCCCCCAGGTGGGTGGAGCAAAGCTGTTAGCTGATTAATGATCAAGTTAACCACTAAAAAGGCCTAGGAAGCCTAGATAAGGCAATTCGAATTTAGCAGGGAGCTCTACATTATTTTTTGCATAAATAATTCCTCAAGTGTATCAGGTGATCACTGAGAGATTCGAATAGGGAGGCTAAGGGGAATGTGCATTGTGAGTCTACTAAAGTTATTATGAGAAGGAAACCAGAGGTGTTGGTGCAGGTCTCTTTGACTGCTAAGTTTATATGACTGAATGATCTACTTTGTTGTTGCAAGTTGATGAACTAAAGTTTCTACAGATTCTTCTTCCTAGTGGTTCAGTGAATAGGCTTGGGGGTCCTAAGGAAAGTAATTTGGCTGCCTTCAGGAGTAGGTTGGTGGAACAGGCTCCTTGGGTTGTTTGTTTCTCCTACATTTATCAATTTCTACTGTCCTGTCTTGTTTATTTTCAGTTGAATGAATGAAGTCATTTTTAAACCTCTAACCATTTTTCCTAGTTTGATAATGAAGACTTATTGACTAAAATGCTTAGTTGAATTGTTTATTCTGTTAAGTTAGGATAGGAAATAACAATTCATAATATAGGCATTTTAATATTTTCTTTCATTTGCTGCTAGAAAATAAATATTCCATTTCTGTATAAAAATTTAGGGTTTACACTTTAGATCATCTACTTCATTTCAAAATATACATACTGTGTTTTATTATCATTTCATTCAAAAGTTGTAAAGGACTATAAGCAAAAACACTTATCACAGCCTCTTAATACTTTTTCATTTCCTCTCTTTACAATGCTTAGACATTTGAAAAATAGCTATAATATCAACTTAAAATTTCTATGATATTTCAATACTATAGTTTTCTATATTTACTCAGCATTTTTATATTTAAATGAATGCTCAATTATGTTTCAATACAAACTGAATTCCATATCACCACTTAAACAAAAGTATAAACATTGTAGTACAGGACCATTCTTTTCATAGAAATGAGTCAGCCCGTGGCTCTCGACTTTCACCAAAATACTGTATTAACTACACAAACATTAACTTAGTTAAACTTATATATCACACAGAAACTTTATGAATTTTTCTTAATACTGTAATTCCATTAAAATGACCGAGGGTTCATCCCTTAACATTTACATCTTCGACAAGTTTACAATCTCAATAAGAGTTACAGCGAAACGATGCAGAGCAGAGTAACAAAACAAGCCGAGGATTCCAACCTCAGGACACTTGTTATTGGCTCTCAAAAATTACAAACACTGACCAAAAACCTTTCTAGGAATCAAACACCAAACGCTCGTCAAACATCATACATCGGCCACACTGGGCCAGGAGAACCTATGAGGAAAGAACCACCAAGGCTTACTGGTTGGTAGAGCAAGCATTTCCTCCATCGACCTTCAGATGAGTGACCCTTCGACAAAGTGAAAACCTGCCACAAGAACCCTTGAAAGGTTAAACAAAGAAAAACACAGAGTTGAATTCAGAATAACACAATCACAATATCATTTCATCTTCCGAAACATTACCTTAACAATGCAGCATCAGAGTGAGAGACACCTTAAGAAAATGAGAATGACATAGCCATCTAGAAAATGCATAAAATAAGGATTTGAGAACAACCATTCGTTATGCTAGGAGAATCAAACTCTGGTCCAACCTTTCACTTAAAGAAACTAATAGAAAACCATGAAAACTACTTCAAAGATTGTATTGTGGTTCGGCTCTACAAGAAATACAAAGTCTGGAAACATTTAAGTTTTTCCCCTACAGGTCCAGGGATCGAAACTGAGGAAGGAGTCCTCCCAACAATTAAATAATCAACCCTACATTGTTGCAGGCGGTCGGCCTCTCTTCCTTACCAATGCCAAGCAAAATGAAGGTCGAAGAAGCACTTCAATGATACACATAACGAAAAACTAGGGTTCCAGATAAAAGCCCCAGATCATTTGAGATCAACGATGGAGATGATGCCAACCAGGCACGTCGAAATTCGGGAAACAACGACTTTTAATACCATATTTATTATCACATCCACCATGATGCCAGCTCAGTAGACCAAGGGACAAATCATTCTACAGCTCGAAATTTTGATACAAGTTTGTAAACTCCTTCACGTGATCTACAACCACGAAGGCATCCATTAGACTTCCACTCAATGATGAAGGCAAGTGACTTAAATGACAAGACCAGGTTCGATAGTCTGCCAGCACGTTGATATCAAAACATTCAATACCCTGTCATATCACAGGTCAGTGCCAAGACTTAGGGTTACAACGTATAGTTCATTTCATTTCCAAAGTGTTGGTCATTCGAATGCATGGTTTATATATATGTTGTATAATTCTCAAACGACTAGGGTCACATTTCATAGAATGCTTTTGATACTTAGTATATAGTTTAGATTTCATTATTATGCACATCGTGATATGTATTCACATTACCATCCCTTTTTACAAAGTTACATATTATATCACGATGCACAAATATTAAATTAGAAAGGTCCAATCCTATAGTTAGAAAGGTTCAATCCTATAGTGTGGCAAATTCACAATATAATCATCATAAATATGATGGTAGTATTATAGTAAGCATTGTTATATTAGTATAAATTTTCCATGCATTTATAAATTGAAAAATGTATAAACTACTAAAGTATATTTAGGATTTCAAGTTAATCCAATTATTTAAGCTTAACATTTGGCACATGTTTCTAACATACAAGTTGAAACATTCACGAATAAATAAACATGATAAAACTACTCTTTGCAAAATGGAGAAATGTTGACTGGATCATAATGGCACTTATACATTTTAGTCTAGCACGTAATTGAGAATTCATAGTGTAAGTACTTTTCTTTTACGTTTCACTAAAGAGTCTAGTGTGGTTACTAATAGTCATGACTTCTATGGCTTGTAAGTATGGTCAAGGTAATACTTACAGGTATAGGACAGAGATGCATACCATTAATAACTCTCATGCATGGAAGTACTTAGAGTTATTATAAAGCATTGACGCCTAACTGAAAACATAATTAGAATTGCTTGTAACATTTGAAATTGTCGTAATACTCTTACCTTCATATCTACACAAAGAAACAGGTCCAAATGCTTTAGCTAACATAGCTAAGTAAACCTCAGGGTACCTCGTAGGACCCCTTCGTCACCATCCAAGAGCAACTGTCAGTACTTTGTCAAGAAAAATATATCACAAGATAAGCTTAATTACAATATGTAGATTTCAATTAAACACAAGCAGAACTAATATCGTATTTTGTGTTATAAAGTATGAATTGTCGTTATCATAATTTGTTATTAGTTAAAACGATTAGCAATTATTTTATTTCCGCATTAGCAAGTACAGCATTTAATGCTACTTAAAAGTTTTTAATTTTTTGTAAATTTATGGGATGTTACATTTCCAGTGGTGTGGACACCCTTTGATGTCGCTGGCTCACTTATGGTGTACTTGGCATTCTTTCCAAGTGTTATCACTGGAGCCCCTTCTTTCCGTGATGGAACATAACTTGGTATGTCCGCTACTATCAGACCTTGTTTCCCTCCTCTTAGTGTTTTCCTTTCTTCCTTTGTGGTGCCTGATGTGCCTGATTCTCCTCCTGCAGTTGCAGCCTATATCGAGCTGTAGGTAGCCTTCGTTCTCCTTTCGAAATCCACCGGCCAGCTGGTGCTTCTTTTCTTCCTGAATATCCACGATGGTGTGGATGCAATTTCTTCTTGCTCCTGGACAAATGTTTCCCTTTCCATGGGTTGTTCCTGCGTGCTCATACTGGAAATCACGTGTGCCATTGCAACTCTCCAAACTCACTCTTCATTTAGCTATGTTCTGCAATCTTTTCACCAATTTTCACAATGCAAAATGAGTCAAAATGTCCAGATGTGCGTGTTTTTATAGCTTTGGTTTCTTGCTCCCCATAAATCGATTCTATTTTGGACAATTATTTCCAAATCTTCCATCGATTTACCAAATCCTGCGCCCTCATTGGTCATTAAATGCATCTTCATTCCCTTGCGTCGTCGTCCGTTGTGTCTTAATTGCTGCATTTATTTCTTTATTTGACTAGTTCACTCTTCACCGGATGTTGACTGACCTCAAACCTTGTCATCGTTTCAAACTTCGTCGCTATTCCATCGACAGACATATGAACTTGATCCTTGTCACAGTGTTTTCGACGGACTCCCAAACTGCGCAGTGTACCTCTTTCATTCATTTTTTTTCCGTCTCAACTTGTTAGCTTTCTCAATCAATGTGCGTCGAGCTATTTCGATAGGGATTTAGCCAGCTCCCATTCACTAAGTTCGTCAAAACTGTTCCATCCAATTTTTTAAATTGAACTTCACCTCCGCCGTTGATGAAATTTATGATGTGTGGACCAAGCCAATGCATCTGGAGCTTACCTGGGTGTTTGGCGAACTTACTATCGTATAGGAGAACCATATCTCCATGCTGAAAGTGCTTTTCCTTTACATGGATATCATGCCATGCTTTCTGTCGATATTTTTCTACTTGCTGATGAAATCCAATGATGAAGTGATCTTCTTCAAGTTGTAGTAGCTATGCCAATCTTTCTCCAATGGCTACATCATCGCTCATTCCTGTCGCTGCTACAATGCATAGAATAGGGACAATGTACTCCATAGGCATCACCGCTTCTTTTCCATATACCAACTTGAAAGGGGTCTGGCCATTCAATATTTTGCATGTCGTTCTATAATCCCATAATACCACGAGAATATTCAAGTCCCAGTCGTCACAATTTGTATTACACACCCTAGTGAGTGCATGCTCTAGAATTTTGTTCAGCGCTTCAACGAATCCATTCGCCCGTGGGTGATATGGTGTACTCCTTCTATGCTGAATCTGGAATTCCTCAATCATTGCTCTGATGGTTTGATTGACGAAATGTGTGACTTGATCGCTCATCATTATCTTTGGACACCCAAATCTAGTAACCACATTGTTAACAAAAAATCTTGCTATTGTTGCATTTGTGCAATTCTTCACTAGTGTTGCTTCAGCCCATCTTGTCAAGTAATCAGTCACAATAATGATTTAACTCACACTTGTCCTTTTTAGTGGTGGGTTAATGGGTCCCACGAAGTCTACTGCCCAATTTTAAAAGGGTTATAATGTCAACTAAGGCAATAGTGTCATCGCATACCTTCGCGACAGTTTACCTGTCCTTTGAAATGTGTCGTAGCTCTTAGCATAATCTGCTGCATCACCATGCACTGTTGGCCACCATAATCTAGCCCTAAGTATCTTCCTGGAAGTTGCGCGCCCTCCATAATTGATGCAAGAGCATTGGGGCCTAGTCAGATCGATCGAAGTTAATCGACATAAAGAAGGCCGACTAGAGGGAGCGCCAAAGACCACTGGTGCGGAAGAGCAAATTAGTTGTCGAAGTCAATAAGTCGAGAAGGAGAAGTCGATATCAGATAGACAGAGCATGCGAAGGTCGGAAGTCGACATGTCAAAGGTCGATAGGTGATAGGATTGCAGTGGAAGGCGTCGATGGTCGACTTGTGTCGAACCACGACTCCGATAGGTTTGGGCATGAGCGAAGCAAGGAGGAAGGGGTGGACTGGTGAAGCCTTAAGACACAAAGTGAAACTATCAGGTAAGTTGAAGCTGACAAAAGACAGTGAGGTCGAGACGTGACCGACTACTATAGCAGTGTCAGAGAAGTTTGAGAAGACAAGGTAAGTACTTGGTAACCATTCGGGGCTGCTAAGGAAGTTATGAGAAGTTATTGTAGGTAGTTGGGATCGTGATAGATGTTAACACAGGTAGAGTTTGTGCAGCAAGATAGAGGTGCTGACAATTGTAGGTCTGCAAGATCTAAGGATTCAACGGATAGAGGAAGAGTGTCTCAGGTGTTGGAGTAGACATCGGGATGCACAGCAGCTGAGTAGAATACTTGTGCGCAGGCACATAGTAGGGGGTTCGATCAACGGAGGATGGGAGAGCAGAGAAGAGTTCGGGTAGTTGATGATAGATTGGAGTGAACAGTCATACATCAACCGAACGTATAGAAGATCAGATCCATAGCTCAGCGAGCGCATGCATTCAGCAGTGGCCATGAGAGGGTGAAGGTCGACACACATAGATAGCACATCATATTTACTTCTGTATTGTAAAGGATAAGGTCGACATAGTTAGTTGTTTACATTTATTGATTTCCTCATTGTAACCAATTGATTTGAAGTAATAGAAGCCACTTCTGGCATCCTGTTTACATCTAGCTTTGTGTGAACGTGTGGTTGTGTCGTGTGTAATCGTTAAGAAAGAACCTTGTTGAGGTGACCTTGTGTCATGTGGTATTAGAGCTGTAGTATCCTGAGAATAGAAGGATAGCTATATCATACCCACAAGTAGAATCCGGTGGAGTGGTTGGGAATCTGTAGAGAATCCAGTGAGTAGGAGAGTGTCAAGTGTGTTGAACAACTCTAGCTACGATTGGGTAGAGTTGTGTATGACTTGTTAAGTTCGGTTGCGATTGGACGAGTGGGAGTTTCAGCCGAGGTTGAAAATGGCTCACATAGGCGTTAATGTCCGGGGTATAGCATGAAGAGCGCGTGGTAGAGAAGTCACAGTTGATCGTGAAATGTTCGACAAGTGCATGCGGACAATGAAAAGATTGACTAATGAAGTCACAACGATCAAATAATGTCAAAGAAGTGGATGCATTCCTGATGCGTTAGACAACAGCGACGAGGAAGTCGAAGAGGTGGAAGCACAGGAAGAGGCAGCTGAGGAACCAGAAGATAAAATCATCAAGCTTCTGACGGGGATGAGAGGTTGGATGAAGATGGACGTGCATAACTAATCAGGAAGTCTGGATCTAGAAGAATTGATCGACTGGTTCAAAGAGATGGAGAAATACTTCGACATAGAGCAGATCGAGGATCCCATATGGGTTAAGACTGCATGTTTGAGGTTGAAGGGTCATGCCTCATTGTGGTGGGACAATGTACAGGCTGACAGAGTCAAGAAAGGAAAGGAGAAAATCAAGTGTTGGGACAGGATGGTCGCCAAGCTGAAAGGGAATTCATTGCCAGGAGACTATGTGATTTCCTTGTTCCAGAAGTTGCAAAACGTTCAACAGAAAGATATTACCATGAAGGAGTACACATAAGAGTTCTACAGACTATCAATTCAGTCGGGACAAACCGATGAAGGAGAAGAAGTTGTCGTTAGATATGTGAACATCTTGAGGTATACGATATAGGACGAGTTGAGACTATCAAGATTCAGAGCAGTCGATGAAGCCTATCAACTAGCTCTGAAGGTAGAAGAGAAACTATCGAGGAAATCCGCAGCAACCAGAGGCAGGATGACTGGTCGGGGTGCGAAGACTATTTCCGCGAAATGCCAAAGTAGCGGCACCAGGAGGGAATCTGCCGAAGAAAACCGTTGTGCAGAAGGGACATCAACAAGGGAGAAAATGGAAGAGAACCGACGCAATGGTCGTGAGAACTGCGGCCATGGTGCATATGGTCGAAGTGGTCCATCCGATAGAAAAGGAGCTAACAAAGTAGCTATAATATGTTACAAGTGTCGAGGAGTCGGACACAAAGCATATGAGTTCCCAAAAAACCTACATGCTGCAGAGGAGTCGAAACCCAGACATCGAAGGGATGAGCAAGTTGACGAGAGGGCGGAGTCAACATCAACAACAGTTGAAGTGGGAAAATAAAGAGTCGGGCCATGATAGTCAGAAAGACATTGGTTTTGGATGATCGACGCAATGAGAAAGAGCCACCGTAGCGAAAGGCTATCTTTTGAACCAGAGTGTGGATCGAAGATTGGAGTTGCAAGACCATAGTTGATGGTGTCAACGGAGGTCATCGACAAAGAAGGATTGAAGTGTCGGGAAAACCCACACCCATATAAGATATCTTGGTTGCAAAAAGGGAATCATGTCAAGGTAGCCAAATAGTGCATGATTAACTTCAAGGTCGGGAAACTTGAAGATAGTGTACTGTGTGACGTAATCCCAATGGACACATGTCATCTATTGTTAGGGAGGCCATGGAAATATGATCAGAAGAATATCTATGATGGTCGAGCCAACACAGTCACAGTGTGGAAAAATGGCACGCGAAGTACTCTAAAGCTGAAACAGGAGGAGCAAGCCGACTATAAGTAGGGCAAGAGTAACTATTGGGAGAAGCGAGTACTAATGTGTTCAGTGAAAGAATTCATCACGAAGGAGGAAAAGCATTCGGGGTGCTACGCTATCATTCTGAAAGGACCATGTGTCGAGAGGTCGACAATGGAAAGGATTCTGGTCAAAGTCGAAAAGATGCTCGACGAGTCCAGAAGCATAGTAGTCGACAAAGCGCCGATGGGATTTCCACCGACAAGAAGCATATCCCATCAGCTAGACTTGATTCCAGAATCGAGTTTTCCAAACAAGGAACTGCATAGAATGACTCCGACAGAGGGTCAAGAGCTCAATCGACAGGTCCAGGATTTGTTGGACAGGGGATTGATCAGAGAAAGTCTGAGCCGTTGCGTTGTACCAACTGTATTAGCACCGAAGAAGGGAGGAGAATGGAGGATGTCTACAGACTCTAGAGCTATAAACAATATCACGATCAAGTATCGATTTCCATTGCCAAGAATGGACAACTTGATGGATTGTTTTAGTGGAGCGAGATACTTCATGAAGATCGACCTGAAGAGCGGTTATCACCAGATTCGGGTTAGAGAAGGATGTGAATGCTAGACAACATTCAAGATGAAGGAAGGGTTGTATGAGTGGTTAGCCATGCCATTTGGATTGATTAATGCACCTAGTATGTTCATGTGGTTGATGAACGAGGTTCTGAAACCATTCTTGGGAAATTTTGTCATAGTCTACCTAGATGACATTCTGATTTTCAGTCGAACCAAGACAGAACACTTGGAGCACATTCAACAGGTATTGCGAAAGATGCAGGAAAAGAAGTTGATGGTGAACCTGCAAAAATGCTTCTTCATGAAGGAAGAGCTGGTGTACTTGGTATTTGTAATCTCGGGTAAAGGGTTGGTGATGGATCCAGAAAAGTTGAAGGCAATATTGGATTGGACGGAACTGACGAGTGCGATTGGAGTGCGAATTTTCCATGGACTTGCTAGTTTCTTCAGGAAGTTCATCCAGGGATTCAATTGAATTTGTGCACCTTTGACAAAGTGCCTGAAGAAAGGGAATTTTATGTGGACGGAAGCTGCCCAAATATATTTTGACAAGTTGAAGGAAAAGGTCACTGAGATCCCAGTGTTAGTGCTCCCAGACTTTGACAAAGTTTTCCAAGTTGATTGCGACATGAGTGTGATGTCAATTGGAGTAGTGTTGATCCAGGAGGGTCGACCAATTGCATTCTTTAGTGAAAAGTTAGATGATGCGAAGCAGAAATATTTGATCTATGAACAAGAATTTTTTGCTATTGTCCAAGCATTGAAGAAGTGGAGGTATTATTTGTTGCCCAAGGAATTTGTATTATATATAGACCACCAAGCGCTGAGGTATTTGAATATGCAGTCAAAGTTGAATTAGTGGCACATGAAATGGCTCGAGTTCCTACAAGGATACACATTCATGTTGCGACATAATTCGGACAAGTCGAACAAGGTTTCCAATGCACTAAGTCAAAGAGTTGCATTGTTGAACACGATGATAGTTCAGGCAACAGGAATATAGTCGGTGAAGACAGAATATGAGACAGACGGGGATTTCGTGAAATCATAGGAGGCTTGTCATGAACCATGGAGTGTCAACAGAACTCCATACTTGGATTATTTCATCCAGGAGGGATACCTGTTCAGGGGACAACGGTTGTGCATTCCCATAGGATCAGTGAGAGAGAACCTAATCCGAGAATTGCATAGCGGAGGATTAGAAGGTCATTTTCGCATCGACAAGACCAAGGCATTGGTTGAAGAGAAGTATTATTGGCCATGTAAGACAACAGATGTCGGTAAGTGGGTACAACAGTGTCGAGTTTGCAAGTTGGAAAAAGGAAGAAGTCAAAATAAGGGGTTGTATACACCGTTGTCGGTACCGAATACCCCATGGGAGCACCTAAGCGTGGATTTTGTGCTAGGATTACCGAAGACGCAGTAAGGAAGTGACTCAATCTTTGTTGTAGTTGACAGATTTTCGAAGATGGCACACTTTATTCTGTGTCGGAAGACAAGTGACGCCACAAGAATTGTTGTTCTATTCTTCAAGGAGGTAGTAAGATTTCATGGGTTGCTGAAGAGTATCACATCGGATAGAGGTACCAATTTTATGGGGCATTTATGGAGAATCCTATGGAAGAAACTGGACATGAAGTTGCAGTTTAGCTCGGCATATCATCCGTAGACAAATGAACAAACCGAGGTGGTGAACAGAAGTTTGGGAAACCTTCTAAGATGTTTGACGGCCGACAGACCCAAGCAGTGGAAGAACATGTTGGCACAAGCGGAGTTTGCATACAACAATTCTGTGAATCAATCGACAGGTTTGAGCCCATTCCAGATTGTTCAGGGACGAAGCCCACATGGAGTGGTGGATTTGGTCGAGTTACCAACAGAGGTTAGAAAAAGTGCAGATGCAGAATCATTTGTAAAGCATATGAAAGAAGTGCATGAATATGTGCGAAAGTGCATAGAAAAGAGTAACACGACATACAAGTTGAGAGTCGATAGAAAGAAGAGGCTACAGTCGTTCAGTGAAGGGGACTTAGTCTATCCAAATTTGCGAAAGGAGATATTTCTGACAGGAACGTATAACAAGCTGAAGCTGAAGAAGCATGAGGGGGAAAACAGTTCGACTAAATGAGTCGGCTCTATTATGGCGAAAGCTTAACGAACAGAATGAGCAAAAGCAGGATTACGCAATACAGATAAACACAAATACGAACAGACAATATGGAGGAATGCGAACTGTTCTTCTATTACTTGCAAACAGATCAAAAAATGATTAATTCTGATAGATGTACATTACAATAGTCTACATTCTTATAAAGAATTCTGAGACGCTTGGGTGTTTTCCCGTTACATTCAGTTACAAAGAAGAAATTAGAACGGTTCCAACAGTTCAACCATTACAGTCGACTGTAACACAGAGAGACAGCCTGTCGTAGTTCAACAGTCGCTGATCGCATGTCGATGGTGCGAACTACAAGATTGTAGAACATGTCGAAGGTGCGGAACATGTCGTAGTATGTCGAAGTCGAGACTTGTCAGAGTTGTGTCGGAATCGAAAACTTGTCGAAGTATCGAAGATGTCGAAGTCATGTCGTGTCGAAACTTGTCGAAGTTGTATCAACAGTGATGACTGTATGAAGATGCATTGAATTTATAATCTGTAATGACCCTTTTTCAAAATTTTATGAAAATGCCCAATTTTCCAATTTTTCCCCAATTTCATCCTTTGACTAGTTTTGTTGTTTTGGCCTCCAAATTAACCCAAATGCTCCCAAATATTTTGTAAGGGTATATGAATGATATTTAGACTTGAATATTAAGTTCAGGGTTGATTTATAACCCTCAAAATACTTCTTCAAATTTGATTTATATTCTGGTCAATGTATGGTATTTTAACTAGCAATTTATGCATCAAATCCCCCCTGAGTAAACACTGGAAATGGCCTCCCAAATGCTTCCAAAATCCATCGAATTTATGAACAGAGGTAGGGGATGTATTAAGGATGTTATTAAGGTCTCATGTGCATCATTAATTTATTATTATATCTATTCCAACCCTCTCCCATTCAGTAGCAAAAATCACCAATTCGACCCTTGGGGAAATGGCACTATTTCTTCTCCCAATGCAATTAAACTGAGTAAAAATACTTCAAATTATCAAGTACAGTACATGAAAATTGTAAAATACATCCATGGAAGTATGTTAATCATAAATTAATCATATAATCATCCATTCATTCGAAATCATCAGCATTATCATGCTATACATCAATGTAGTGGGGAAATGGAGATTGTTTGCTCATTAATCAACATTTTTGCATACAATCAGTGGGTATTTCGACCTGAGACTTTCTGAATATGAATACCAGAGGATATGAATCTATTACAATTAGAAATATATTATATGAACCTCTCCCAATGAGTACAAGTGCTCACCCAAAGCGCAATCCCTCAAGGAGCATGAATATGCCTTCAAAACTGGAAATGGTGGAGAGAAAGTGTTGCACTAAACAAAACAATGAACCTTCCTATAGCTACTACCTGAAAAAAAAAACTCCATTAAATCACCATGAAATACCTGAGTGGCCTCTCCAAACACCAACTTGGATGGGAATCTTTCACCCTCGGAATTGGCTAAGGCAAGAAACTAGTCATCCACTAGCTCTCTCTTCACAAATGCAATTTTTCTCAAATCATCAAAAGCCATTCTCATACTTTATTTCTACATTTTACAACCAACATTAGCCTTCTAAGGGTCGAAATCCTCTCATTAGCTTCTAGAGATTTCCACTTAGAAAATATTCCACATTTGCCACTTGTCTCCCAGTTTCCAACCCTCCATCTTCTCTCAAATTGGAGTAGGAGTCTCTTTGGCTTCCCCCAACTCCATAAGCGCCTTTCTTGAGCCTATTTTTGGGGCTGACATGTCATAATGGTCATATTTCAGAAGTCAGATCTGAATTTTGTCATAGATGTCATAGATGCTTAATCATTGTTGTCATAAGACTAGGGAATCTAGCCCAAGTGTCCACTAGTCTCCAATTTGACTCTTCCTCTTCCATGGAGGTTACTATTCCATATCATTTCGACCTAAGATTCTCAATGCCATGTGTATGCCTTACCAACTCACCCAATAATGTTTTCCTTCCCATGGATTCGAAATGGCAAGTGATATTTTCCATGTGGCAGTGAGAAACCAAGCTAGTGTGGGTCCCACATCCTCCAAATGTCCTCAAAACCATTTGCCACCTATAATTCCTCTTGGATTCATTTATTCAACTTATTTATTAAATACTTGGACTGTTCTAATGTATAAACATTATTCATTTTCCCCCTTATTACAATTCCCAATGTACCTATTCAACCTAGGGAACTTGGTAGGATTAATGGGGATTGTCTGCTATACAATTATTGGAATGGGGACATTACAGTCCTCCCCACCCAAGATTACTTGTCCTCAAGCAATTGCAAATTAGGATGCTGCAAAATATTCTCCTCTTCCCATGTGGAATCTTGATTTGGTAGGTCCTTCCATTGTACAAAATATTCTTTGATAATTCTACTCCTCAACATTCTTTCCCATGTCTTCAAAATCTTTTTCGGAACAAGTGTGAGCTAACCTTCATCATCCAAGGGAGGAAGCATTTCTAAAGTGAGGATTTTCTGACCAAGAGATTTCTTGAGACAAGAAACATGAAATACATTATGGATTTTACTCCCTTCCGGAAGTTCTAGTTCACATGCTACTTCTCCAATCTTCCGCACTACCTTCTATGGCCCATAGTACCTTGGTTTTAATTTTTTTGATCCATTATTTTTGAGAGATGTTTGCTTATATGGCTGCAACCTTAAATATACTAAATCATTGACCTGAAAGGTTCTTTCTTCTCTATGTTTATCAGCATATTGTTTTTGTTGATTTTGAGCAACTTGCAAATTGTCTTTCAAGAGCTTTAAAATGTCTTGGCTCTCTTCCACCCAATCTTTAGCCTTTGGGGCTCTACTATCACCAAATATGATTTCAGCAAATGTAAGTGCATCATAACCATATAATGCTTTGAAAGGAGACATCCCTATTGCCCATGCTTTTTGCTGATCTCCCACATTGTTTCTTAGGTACCCTTCCAACTATTGATTCACCCTCTATGTTTGTCCATCAGTTTGTGGATGATAGATGGTACTTGGAGTCAATTGAGTGCCCACCAATCTAAAAATTTCTTGCCAAAAGGAACCCATGAATCTACTATCTCTATCACTGACAATGCTCTAGGGGAGCCCATGTAATCTGAAGATTTCTTTGAAAAAAATATCAGCCACTAGTGCAGCACTAAAAGATGATGTAACAACAAAGAAATGAGCAAATGTTTTCAACCCATCCACTACCACATATATGCAATCCTTACCCAAATATTTAGGCAAACCAGTGATGAAATCCATGGAGATACTGTCCCATTTTTGCTCCAAAATGGGCAATGGTTGTAATAGCCCAGCTGGACATGTGAGTTCTAATTTGTTTTGTTGACATACTTTATATTCATTCACATATTTCTGAACATCTTCCTTCAACCATTTCCAAAAAAACCTTTGCCTCAACTGTCTATAATTATTGAAGATCCCTGGATGGCTCGCTAGTGGGGAATCATGTGCTTCTTGCAAAATTCGGTACTTGAGCTTTGAAATCTGAATTAAATAAATTTTTCCCTTATAATATATCAGCCCATTCAAAATCCTATAGTTATCATCCCCTTTGATTCCATCCAACACATCACAAGCAAATTTGTCTTTAGCAAATTCAACTAGTAGCATGTTTCTCCAATCCTTGGCAATGTCCATGAGAGAAAAAGAAGGTCTTCTTGACAAAGCATCTGCTACTATATTATTCTTTCCCTTGACATATTCAATATCAAAATCATAAGCTTGGATTTTTCTTACCCACTTTTTTTCCTTTCATTTAGATATTTTTGGGTCAGAAAGTGTCTTAGACTATTGTGGTCAGTTTTCACCACAAACTTGCTACCCACCAAGTATTGTCTGAATTTGGTCAATGCATGCATAATGTCCAGAATTTCTTTATCATAGATGGAGTAATTTTTTTCATGAGGCTGCAACTTTCTGCTATCAAAGGCTATGGGGTGTTATCCTTGCTTTAGGACAGCCCCTATTCCTCCACCTGAAGCATCACATTCCACAACAAAAGGTTTAGTAAAATCAGGAAGTGCAAGTATGGGACAACTAATCATTACCTCTTTCATTTTTTGGAAAGCCCTTTTAGCCTCTTCATCCCACTTGAAAGCATCCTTCTTAGTCAAATCAATGAGTGGATAAGTCAACTTGGAGAATCCCTTCACAAATTTTCTGTAGTAGGTGCATATGCCAATAAAACCTCTAAATTCGGTAATATTTTTTGGTGATGGCCATTCTAAGATAGCCCTGATTTTTTCCATGTGTACCTTCACTTCTTCTTTCCCAATAATGTGCCTGTTGAGGTCTCGGGGTGCATGGTAAATTCAAGGTGCTGGAATGGGTCCAAGGCTCCCAACAGAGGGTGAAAACCCAGACTGAAATGCTTCAAAAAACCCTGCGCAAGGGCGGTTCTATCCCCAGCCTGTTTGGTATGGAATTATCCCATGGATATTCGTCCTCCGCTGGCACTCTATGAGTAGATGGGTTTGATCAATAGATCAAAACTTCAATACGGAAAAAAGAAGCTTAAAACTAAGTTTTTTCTAACTTAAACTATTAAGAAGAGAATCTAATCTGAGTTAGACCTATTCTAAAGGGAAGCTTGTTGTTTTGCAGATCAACCTTGATGTGAGAAGAGTAAGTGAATTTATCAACTTCAACAGAAATGTTAAAAGCTACATTCACTTATTCACCTAAATCATAATCCATTAATGAAAATTAAAAGAGAATAATTCAAGTAATTAAACCTGTTCAAGATCAACCTGTAATCACTGTGCTAATTGAAAAATTAACATTGATTAAGTAGTATATGAATCATTTGCAGAAATTGATAAAGAAAGTATCTAAATTAAAGAAATTTAACGAGACACCCTTATACAAAGATCTGTCATAAGAAAAATCAATACAAGAGATCTGTGCATTAATTAATGTATGCAAAGGAAACACATCCTGTAGATGAAAATTCTAAAGCTAGAAATCAGATGACATCAAAGAAACTTGATGATAAACAAGAGATGATTTGAAAGATTACTTCACTGCATTAAAAAGTCTGTAAACAAAATTACAAGGCTGTGATAAAAGAGAGTATCTTCACGTCCTCTCCTGCTGATTTCTGACCCAAAAATTATCAACCTCTATGGCTGAGACGTATTCTTCCTTAAATAAGGATTACAATGGAGTACAAAAAAGGGAATCCCAAAAGGTAGGGATTACAAAGTTTTAATTCGGCTATTAATCCAGAGAATCTGGCCATAATAATCTAAACAACCCTTAATTCAGTAAATTCTCTCTGCTTGAAGGTGGATTTTGAACAAAATTCATCTTGGAATTTCTGGAAAATCCCGTAGCAACATTGGAGAATTTGTCAATAGCTCAATGGTTATCGACAACAGGGAAAAGCCGGTCCTCCAAAACTTCGTGCTGAACCGCCAAAGAATCTCCTGGTTGATCCATAATGCTATCGAAAACAGAAAAATAGGACAGTGGGTCTTTTTTCACGGGAGCTGGTGGCGTTTCGGATTCTTCATTAATTATGAAATCTTGGATAATAGTATCATCTTGATTATGCAATTGTTCACTGCTTTCCTCGTCGTTCTTTTGAGGAGATTGTGAACAAGCTGACGAAATTTCAGAAACTCCTTCTCCACTACCATAGTTGATATAGGAAACACCTACATTAAACAATGGCGACATAAGTTCAGGAAATAGCAAGGAGTGAATCTCTTTGTGCATGGAAGATTCATTGAAAAGTTCACAATCAGTCGGCATCTTATTAATCAAATCGTCAGAAGGAAAGTTTTCCATACCAGGAAAAATTTCTATCAAATTCAAACGATGAGCCAAGTACTTCATACCTGCGATCATATTTAAGATAAGCTAAAGAGGATCGAAATGATTAAATGTGACGAAATGCAATGATTGAGATCATGTGAATTTTAGATTACAATCATTTCAACTGGAACGAAACGACGTCGCAGCATGTCAATAAAAAATGGATCATAACAAATCTTGTCAAGCAATCATATCTTCCAAGGTGATCATGCAGCGTGGAGTGAAACAAAACATTGCAACATGAATTGGAATAATTGAATCTCATACATTGAATCAACTGAACAGACGGTGAGGATTTATCAATAGAGGATGCAGGATAAATCCTTGCGGGATTTGTCCTAGTTTTATTCATGATTCCCGAAAGTTGCAATCCAAAAACTATGGGTTTCGGGATCACACACATGGATCAAAATACAAAACTTGTTTCTGAAAGCCGCAACCCAAAAATTGCAGGTTGCTGGTTTTGAAAACATGCTATGCAACTTAAAGAAAAATGGGAATCCGAAATCCTAAAGCCGCAACTGCGAGTTTCGGGTTTTGGGGTGATGATTCTTGAACTTATTAATAAGAAAATCCCGCATCCCGCACCTTTGAGGTTGTGGGTTTCAGGATCACCAAACCCAAATGACTGAAAATTTCTTTCCCACTACCCGCAACTGTCGGGTTCGGGATTTCGGGATGTCGGAAAGTCAGGTTCAGGCAGGAAGAAAATAAACAACAAAAAAATTAGAATTTGAATCTTTTTGTGATCAAAATACTGAAAAATTCTAAGGAAAGCAATATGATCAAGCTAACCAAAGGAATAAGTACAATATTTACAGAAACCCAACTCAAAATTCATATTCATAAGAACACTTCCATGAATATCTTTGTGCTAATTTGAAATCGGGGCTCTCATGCTTAATCGAAGCATGGGATCTGTTGTGGTCACACCAAATGGCGACTAGCTGGGAAGAACTAGTTATCTCTGCAAACAAACTTTAGTCAGAACGGTGCATTGGTCAAATGCATTTTCCAACCTGAAAATTTTAGAAAATATTTGTAAAGAGACAACCAATGAGCAGAAAACATAAGATTGATACGTTCCCATCAACGATCATGTTAAAAGTAATGCAAATCAAATAAGGAGGGTTAGGAGAGAGTAAGAGTCCTTAATCATTATGCAATCATTGAATCAACAGCTTGTGATGAACCTGGGACAAACTTAGAAATACTCATGGATATCCAATTTACCCATCACCTTGGTTTTATTATAAAACAGTCCCCCTAACTATATACAAAGTTTTTTTTTTTTGGAATAAATAACTTATAAAATAAGACCTTGTTGATACAAGACCATTTCCCTGACTTGTTAATCAGATATTGACAACACCACTCACAAACCTAATCTAGAAACTGATCAAGCTGGCTCGATAAGGAGACCCCTTGTCCTTAAGCTATGACACTAAAGGAAACTATCATGGCTTGATGACCACATGCTGATAGCTTCAGTCCAGATTAAACCTATGATCATGGCAGGGATGGCTTGTGATAAGACCCCCCTGTCCTTGCATACAACAGGAATCTTATAAAAAGAAAATACAGATATCATTCTAAGGATATAGACTACAAGGAACTACCGAGGCTTGGTAACCTCATGATGACAGCGTTACTCACCAATGTTCTGCAGATCATGAATGGACCGACCTGTGATAGGATCTTCCACCTCTCAAAAAAATTGAGAGTCATCTTCCAAGTGTGGTGGCTTGATGTGAAGATGTCATTCCACTAAACACCTATGAACTTAAAGGGATGGCTTGTGATAAGACCCCCCTCCTTGCAGCCTATCATTATTCAAGAAAATGATTAAGATGGTGACTGTAAAAGGATCCAGAGTGGATAAAGTTGTCTAGGTTTTCATGATATGCTGTGATTTTGAGACATAAAAATAGAAAGATTCCAACCATTTCCCGCATCTCAATTAAACAGATAAAGCATTTAAAAGGTAATGACCACAATGGAAAGATATCATTATCAAGGTCCTACATCATTCGACCGTGCATTCTTTACAAAACATATTCTGATATCAGTCGAAAGAGGTTGAGACCATCATACCATCCTGCAAGCTCATAATAGAGATCACATTAAAACTAGCTTCCAATCACTGCCAAATGTGTGGAGCTTATTGTTCAAAAGAAAACAATCCAATCAATGTAAAAGAAAACAACACACACCAAACCTATGTACAAAAGTACCAAATTTTCAAACAAGGTACTTTTTGAGCAATGTAACATTTATTGGATAAGTGTCTATAACTCCCTCCAGTGTTTGTAATCGAACAGTGCTGGGACCCATCTTTTCTCTAATAATGAAAGGTCCTAGCCAAAGGCGTTGGAATTTTGTATATTGGTTTTTATCCTTATGATGTTTATCCCATCTTAATACCAGATCCCCAACTGAGAATTCTCTGTTGGATGGAGATTTCTCATCAAACCATCTCTTCACCATCTGTTGATGATGATACAACGTATTCTTAGCCACTTCTCTGTCTTCCTCTAGCTTGAGCAATATGTCAATTTTGTGTTGAAGGGAAGAAGAGTCATCTTCTTGGATAGCTTGGGCTAATTGCAACGAAGGGATGGTGAGATTAGAAGGAAGGACAACTTCCTTTCCACACACTAGACATTAGTGTGAGTTCCTGATTGTAATACCCCCAATTCGACCCCTAGGATATATTAGCCTTTAATGTAAATAATGTGTACATGTGAGGTATGTTTTCCTAGCGTGGAGCTCAAGGCCAAGGCCCCGCTAGTGAAAGAGGAATTTTATTTAAAGGGCAAGCAATTGATATTTTGATACCATGTGCTCTTAAGCCATGGAAATTGTAATAGGATGTAAATAAACATCAGGCAATATAAAATACCAAAGCTGGCTACGGAGGCAATGAATGAGAAAGGGCCACGTGTATCCACTAGGGAGTGGTGAAGGGGCTATGGGAGTGACCCATAGGTTTCCATTTGTCATTATGTGAACCCATTGACTTCCTTAGGTGACATTAATGCCAATTGTAAGGAAGTGGTTGAGATTTCAGCCCATGACTTTGATGGAGTATGGGAAGCCCTGAAATTCGTATGGGAAGGTATGGGCTCTTTTGACTTGTCCCACAAGTCACTCTACATCTTGGGGGTTGCTCCATCCTTATCCCCATTCAAGTGTGGAAGTATGGGACATCTTTCACCACCCAAAAACGAGCTCCCAACAGTGAGAAAACCAGAAATCGCGACTGTGGGAGAACCCACGTTTTGGGAAGCCAAAAACGTCCCGATTTGGTATTGGACAGTGAAATCCAATGGGGGATCCATTGGTAGGAACCTTGGGGCGAATTTGGGAGCAATCGCTACCCCAAAAGCCATGGGAAAACCCAGTTTTAATGGCCCAGAAAATCAGTGACGGATTTGGGTTGTTTGTGACAGGTTTGTGAGAAATCCAATTGTGGATGTATGAATAGAGGATGGGATTGCTGAGTCTAGTTGGAAGGGTATGTGGCTCTGGGTTTGAGCTTAGTGGACTAGCATCCTCCTCTATCTCCCATTGCATGCTTGAGAAACCCAACCGTGTGTTGGCTTAGCATGGCTGTTTGAGTGAAACCCTGACTGTGAGGGAGCCATCTAGTTCCTCCTTAGTGGATACACAGCCCAGCTCGGGGGTGATCTCTCAGCTGAAAGAATACAGGCTGGACAGAGATCTATGGTTGGGTGGAACGTTGCTCTCACGTAGCCAGTCGTTGGACATCAACTTCTCAAGATAAGTGTTCTGTGGATTATAAATTATTCCATTTGTGTTCTGCAATATGTTAAATTGCCCACGTTTAATGAAATGAATTAATATAGAATCCATGCATGGCATACGAATGAGATTGGGTCCCTGTGTGTTGAATCATTCCTTGCTGTGATTGATATGATTGCAATTACTGTCTGTTTGAGTGCTTGTTAGCATGTTCATTCCGCTGTGTTTATATTGAAACGAATCTGCATATAGAAGTTTTAAAATGTTAGTTATTTATGTGCAAAAATTATTGGGGCTAAATTTACAAAAGCCCGGTATGTTGTTAATGTTTCATTCCCTGTTGTTCTATGGAGAAGGGGACGTTACAGAGTGGTATCAGAGCCCTAGGTTCAACACTACGGCCGTTGGTCCCTTCACAGAGATATAAGTCATTGTGTGTGTACATACATTTTATATTTGGAACTGAAATGCATATTGTGTGTTCATGCATTTTGTATTTGAAACAAAAATGCATTAGAGAAACCTTAAGATCGCATCACTGTTGGGGATTTTTGCAAATTGCTTGCATTTGATTGCATTGAGTGCATTCTATGAAATAGAGAAAGGAACATGGGCAACCTCTGCCATCTTATGCTGTTTTGAATTGCTGTTTCATGCTTAAAGAAGTGCAATTTTCGTTTCTTGGAATACTGTGTTGTTGCAAAAATAATGATCTCTGTTTGTTAAAAATTTCTAAGTGTTTTCGAAAATTCGTTTAACACTGTTTCGGGGAGAATTCCTGAATGTCTTCCGCAACTGCGGAAGCATTCGGCGAATTGCCCCGAAATTGCGGAAGCATTCCGCGAAGTTTTCCGCAACGCGGAGGAGTTCGGGAAGTTGCCCCGAAATTTGCGGAAGGAATTCTCTTCCGAAATTTGCGGAAGGATTCCGCGAGTTGTCCCGCAACGCGGAAAAATTCGGTGAAATGCTCCGAAAAAGCTGAAAATTTTTCTAAGTGTCGGCGTCGAAAGGAATTTTCGGAAGGAATCCTCTTCCGAAATTGCGGAAGGAATTCTCTTCCGAAATTTCGGAAGGATTCCGCAAGTCGTTCCACAACTGCGGAAGACTTCGCCGAGTCGTTCCGCAACTGCGGAAGACTTCGGCGAATCGTTCCGCAATTGCGGAAGGCTTCCGCGAACCTCCCCGAAACTGCGGAAGGATTCTGCGAACGGCTCCGAAATCGCTGAAGAATTCGGGAAAGTCTTCCGAAACGGCGGAAGCCTTCGCCGAATGGCTCCGCAATTGCGGGAGCCTTCGCCGAATGGCTCCGCAATTGCGGGAGCATTCGCCGAATGGCTCCGCAACGGAAGCCTTCGCCGAATGGCTCCGCAATTGCGGGAGCATTCGCCGAATGGCTCCACAATTGCGGGAGCATTCGGTGAACCGCCCCGCAGTTGCGGGAGCGTTCATTGAACCGACCCGTAGTTGCGGGAGCGTTCGCTGAACCGGCCCGCAGTGCGGAGAGATCCCCGAAAAAAAAAAAAAAAAAAAAAAAGAGTAAAGTGGCTAAAACTTGATTTTTTGATAGCAGGAGCATCCGAACTCAGAATGGAATGATTCCTGTGGGGCTCGGAGGCCATTGACGAAGGCCATGAAAGGACCAGTGAAGACCCGTAGCCCATTACACTCCGATTTGACAGAAAATGGATAATAGTGACTTTTGAAGGACAGAGTCCCGAGGCTTGACAGAAGGTCGGATTGAGCTGAAATTGATCAGGCGCGGCCATGAAGCAGGCACAATGTTAAGTTCCGAATCTTGGAACCAAACTCCAAAGGATATGGAGTCGGGGTGATCAAGAAGGCCAAAAAGCACTGTTCTGGGATTTTGAAAAGCTTGTGGGCAGTAAAAGTGACCCTATATGTGGGAATCAGAAATTTTATTGAACTAGACATTTCATATTATCATTAAGACGGACAGCTTCCGTTAGACGAAGATTTTCCAGAAATGCACCGTTTGGGAGATAGCCGTTTTTGGCCCAAAATTTGGAATTTTGGGAAAATGTGAAAAGTGAGAAGTAGTGAAATCCAGAAATTCATAGAAGATGAATGGTGCATCGGAATTGAAATCCGTGAATTGCTGAGTGTTCCTTGTTATATGGAATAACTTTGCCCGATAGATAGGTTTTTGTGATTCCTCATAGATTTTCTTCCACAGGTGGCTGAAGTTGGCATTCGGGACCAAAATGCAACTGTGTAAAATGTGCAAAATTGTAGTGAAAGTTGTCATTTTTTAAGGGATGCAGTTTCCACACCTGATGTCGGAATAAGGCATGAAAACAGGCATTGGAAAGCTTGTCCAATAGGGAACAATGATGCATGACCAGAGTTTGAATGAGGTCTACAGATATCATAGTTATTTAGTGCAGAAGAGTGCCAGCGGCTGTTTTGACAAACAAAATTTGTTGTCAATGTGGGCAATTTCTACAATTGCATGATATGGAAGAGAAATTCCATGATACGAGGAGGGATCGAAAAGGGAATAATTCCTTAAACCCCTGTTTGTTATCATACTTATAATTATGAAATTGTCATATGGCATAAAAATGTTAAAAATGTAAGGGATTACATAGATGTATATGCACTAGATGGCATCTTAACAAACATTGCATAGTGCATATGGAAATGCTTGTGCATAAATGGGATGTTGCATATTGGTAAAATAATGAAGTCTGCAAATGCAATGAATCACTAATGGAGAATATTGTGATTGATAATCACTTTTGACGTTGGTATTGGTTGTAGGACCAAAGATAACAAAGAGCATGGCTAAACGTGTTGGGGATGTTGTTGCATGAAGCCAACCACCTTACGTGGAAAGGATGGTGCAACAAATCTATGATCATAAAGTTGGCACAAGGACTGAACAGCCCTAGTAAGAGGCCAACTGATCAGGTAACATCAGGCGATGTTAATGGCAACCATGCAGGTAATGATTATTGGTGCCAAATTGCAGGAATGTTGAAAGAGGATTTGGTAAGATCTCTTCAACTATGTTTGAGCTATGTTGAGTTAGTTTGCTTGAGATATTGAATACCGATTGAGACTGTTAACCTACCAAGCTTGGTGAGGTGTGGGTAAGTGAAGGAAATGATCCTTACACCCTATGACTGTTTAGAAATCTCAATGCCTTCATATGAATTTATATCATGCCATGTGTATGTTGGTTATGTACTTAATAACCAAAGCAAGTGAGGACTGGTGGTCCTGATTATGGTAATACAAGTTATATGAGATAGTCATGTTTCGATCATAGTATGCTTGAATGCATAGTACTCATGAAACAATGCAAGATAGCATTAAGTAGATGTGCATTAAGAGATTTTATAAATCTCGTGATGCATTGTATGAATGCATAGGGATGATGCATGTTTTATTGCAAAATAAATAATGAATGAAATGACGAATTCATGATAATTCTAGGATCATTTCACGGGCTGTTATGAATGCAGAATAGTAAGTGCAGGAAGAGCCCAATCATGATCGAGGGGCTGCTAGAATGCTCTGTGGAAGGCCAAAGTTGTATGAATGATATGACTGTGGAATAATGAGTATTTACGATTTATTTAAGTTGCATGGATATGGTGACTATGTCTTGAAATTCTATTATGATAATGAAGCATATATAGAAGAGTGTAAATATTTCATTGCATTTCAATTGTAACAGCTGAAGGTGTTTGAATTATTGAGTGTTATAATTCTGAGATCACTTTAGTGACTATTATGGCAATGAATGATTATGTGCGTAGATACTCACAACATTTTGGCTGATTGAAGTTTCAGTTTCCGGTAGGAAGGTCTTACATATGGAAATGAGGATAAGTCCATAGTAGAGACCGGAATCTACCCCATGCAGAAGCCAAAGGTTATGAGAAGGATCTCATGGTTGAGAACTCTGAGTTCTATTAGTAAGAACAGTTGTAAATATCAGATTTGTAAATGTTTCGGATTTGAAATTTTTACTAATGACTGTTTGGCTTATATAAAAATGTGTCAGGAGGACATGCTGTAAGTAGATGCTCATGTATGGCAGCGAGCATAAGACCATAACGGGTAGAGTGGTATCACTTGCAGGAGCCAACAATATGAGGATAGCCGCATGGATAAGAAAACCAATTTCTGTAGTAGACAGAGTTGCAAATGCATACTGAATTTAATTATTAGTGCCATGGATTGGTTATGGAGCAATCGGATTTGAAATTGTATTGCTAAATGTTGCTAACTGTTTGGCTGTTTAATAAGTGTGCCAGGAAGACACATTGCAGTAAGACCATGATAGAGGTCCTGCAGAAGCCAAACTTCATGGGAAGGGATTCCCTGATTTGAAAATGGGTTCCAGGTGGAATGCCATAAGACATTATTAATGTTTCATCCGCACTACATGATTGGTAAACAATATGAGTGGGATGGTGAAGAATATGTCAGTAAGACATATGAAGGTTAGGTAACATCAAAAGGAATTGGGATGGCAAACCGAGGGACTGTCAACTCAGAGAAGGAGCCTCCATTCCTCATTAAAGAAGAGAAATAACATCTGCAAAATGGATAAGTGTTCCATAAACCCTGAATGATATATATATATATATACACATGCATGTCTAATTATTAGAGTTAATATGCAGAGCATGTTTTGATTTCATTTCCACAATAGCAGACTGCTTGAAGTATGATTAGGACCTTCATAGTTCACATCAGTAAGGAGTGCACGCCTTTCTGGTGTTGAGTTATGTTAGGGATGCCAATATTGACTACGCCTTAAGGGAGTGGACGCATTCCTGGTGTTTCAAGGTTGGATAGTGAATGATATGACATATGTTTACCGTTCTAGAGCAGCAATACTAATGAGCTTGCTATCCATTTTGTGTTGACAGATTATACATATGAAACTCAGTGCTGCACATTAAAGAGAAAAGTGAAGAAAATAGTACTCAAGAAGACTGTATGAGCAGTGGTAACCCTTGCGCAGGGTGAGTGGGTATCATGAGGCCATGATAGCCTGCAGTTAAGAAAGTCACCTAAAAAAAAAATTCCTTAATGGAACCGCTGGCTTACATAAGAGAAGAAGTGCCACCCTTGTGTGGGTGAAGAATTGTTATGCGCATTGAGGGATTGTGATACCGTGAAAGGCTGATGCAAGCCTAAGGCAGAGTAGTGGAGCCTTGACCTATAATGGTCAGTGGCGCAGTTACCTTCCATTGGTCGATGACCCAGACGTATGTGCTGGCTCGGCAATGGAGAGGGCCAACCAGGTATGGGACTGGTTGGGCACCACCAAATGCTTGGTAAACCCAGTCGGCGTGAAGGTGTATTGGTAGGGCATTAATTATTAGATGATTTGGAACAGCCTGCGCGCTGGCCAAACATCTTAGTCCGCAGGAGGATCCCAAGGCTTATAAAGTAAAAGCAGGACCCTGTGGACCAGAGAGGAAATGCACAGTATAGATAAGTATTCAATTTCATTTATTTTTTTTGTTTGATTTCAAGCATAAAGCTTGTATCAGTGAGCTGATGCATTATTGTTTCTTTGTTGGAAACCATGGTCATGCAGGAAGCAAGGACCCTGAAAGAACTAAAAGTTGCTTGGCAAATCCAGAAAGTGGCTGGTTGAGCGAGATTATTGATGATTTGGAGCAGCCTGCGTGCTGGCCAAACATGCGAGATTATTGATGATTTGGAGCAGCCTGCGTGCTGGCCAAACATGCGAGATTATTGATGATTTGGAGCAGCCTGCGTGCTGGCCAAACATGCGAGATTGTTGATGATTTGGAGCAGCCTGCGTGCTGGCCAAACATGCGAGATGGTTGATGATTTGGAGAAGCCTGCGTGCTGGCCAAACATACAAGGTTATTTGATGTTGTGGAGCAGCCTGCGTGCTGGACAAACATATAAGACTATTAGATGTTGAGGGGCAGCGTGCGCGCTGGCCAAACACCCAAATCCATAGGCGATTCCAAGGCTTGTAAAGCAAAGAAGGACCCTATGGAATAAAGTGAAGACATCTAGTGCAGATAAGTATTTGGTTATCTTGTAATTTCTTGCTTATGAATATACATGTGTATATGATTAGGTTATGATTTCCTATGAAAATAAACTAAACATGCGAATTAATTCAATGTTTGAGTGTAGGTATTGTTGGAAGCAATGACTATGAAAGCATCTTAAGGATGCATGTGGACATGTAACCACCCTAAAGAGCTCAGCATGAGCAGTAATGAAAGATGGGGCTAGTGGAGCTGTGTGAGTCCTAGCAGCTAGGAATTAGACCAACCAAGTGGAGGAACTCCATGGTTGAGAGATCTGGAATAGACCATAGACACTACGTGTCTTAGCCAAGAAGGGCAGGTCAAGCATTCACGTTGAAGTGAAAGAGGACAGGAGAATGAAAAACTACAGTGGTGGTGTGGGTTCCAGAATGGAACAAGACTAAGAGGAGAAACTCTTACTGCTCCCTCTCTTTCCTTTTTATTGATGCATCTATAAAATTAGAAAATTGTTGAATGCATGCATGATTGAAAGTAAAAGTGGGTTTATTTAATTAAAGTGAGTTGTGAATGCTAATTAATGAATTGTGAATGGATGAACATGAAGGAATTCATGTGTATGTTGGGAAAGCATGAAAAGTGTGGAAGTCTCATGAGTAAAACATGGACTATCCATGTCAATTGGGGAAAACCATTGACTGATTTTTAAATGTTTGGGTTATGCTTGGCCTAACGAGAATTGTAATGATGAATTTCACAGGTGGAAATTGAATCAATTGGTTGCAGCCGGTGCAGGCAAGTGTTGCTAGTAAGCAAAGTGTGGTCAGTTGTTTCCATTTACCATGGAGGCAGACCAAAGGCTATCAGGATTGGCTGGAAGTCTTCTTCAAACAATTGCCAAGACCCAAGAAAATCTTGGAGAGATGCTCAAGATGCAAAAGCAGCAGAACGAGATGAACCACGAGGTCTTGCAGGACACTCTTCGTCTGCAGAAAGAGGTAAAAAGCATTGTGAAAGAAATCAGCAAAGGAGATAAAAGTGGATCAATGAAGAAGCATTCATCCAATCGTCCGATTAAGAGACGCTCCAGGTGGAAAGACTCAAAGGAAATCGAGCAGGTAAAGATGAAGCAACCAGTGAAGTGTTGGAAATGTGGAGGGGATCATTGCCTCCGCAATTGCCCAACAAGAGAACCTCAAGAAGGTAGCAGCCATAAAGTTTTCAAACTTATGGATGAGCTGGAAGATCCAAATCAGCAGGAGCAGCTCGTGAAGATCAAAGGACTTGGTCCTGAAAGTTCAAAGTAAAGGATAGAATGCAGGGCAGATCTGCAAAGTTTTGAAGTTTTGGACATGTGTAAATTGTATATGTATGCCTAAGTCTTGGAACACCGAGGACGGTGTTGTTCTAAGGGGGAGGGGAATGTAATTCCCCCAATTCGACCCCTAGGATATATTATCCTTTAATGTAAATAATGTGTACATGTGAGGTATGTTTTCCTAGCGTGGAGCTCAAGGCCAAGGCCCCGCTAGTGAAAGCCGAATTTTATTTAAAGGGCAAGCAATTGATATTTTGATACCATGTGCTCTTAAGCCATGGAAATTGTAATAGGATGTAAATAAACATCAGGCAATATAAAATACCAAAGCTGGCTACGGAGGCAACGAATGAGAAAGGGCCACGTGTATCCACTAGGGAGTGGTGAGGGGGCTATGGGAGTGACCCATAGGTTTCCATTTGTCATTATGTGAACCCATTGACTTCCTTAGGTGACATTAATGCCAATTGTAAGGAAGTGGTTGAGATTTCAGCCCATGACTTTTATGGAGTATGGGAAGCCCTGAAATTCGTATGGGAAGGTATGGGCTCTTTTGACTTGTCCCACAAGTCACTCTACATCTTGGGGGTTGCTCCATCCTTATCCCCATTCAAGTGTGGAAGTATGGGACATCTTTCACCACCCAAAAACGAGCTCCCAACAGTGAGAAAACCAGAAATCGCGACTGTGGGAGAACCCACGTTTTGGGAAGCCAAAAACGTCCCGATTTGGTATTGGACAGTGAAATCCAATGGGGGATCCATTGGTAGGAACCTTGGGACGAATTTGGGAGCAATCGCTACCCCAAAAGCCATGGGAAAACCCAGTTTTAATGGCCCAGAAAATCAGTGACGGATTTGGGTTGTTTGTGACAGGTTTGTGAGAAATCCAATTGTGGATGTATGAATAGAGGATGGGATTGCTGAGTCTAGTTGGAAGGGTATGTGGCTCTGGGTTTGAGCTTAGTGGACTAGCATCCTCCTCTATCTCCCATTGCATGCTTGATAAACCCAACCGTGTGTTGGCTTAGCATGGCTGTTTGAGTGAAACCCTGACTGTGAGGGAGCCATCTAGTTCCTCCTTAGTGGATACACAGCCCAGCTCGGGGGTGATCTCTCAGCTAAAAGAATACAGGCTGGACAGAGATCTATGGTTGGGTGGAACGTTGCTCTCACGTAGCCAGTCGTTGGACATCAACTTCTCAAGATAAGTGTTCTGTGGATTATAAATTATTCCATTTGTGTTCTGCAATATGTTAAATTGCCCACGTTTAATGAAATGAATTAATATAGAATCCATGCATGGCATACGAATGAGATTGGGTCCCTGTGTGTTGAATCATTCCTTGCTGTGATTGATATGATTGCAATTACTGTCTGTTTGAGTGCTTGTTAGCATGTTCATTCCGCTGTGTTTATATTGAAACGAATCTGCATATAGAAGTTTTAAAATGTTAGTTATTTATGTGCAAAAATTATTGGGGCTAAATTTACAAAAGCCCGGTATGTTGTTAATGTTTCCTTCCCTGTTGTTCTATGGAGAAGGGGACATTACACTGATTATTTCCTTTGGAGTGATTTGGTCTGCCCCAACAGCATTATAGAGTTGTGTGTGCCAATCTTTATGATGAGAAGCTACCGTCTTTTTGAGAATATTTATCAGATTTTTGTTTGAAGACTCAGCCAAGCCATTACCTTGGGGATAATAATTGGCAGCAAACTTAAGCTTAATCCCTTTCTCAAGGGCATAATGTGTCAAATCGATCGAGGAAAAATAAGATGCATTATCAAAAACAAGATATTCTGGAGCACCAAACCTTGTAATTATCTGACTATCAAGGAAAGCAATTACTTGGTTTGCATTACATTGCGTGAGTGGGATTGCTTCAGTCCATCTGGTAAAGTAATATGTTGCTGTAAGAATGTACCTATGCTACAGGGATTGCTTCAGTCCATCTGGTAAAGTAATATGTGGCTGTAAGAATGTACCTATGCTACAGGGATTGCTTCAGTCCAATTTTTGACTAATCAATTGTTGCAGGCTCGTAGGGTGGAATTTCTCCCAAAAAAAAAATTCCGCATCTGTTGTAAGTTCGGATCTGGGAATAATCCCTATCCGCTTAACTATGGGAAGTACTTGGTCATAAGCCCTAAAAATCATTGTGAGGAGTACCATAGGAACCCCAAAGTAGCTGGCCCATTGAGAGGACCTGCCAGCAAAACGGGAAACGACCCCTACTTGGTTGACTAGTTCCCACCCGTGAGGTAAACCAAGAGCTGTCGTTTGTGGCAAAGCGGTTATAAGTTTTACCTGAGCCATGGAGTGAGGGGTACTGTCCCAATACGCAAGTCATCAGACAACATTGGTGGCTGAGTGAAATATCTGAACTATTAGGAAGCCGCATAGACCTGGGGTCCATATCAATTTCAGCTAAACTCTTGTCGATCACTGCCGCGTCGTTTCAGATCCAGCAAGTCGTTCCAGATCCAGTCATTTCAGATCTATTTTAGATCCAGTCGTTTTCGATCCATTAGGCGTCGTTTTAGATCCCTCTATTTTCGATCACTTCTACACCGTTGCAGATCTATCTGTTTCAGATCCCTTCCGCGCCGTAGTAGCTCCATTCTGGAAAAAAAAAGTTTTTTCTCCATATCTCCCTTTTTTCAGTTTGTTTGCCTTGAAAATTTCCTGGAACTCCTGTAATCCCATTCTACATATTTCATTTCTGAGGACCCCATCCAAAATTCCACTTTCCAAAGCCCAAAATCCCACATTTGTCTATGTTTAGGGTTTTCCATAACTTCCTCATATTTCACCCAATCACCTTCAAATTTTACCACAAATTTCCTTTCCTAATTCTGCTTCTTTGTCCCTCTCTGCCAAATTTTCCCATTCTTTCACCCTACTTCTGAAATCCTCCTTTTTTGCTTCCCTGTCCATTCGACAGAGTCCAAAACCTAGTCCAACCCCAATTACCCTTCATATTTTTTCCCAAATCCAGATTTTCCTTTACTGAACCAGTTTTTGTTTTTGTTTTTCTACCCACTCACCAAAAAAAAAGAAAAAAAATCCTGGTTATGGTTGTCACCCGCGCAGGAGCAAAAACCATGGAAGAAGCACTTGTAGCCATCCAAGCCAAATTCCAGGATCTTGATGAAAAATTTCTCGGCCTCCATCTTGAGCATTCAGCCATGAACAACAAACGATAGTCTGAGTCATCATCAGACAATGGGTTCTCTTCTTCCAGCAATTTCTGTGGTCCGAAGCTTGATTTTCCTCGCTTCAATGGTACTGATCCGACTGGATGGATCTATCGTGCAGAACAATATTTCAGTCTGCATAATACTTTTGATGTCAACAAAGTTCCACTTGCATCCTTTCATTTGGAACAGGAAGCTCTTCAATGGTATCGTTGGTACATCAAGGATCATGAACAACCAAAATGGACAGATTTTTGCCAGCTCCTTTTGCAACGATTTGGTCCCAGTACTTTTGATGACTTCACAGGATCCCTCACTAAACTTTGCCAAATTGGCACTGTGAGAGAGTACCAAACCGAATTTGAGAAACTAGCCAACCACACTGAAGGATTGCCTGATGACTTCTACCGGAGTTGTTTTATCAGTGGTCTAAAGGATGCAATCTGCTCTGAGGTCAAAATGTTCTATCCCAACACAATGATGGAAGCCCTAGGGTTGGCTGAGTTGGCAGAAGACAAGATTGTAGCCCAACAATGCTCCAAACCCCCTTTTGTTCCCTTCCAAAATATGGGTTCTCAATGACCTCTCATTCGCCCAGCTCCTCGACCAACTCCTATCAAGCATTTGTCTGAAACTGAGATGCAGGCCCGCAGAGAAAAAGGGATTTGTTATAATTGTGATGAGAAATTCACTCGGGGACATAGATGTGTTCAGCAAAAGATCTATCTCTTGGACATGGATTCTCCACCTGCCTCTGAAATTGGTGAAGAAGCTCTAGATACAATGGATGCTCAGGTCGACATTCTGGAGCCGCCTATTGACCCTCCATCTCAGGATGACCAGCCAGAGATATCTCTCCATGCTTTAGCTAGAATCACCACCCCCCAAAACATGCAGGTCAGGGGTTACTTCAAGAATCTTCCTCTTACAATACGCATTGATTCTGGCAGCACTCATAATTTCATTGACCGTCAGATCGCCAAACAGGCTGATTGTTTTGTCCATCCTTGCTCCAACTTTCAAGTCATGGTTGCTAATGGGGGCACCTTACCTTGCAAAGGGAAGTGCCATAATGTGCGTATTTCTATGGAAGATTATAACCTGCGCTCTGACATGTTTTCCTTGACCTTAGGCGGATGTGGTATTGGGCGCTCAATGGCTACGCACACTTGGCCCCATCTTATGGGATTTTGCAGAACTTTGGATGCAGGTTTCCACCAATGGACAAAAACCCACATTGACAGGCTTACAACCAGAGTCTCTCAGCATCATCAGCTCACATCACATGGGAAAACTCCTTAAGAAGAATTCACATGGTGTCATCGCTCAGATCCATTCCATTCAGATGCAACCATCAGCGGTCTCCACTACTCCTTTGGATCTACAACATATTCTGGATCGATATCCCGGTGTCTTTGTTGAACCAGTGGGATTGCCACCTTCAAGGCCAGAGGACCATCATATTCAGCTCCTTCCTGGAAGCGTTCCTCCCAACATCAAGCCCTATCGCTACCCATTACACCAAAAAACAGAGATTGAAATGCTCGTCCGGGACTTACTGAAGCAAGGTATTATTCACCCAAGCACTAGTTCATTTTCTTCACCAGTTCTTCTCGTCCACAAAAAAGATGGGTCATGGCGCCTTTGCATTGACTTCCGAGCACTTAATCACCTCACTATCAAGGACAAGTTTCCAATTCCTGTTGTTGATGAGCTTCTTGATGAGATTCATGGTGCTCAATTTTTCTCCAAGTTGGATCTTCGTTCTGGGTATCATCAAATTCAGGTTCATGAGGATGATATCCCTAATATAGATTTCCACACACATGATGGCCATTATGAGTTTTTGGTCATGCCCTTTGGCCTCACTAATGTTCCTTCCACATTCCAGGCCTTGATGAATAAAATATTCCGGCCCTACTTGAGGAAATTCATTTTGGTATTCTTTGATGATATCCTCATCTACAGTAAAACCTGGGTTGAACATCTCCAACATCTGGATCTTGTAATGAAACTTTTCTCTGACCATCATCTCCACGCCAAACAATCTAAATGTGTTTTTGGACAGCAGGAAGTCGAGTATCTTGGGCACATTATCTCAGCAGAAGGGGTTCGCGTGGATCCTGCCAAAATTACTGCCATGAACAATTGGCCGCGTCCTTAGACACTCAAGAGCCTTCGTGGTTTTTTGGGGTTGACTGGCTACTACCGTAAGTTTGTCAAGGATTATGGGAATATTGCAGCTCCATTAACTGCTCTATTGAAAAAGGATGCTTTTACATGGACACATGCTACTGAGTGTGCATTTGACAAACTGAAACAAGCTATGTGTACTACACCTGTTCTAGCTATGCCTGATTTTTCCAAACCCTTCACTATTGAGAGTGATGCTTGCGACAATGGACTTGGTGTTGTTCTCCTTCAAGATGATCACCCCGTTGCGTTCACCCACAAATCCCTTTCAGGTAAGAATTTAGCTGCCTCTACATATGAGAAGTGTTATGTAGAATTTTGTCCTACGGATAAGCCAAAACTCTCTTAACTTTAAAGCAAACTTTAAACTAACTCTAAAGCAAGAAACAAGTCAAAACAAATGCTACCTTGAATCCCTAGATCTAACAAACATCTCAGGATTAGAATGCTAAAGAGGGTAGAAGAAATTTAACTGACCTTCTATCCGGACACTTGTTTTTGGTATTTGCTCCAAGCTCCAAGCCCTCACTAGTGAACCTGTTAAGATGGAACCAAAACACAAGAATGCACTATTCTCTAGCAACCTGATATATGAGTTAGGATCTAAATCTATGAAAGATACAAATCATATTATTAAAACAAGATTAACACAAATGATTTGGGAAAACAAGACAAGTTATTCCATTACAACTTGAAGAATACTTACAAAAGGTGCTTGATGCCCAAGCCAATCCTTCAACTCCAAGTGTCTTCTCCTCTAGCTATCTCCACAACGCTGTAAGACCATAAGTTTGGTGCTCTCAAGAGTCCTCCTTTTTTCCAATGGCATGCCTCTTCTTTTATAGTGAATGGTGAGGTTAACCAACAAGAGAGATGGGTGGATCTAAGGAGAGATAAGTGGATCAGGGTTTCTAATCGAAGGAGATGAGTTGAGATCGAATCAAGGACCCCAATCTTCCATTATCTTCGAAAATCCAAAATCCCACAAGCCAAGGGAAAAAAGCTATTAAAAGAGTACCGCGTTTTGCAAAGACTGCAGAACGCGACACTGCCGCGCTTTGGGGAAAAAGCAGAACGCGGTAGTGTATAGTACCGCGTTTTGTAAAACTAGCAAGGCGCGGTAGTGTGTGTACATAAGGTCTAAGGTGGGTCAAAACTTGCCAGGGTGGATTCACCTTCAAGGTTGACTCATCATCTATCTCTTCTGGATGGTTTAAAATAGTAGGGAAAGTGTCGTCAACTTGTTTTGTGATGGGAATGCGACACTGTGAAACATAGAGGTATAACAGATGCCCCCTAAAGTGTGAGGTCAGAAGGGACTGATGGCCGAAAGACTTTACGAACATAATGTGCAGAGATAGCATAGAGGAGAGCGACACTGAGCTGAAAATAAAAACAAAGTGTTAGATATACCACCGAGGTGGGCATTCCCATGCTCGGAAACAGATGACTCAAAGCATGGCTGCCGACCAATACATTGCAGATCCATGAGTACTGAGATAATGTAGACTGTGGATAGATCATGGCTACTATGAACAATCGTAGATCCATGAGACAATAATGACACAGCCACGACCAATACAATAAGTGGATCTGTGTGACAATACAAGGGATATCGCCATCGCAGCCTGGATGCAATCAAAATGTAGAGGTGCGTCCAGGGTCTTCTACCCAATCGCAAGAAGATACGAATCTAACCATGTGATTACAAGATGTTGAAAGTCGAACATGGTAGAAACCATTTGATTACCGGTCAATGATGTGGACCGTTAACAAATGCGAGGGAGATCACCAATGATGAGAATGATTCCCAAGGTATCAATAGTACATCTCAACGAAATGCGAATAAATGAGTTGATGTCGAGCATCCGAGAGATTGCTTGATCAGAGGTCAATGATGTGAACCTGCTGTCAAACACGAGGAAACCTGCCATTGAGGCATGCAGGTACCAAGGTACTAATGGTTGATTTCTAAGTCTAATTCCTGGATAGTGATTTGGTGTCGACAGGAATAGACTCGTCGAAGGTGGGCCATGATGATTCCCACATAATCGACACGAAATCGGCACATATGATAGGATGATGAAGCAATGAAGTATGTATTGACACAGCGGAGGCCTGACACAATGAATGACTCGAAACAATGCAACCCTTTGAACATGTAACGGCATGTAACAGGACTTGGCAGCAGGGATTATTAATGAACAGAGGATAGACACCGGATGAGTGGACTCGTGGCCAGGGAGACGACCCATGATGACGACTATAACTCAAAAGACGGATACCCAAATATAGACAAGAGATAGACACATGCCATGTTCAAAGGTAACGACTGACAAGCTGCCATAGATAAACTTGACTTGTTCCCCCATATTTCCCCGACATGATGGACGAGTACCTCTTTCTTGTTTTACGAGCTTGAAGAGGATAACAGATGCTCGGTGTAGCTCATCTCATGGATGAGTCCAATCTCACATGTTTTGCGAACCTGAGAAAGGAGGGGTTCGTCCCAAAGTGGGTCCTTCGATGTTAATATTTTAACGAGTCCAAGGAAGGAAAACTCGGTAGTTTTTCATATTTAGAGAGCCTAAAAAAACTTAAAGGAAGCTCCATAATGTACTTTTTCGTAAAATTTAGTCCCTCGATCCCGAAAAAGTGTGAAACAATTTCCGAGAGAAATCTCCCAGCCGAAATTAACTGAGGTATACCTTTCTCGTAAATAGTCTAGACGGGCCGGAAAAGGGGTAACCTATCACCGAATAGACGACCTTTCAAATACTTTTACAAGTGTGAAAGAGTCAAGATCACTTGGCAATCTTTTCAATTTTAAGGAGTCTGAAAAGAGCTTAACTATGGACTCCTATGGTCTTTTTCGTAATTTTAAATTATTCTGGTCCGAAAAAAGAATAAAATACAACCAGGATAATACTTTCCTCATCGTTTAACGAGCATGAGTAAAGCTGACCGTACTCGACACCGTTTACTTGAGTTTGACAAGCACGACACAGGTGTGAAAGTGCTTGGAATATTTTTCAAGTTTTAAATCCAGAGCACGAAAAAGATAAAGTGGGCTCAAAATGAAGGTCAAATTACGAATAACCACCGCTGTGAATGTATCTCATTTCTACCGCGGATCCTGTCAATAAATGCTCAAAAACTGGACATTAGCAATGTGAACAAGGGTTTATTTTAATTATTAAAAATAGTAATTAATTAATTAACTAAAAAATGTGAAAAAAATGCTATATAAGGAATAGTAAAAATAGAAATTACTATTCATTTGTGTTTTTTTTTTTTACCCAAAGGAGACATTTTCACCCATTTTGGAGCAAAATTTCAAGGATCCATACCGGGAGTTCTGGGACACCATTTCGACCGCCGTCTGCACCAGGTAAGAGTGCTTGACCCCCTCTTTCATTTCATGTAAGAAATTTTTGCATTCACCAGGAAAAAATTAGTTTTTTAGCAAGCCCTTTTGGGCAAGAATCGCCCTCCACACTACCACGCGGGGGCCCTATCGAAAGACGCGGTACTGTTGAACAGTACCGCGCTGTATCCTCAATATGAGGCGCGGCAGTGTGGACTGCCGCGCGGTAGGGTGTCCTCCAGGCGCGGCACGGGCGAATTTCAAGTTCAAAAAATCAAATTTTCTCCAATTGTTTGCTGGAAGTAAGTTGTTAAAAAGTTACTAATTGTTTTGTTTGCCCTTTTGCAGGGATTTGCAACTTATTTGGAGCAAAATGGTAAGCTGGAAAGAGAGAGAGCACGAAGCGGATGATTTTGCAGCTGAAAATGACTTACCAACCGTGACCGCATTGCGAGAATGTGGTTTGCTAAAGTTTTTCAAGACCAAAGGGATCCGCCAGCAACCTAAACTCCTTACTCACCTTATCCAATTGTGGGAACCTGACACTCAAGCTTTCCGAGTGGGAGAGCATGTGCTTGAAATCCAACTTGAGGATATTTACTTCCTCACGGGCCTCTCGAAAAGAGGGGCCCGACCGAACTTTACCGGGTACACCGCTTCAGAATCAAGCACAGATGATTTAATTGCTCGATATTGCCAGGCAGGTTCGAGTAAGAAAAGTGGGAAGGTGGCCATAAAAGAGGTCACAAATCTTCCTTTAAAAACCTTGCTATTCACTATCACGCGTGCATCGGGAAGCGTGAGTCCACATCAGGCATCCCGTACGCAGGTGAATCTCGCAGCAGAGTGCATGGGAGGAACAGTTTTCAACTGGTGTGATGCAGTGTTGTCCAATCTGAAGGAACAGGTGCACAAGTGTAGGACTGGGAAAAATACCCAGTTTGGCTATGGGAGCATCCTGGTCACTTTCTTTCTGGTGAGGGTGCCACTACTGCGCCCACAGATATCTATGCCCCCTCGTCCACCTACTGAGCCATGGATGGCTCGATGGAGTGACTATGCCGGACGTCTTGGGGGACCTCAGCGGCTAGCCTTTGGAGAGGACTTCTTCTCTTGGCTAGAGGAGCCGATAGTCATGATTGACGACTATCCCTATTCAGGGGTAGATTTCCGTGAGGATATCGACTTGGCATTGCCGGAGGACGATGACTGGGACAACTCTGGTATGACCTTCATGGATATGTATTTTTTCCTTTTTGAATATTTAATTTTTATTGCTTTTTTAGAATGTGTAAAAGACGCCTAATATATATTCGCATGCATGTTGCAAACCGTGGACCACAGAGGCCAGCTAGATACTCTCCACTACGTCGTGGCGGTGTGGATCGTCAAGCTGCTCCTGACGAAGAGGAAGATGAAGACGAGGCATGAGGCATCCGGGACATTGAGAGGAACCTACAGGGATTGACCCATGGTATCCCTGCTATGCGGATGGATGACGTTCCTTACCACCTCCAGCGGCATACTGTGGGTGTTCCTGGTCGTATCAGTCGACTTCTTCGCAGGGTGGTTCGAGCTGTGGTATGTTACCACCAGCAGCGGGAGGAGTCCGATGAGGGACATGATAGGTCTCCTAGGTCTCCATAGATGGTCATTTGATCTTTTTGCGGCATGTATGCGATATGTAGGCTTTGAGGGCCAATTTTTTTTTTTTTTTATATGGGATTTGATCCCCAATTTTGTCTTTGACACAAACTTTATGTATTTTTTGAAAAAACACTCTTATATACCGTGATATGGACCTATTTATGATCTAAATATTTACAATGACTTGTGCATTCTATTTTTTATGATGTTTTTATGTATGAGAAAGATGCCAATCCAAAATGTAATTAGTCAATGAATCGGCAATACAATTGAATTCTCTCGGTACGTGTTGATATGTGATAAAATCAAATGACCGTTCCAAGAGGCGTACTCTTCGAAATAAACGAAGTAATGTAGGATTGCGAACTGTGTAAACACGGTTCAAATGAGAAACCACGAGTTGGGAGTCTAAAAAGACTGATAAGGAGTCAATCTCGAGTGAAGCAACCTCTGTCAAGAGACCAATGACTGCATGGTACTCCGCGATATTGTTGGTTGCAGGACCTAAACAATTGGCTCCTGAAGAAATCAACTCGCCAGTGGGGGAATAAATCACCCATGCTGCGGAAGCGAGATTCCGGGTATGTCGGCTTGCACCGTCGGCGAACCCAAAGTAGGCTGACATCTGCGCATAAAGTCACGAGTCAACGTAAGAGTAGATACATAAGGTCCATGCGCACACTAAACAGAAAGCAAAAAGCAAACTAAGTACATTATGTACAACAAGTAACCCGCGTAGGGTAACCTCACACGTAGAAACGCTTGAGGTATAGCCCGTTGCGGGGCCGTGCCAATGGCGTACCATCACAATCGACTAGTTCATAGGCTCCTTTTTCTAAGACACGTTTTACAATGAAGGGGCCGTACCACATAGATTCAAGTTTACCTTTTCCAAGCTTATCATGCATCTGATCATATGTAAGTACGAGGTCACCCTCATTGAAGATCCGAGGTTGAACGGATTTGTCGTATTGAGCTTTGACGCGTTTTTTGTGAGCTTCATTAGCCAAAGCGGCGTCGCGGCGGGTTTCATCTAGCTTGGCTAGGTATAGAAACCGTTCTTCTTCTGAAGTAGTGTGTGGAAGTAGCTCTATGGCTATCTTGAGTGATGGAATTTCACATTCAATCGGGAGAATGGCTTCTAGGCCGTACACCAGTTGAAATGGTGTAAACCCAGTAGCACTTTTCACTGAGGTTCGGTATGCCCACAGTGTTGAGAACAGAGCTGAGTGCCAATTGGACTTTTGGGTACCCACAATGCGCTGAATCATTCTTTTCAGGACTTTATTAATGGCTTCAACTTGGCCATTAGCTTGTGGGTAATACGGGGTTGAGTTTTCATGGCGAAAACCCAGTTTGGCACTTAGTTCTTCGATCATATGGTTCCTAAAATGGGAACCATGATCGGTCACAATAGACTGTGGGACACCGAATCTAGGTATGATATGATTGAATATGAACTGCGCTGCTGTTTTTCCGTCTTCAGCATATGTAGGCATCGCTTCAGCCCATTTTGTAAAATAGTCGACAGCTACTATGACATAGCTATGCCCCCCGACTGAAGTGGGCTTACAGTGCATAAAATCGATGCCCCATTTGGAGAAGGGGCTGACGGCAATGACAGGATGGAGTGGAGCAGGATGCGAGCGTGCTTTGCTATGAAAGAATTGACATGGCGGACACTTCTTGACTGTTTCAATGCAGTCTTTGAAAATTGAGGGCCAGAAGTATCCTGCTCGCAGTATTTTCTGGGCCGTAGCCATCCCAGAGAGATGACCACCACATGCTCCAGCGTGGCAGTCGTTGAGAACGCGTTCCGCCTCATCTAAGGTCAAACATCGTCGAAGGACGATGTCGACACCATGTCGATACAGAGTATCGTTCACTATAAGGTAGTATTTTGTGTGATGTCTGATACGTCGTCGTTCATCGCGGGTGAGATCGGGACGGAAGCGTTGGGTTTGGAGATATAAGAGAATATCCCCATACCACGGATCTGACGTGCTAATGAGGAACAATGATTCATCGGGGAGAGAATCAATGGGCTCGGATTGCTCAGTAGCACGGGGCAGGTTACAAATTAACTCAGCAAAGACCAGAGATTTCTTAGACTTGGCTTTGACAAATTCCAAGTCAAACTCTTGGAGGATGACAATCCAACGGGAGTACTTGCCCCCAAGCACTTGTCGTGTGAGGATATAGTACATTGGATTGAAATCGGCGATGACGGTGGTCCGGCGGAGTAAGATGTAATGACGGAATCTCTGGACAGCAAATACTGTCGCCAGAGCCAGCTTTTCAACATGTGAGTAGCGAGTTTCAGAGTCAAGAAGACTCTTGCTGAGATAGTACACCACATGTTCTATGCCGTTGTGGTCTTCCTGGACTAACACCATACCTATGGTGGAAATCGAGGCTGCGAGATAAAGGATATAGTCCTGTGTGTAATTGGGGGGTTGAATTACAGGATCTTTGGTTAAGGCTGCCTTTAAATTGTCAAAGGAGCATTGGGCTTCGTCATCCCATATGAAGGGAACATTCTTCTTGAGAAGCCGCATGTAGGCTTTTGTTATCTCAGACAGATTGCAGATAAAACGACGTAGAAAGTTTGCATGCCCTTGCAAACATTGAAGTTCTGGAATATTGGTGGGTGAAGGCAGGGCTATGATAGCTTCTACCTTTGCAGGATCTAGACGTATCCCGTCTTTGGAGACTATGAAGCCCAACAGTTTTCTGGCTTCGACACAGAAGACGCACTTATGCGGGTTCAAACGTATATTGTAGCGCCGGCACCTTTCGAAAATGGCACTCAAGTGATCTGGATGTTCTTCCCGAGTTCGAGAGTGAGCGGGAAGGTCATCAAGATATGGCTCTACGATATGTTTGATGTCATGGAATGCGTAGGACATCGCCCGTTGGAAAGTTGCCCCGGCATTTTTGAGGCCAAAAGGTAACTTTCGATATGCAAAGATCCCCCAAGGGCAGATAAAGGCCGTTTTGTGCTGGTCGGCTGGGAGGATATCGATCTGATTATAGCCAGAGAAGCCATCCATAAATGGAAAGATAACACTTTCGGCACAGTTATCGATGATCTGGTCGATAAACGGAGTTGGGTAGTTGTCCTTGGGACAAGCCTTGTTCAAATCACGGTAATCAACACAGACTCTAATCGTTCCCTGTTTCTTGGCTACGGGAACGATGTTGGATAGCCATTCTGTCAATGGGACAGGATAGATAAAACCAGCACGCAAAAGTTTTTCAACTTCTGCTTTAATGGCGGCTGCCTTACGAGGATGAACGGGTCAAAGTTTTTGCCGAACAGGTCGGGCGCCAGGGAAAGTTGGAATTTCGTGGACCACAATCGACGGGTCAATCCCTGGCATCTCTTCATAACTCCAAGCAAAAACATCGCGGAAAGTTTTAAAGTAGGCATTATAGAACTCCGTTTCGAGAGGAGTGCATGTTTTGCCAATGTGTACGTTTTCCACGATACCAGGCTTCACTGAGATATCGATGGGAGTGGTTGCCATAAGATTGGCCAAGTTGCCTTCAGAAAATACTTCGTCGAGGGAAGTGGGGAACTTGGTTTGAACCATCCCAAGTGAGGTACTGGATTTGGTGTCAGGCTCAAGTGACTGAATAGTGGGGAATGAAGATCGATGATGAAAATCTCCCCAAGGTGGCTCATCACCGCACATAACCTCTATGATTGATTCATCAGTGGGAAAAATCAATTTGAGAGGATCAAACAATGGTGGGTGTGTATGAGTTTCAGTCGAGAGCTGTGCCACTGTGTGATCAGTAGAACAGTCGACCCAATCTGTGGCTGATTGGATCGCGTCATATGCTGCAAGGTTTCTGTTCAAAGGCATGGAATTGCCATAGCCTTGGATCTGAGTAGGACTCGGGATCACCCATGAATCATCGGAAGGGGTGACGTGTGATGAAATCATGTTGACTGGTTGAAGATGGGTTCCCAGCTCTGGAAAAACTCCAATGAGGGATGAATCCTTCATGAGACCAACGCCTATGTCTTGGAACCGGTACCGAGGTTGATCCAATAACGGGACGATATTGGTGGAGTTCGGATGGGAGTCTGGGATACAGTAATCCAATTGATCAATAGTGACAATTTTCCCTTCATGAGGAAATTGTACAATCCGGAAGACTGTAGATGCTATGGCGGTCATGGCATAGAACCAGTTCCGACCAAGTAGGAGATTGTAATCCAAAGGTGCATCTACGACTTCGATGTGTATGGATACTGTTTTTCCCCCCAGTTCAACACCGATTGAGGGAATGAGTCCATATGGTTGAAAACCATGTCCATCAAACGCCCTAAGAGTAGTGGGAGAGGTTGTGACCTCGGGTGAGCCTAGGGCTCTCCAGCAGTTCAAAGACATAATCGACGTGGAAGCACCCTCATCTAACACAGTGCGGTGGATGACATTTCCACGGATTTTCGTATGCACCTAGAAGGCTAACTGGTGAGAAAGCCTAGGTTTAGCGTGCTCCAAGTTAAACATGATGGAGTTTGAAGTATCTGGGTCCAGTGCCCCCAGTGCTGAAAGTAGGGTTTTACGCTGCGTGGGGCAGTGTTGGAGAACCTCGAGAGTTGACATAGCGCAAGGTGCTTGAGCCAAATCCTCAACAATGTTGTAGTTTTGGGCAGCTCGCGCATTCGGATTGAATGTCGCCTTTCGTATAGTGCCCTTGGGTGGGCGTAGCACTGTATCCATAAGTGGTCTCTCGATATGGAGAGGACCATTAGGGGGGGAATAGGAATCGAATCTTCAACAGGAGATTTGCCTTTGGCTGTCTCCGATTGTTTGTTTGAACTTGGAGGATTGTCATACGTCTTTGAACGAGTGGTGATGTTAATCTCCTCATTACTTGTCATTAAGATTTCGCGGTTTGTGGACGTCTCTCCACAGGAAGGATTGGTCGGGTTGCCCCCTTGTGGGGATTCTTGGGCAACCATTTGCTGTTGTTGTTGGGGGAAAGGGTCAGTTAGCACTGCCGGGCGAGACGATCCTTTAACGAACTTGTGGACCTCGTCCTTGAAGGGACAGTCACGCGTATAATGATCATCTTGACAAATCAAGTAGGGAAACTTAGCTTTTCGACGTGGTTTCTGGTCATTCTGGGTAGGTTGTGGCTTGGGGTTCTCCTGCTGGTTCTTCTTGGGTTTACCATGATTGTTTTTCTTCTTTCCTCCGGATGGGTGTGATGTAGATTGGACTGCATTCACTTCGGAGGAGACAGCAGGAGAGGTGGAGGCTTTTGAAGCGGCCTGGGTAAAAGCGGGGGAAGCAGAAGCTTGTTGTCCCGTCGAGTTGGTAGCAGGCTGAGCTTTGACTGAACTAACGATACCATCGATTGGTGGTTCAGTGGTAGGCTTTGTAGGATCAGTGTGAACGCGGGAGGCATGTGGAAGAAGTTCATGTAAAGTACCGGATTGGGTATATACCAAATCCATGTATTGTGCTGCCGAGATGGCTTGTTCTTCTGTAACCGGTCCGCGCATAGCAATATCTCTGGCTATGGGAGGCAAAAAGGATTTTGTAAACCAATCAGCAAGTAGCTGATCCGGAATAGGTGCCTTTATTAGCCTACGACGTCTTCGCCACTCATGAATGTGATCCGAAATATGTGTAGAAGTGGTTTGACGTAGTGAAGTTAGCAGTTCTGTTCCAGTCTCATACCGGATGGGAAGCTGGAAATGTGTCAGAAACTGCATAGCCAAAGTGTTGAAATCACGAAAAGAGTGTTGTGGCAGCTCGATATACCATTTTGCTGCCGTTCCGGTGAGCGTGCGTTGGAAGAGCCGAAGTCGGATGGAATCATCCATCAAGGAGTTGGATGAACACCAAAGATGGAATGTCATCACGTGGTTCTTGGGGTCTTCCCCGGGTTTGGCATCGAACTTAGGAATGTCCGATGGTAGTTTGGCTGGGATAGGTGGCCAGTGAGGTTCGTGCCATATAGGATCGTTGATAAGCCTCGACAAATCAGGTAGATCAAGTGTGGCCAAAAAGGGAAGCTGACGGTTGGTCTGCGGGAATGAGTAATAACCATGTGGTGTCGAGAACCCTGGAGGGCCCTGCATAGCATACTGCTGTGTGTTATACCCATATGAGTTTCCCGCGGGATACTGCTGGAAATTCTGTGGATGGTAAGCCATCTGGTTAACCGGTTGATTGTAAGAAACCGGTTGGTGAGTGTTCTGCTGAGTGGGTATAGTACCCTGAGGCTGTTGATACCCAGGGATGGTTGCTGTTCCTTGTTGGGGAAAAGTTCCTTGGAATTGTTGTGTTCCAGGGATGTTACCACTATACTGTGCAAGTGGAAGATTTCCCATAGCAGGGTTGGGGGGTGGCTGCGACGGTGGTGTCCATGGAAGGCTCGTTCCTACTTGAGGAGCGAGTGGAAATTGAAGTGATGGGTTCCATGGAGCTGAAGCAGCTGAGGGGTAAGGGAAGCCAGAATTCAAGGTGGGGGAAATCTGAGATTGCCCCCCAGCTTGGTTCCAGTTTCCAAAAAGTGAATATCCCCCATTCTGTGGGATTTGATGATCCCATGAAGGAAGCATGCCTGACAAGGGTTGTTGAGAGTAAGGCCCGGTTGGAATACCGGGATAAAGTTGCCCACTGCCAGGTGGATTATACATACCGAACTGAGTAGATGCTGCTGGTTGGGAAGCTTGTTGGATCGAGCCAATAGGTTGTCCACCAGCAGTTAGGTTGGATGGCCCTATATGAGGAGGCTGTTGACTGGGAAGTGGGTTCCCAGCAAAAGGTTGTCCTCCAACTGGTTGGGTTGATGGCCCACCAGTTGGAGGTTGTTGACTCGGAACAGGGTGCCCAACGAAAGGTTGTCCACCAATTGGTTGGGTTGATGGCCCACCAGGGGGGATTTGGTAGCTAGAGTTGGGGACCACTGTAGTCGGTTGTCCACCTCCTGAGATAGTGTAAATGGTGGCTGAGGGTGATCCTCCGGTCCATCCGGAAGATCCAGCAGTGAGACTAAGCGTTCTTCCGCCGCTGGTCAAATATGATAACATGGATTGGCCAATGGCGCCAAAAGTACCTATTTGCGGAGGGGGTCGTCCATATCGAACAGGTGAGGACGGGGAAAAAATTGGGTTATCCCTCATAGAATGTGCACCAAATATAGGTGATGACAGCAAATGCGGGGAATTTAGCCCAGGGGTATTAGCGTCGTCCATGACATGTTCAATGGTAGAAGGACCCTCGATAACTGGGTCCGAGTTCATGTCCTGAAAAAGGTTTTGGGGATCCGGCAGGAAACTGGGTATGGTAACGTCTGAAGGTCCTGCGCCGTCTGCAAAGGAGTGTCGAAACTCCGTGCTAGACGGGATGTTGGGATCCCTATAGTAAGAAGGACGAGTGTGAGGGGTATATCTAGAGGCTGACGAGAGCATGTGCCCTGTGCTGCGTCTAAACCGCGCCGATGCTAACGGAGAGTTCGCTAGACTAACCATACTAGACTGAATGGAAGCCATGATTTCATGTCCCGGTGGGAGATTGGGTAGAGCTATAGTATGAGGTACGTTGCTAGAAGAACCTGTCTCCTGAGGATGAACACTGGGTGACGTAGTAATAACATGTGGAAGATCCGCCTGGGAAGTGATGAAACCGTAATCAGGTTCAAAAGGTGTGTCAGGTAGACGAGTATCTTCAATGATTTCAACGTATCCGCCTGGGACTGAAATTAAACCAGGTATGTCCTGGTCGGATCCTTCTGTGGTGCCAATAGATCCGTCTATATCATCGTGAAAAGTATCTGATGGACGGGAAGTGTTGGCATCCGGTAGAAGGATGACCTTTGGTCTAGTACTCTGGGTTGTACTAGGTTCAGTTGCGGTAACTATGTCCACTGTAACAGATAAATCTGGATTAACAGTGGGTGAGGTGACAGTGGAAGTCTCAGACGTGCTAGTGGTTGCAGAAGCTGCAATAGATCCTGAGACTATGCTGTGTGTGGCAGTTACGGGCGTAACTGGAGATGTTGTACGTATCGGTGGTGGAATATTGCCTCGACCAGCACCGCGGCCAGGAGGAGCAGGAATGCGTGATGCAGGCGGACCAGTAGTCCGTGGCGGTGGTGGTGGTGGAGGGATTTGGCCCTGTTGTCTTCGTGATCTTCGTGGTAGATCTGACATGATGACAGGAAAATGAAAATCGGGGGCAGTATCGTAACCAAAGAACTCAAAAACTCTAATGCAACCGAGTGTGCAGAAGAGGAGCTAGAAAAAGCAAGGCTCACAGGCCAAAAAAGCAAGCTCTAAAATCTATACTGAGACCGATGTCTCAATAAGCGAGCTGATCAACAAGAATGGCCAGAATGCCAACAAGCAGTCCCTAAAATAAAAAATGACCCTCTACAAAGATGAGATAGCAAGCAAACTCCTGACTAAGAGCTGGAGACCTCAGCAGGCTGTATCCTTCGCAAGGTGATGAAATCCAAGTCGAACAATACAACATGAGAGACCGATATAAGAAGGATATCCCTCTACCGAAAGGGATCCTGGGTAAAAGAGCCCTAGTAGAATAGATACTAAGCCACCTCATTCATGACACGTCGAAAAAGGTTTTGGGCACTTCAGCCTTCCGAAGAAGACAGCGATCGATGTTGCCTTAGGGCTAAGTGGAGTGCGGTATTCCACAGAGTCCGTCCGGTTCTCAATCTCGCGGCCGTTTAACCCCTGAAAGTTGGAAACAGTCAGGAGGCCCCTCCACAAACTGGCTGTGACCGTGTCAATAAGTACTAGAGGATTTTAGTTCCCTAAAGACAACGACTATGTCTCAGATGAAAATGACAAGGGGGAATTATTTTGATGCCTATCCCCGGTGTCCTACCTAACTACCAAATTCTTTTGATTTCCTCAAGTGAGGTTAAAGTTGGTTTAATTAGGGTGATTAATTTTAGTGGCTGTCTTTACTCAATCGGGTAGTGGACGTGAAACTTGATGGTGTTATGACGACTCAAACCATGCAAATGAGAATGAATCACAAACAAGCCTTTGTCTTCGATGAAATCTAGCTAAGGTAAAGATAGAGGTTCTTCGATCAAATATGCATGAAAATTTTCACAAGCAATCAAAGTAAAAGATTTTTCTTTTCTTTTCGATTTATAAACAAAGCCAAACTGAAGTAAACACTCTTTTCAATGCACTGATTTTACAATCTACAATGCTTCTATAATGAGAATTTCCATGGCAAAATCAATGGTTCATTTCCCTATGCAAAATACCACTAGACTTTTTTCAATTTAAACAACAAAATTGCTCTCAACTAATGATCTTTTTAATTTACTGAAAAATGATAATGATAATATGACTGTAAAACTACAGTATTCAGTAACAGAGAACAGTGATGTTGAGTTGGTTGTGGTGAAAAAATCAAGTTAATGCAATCAAACTGGAAAAATGACCAATATGTCAAAAGTGCCACTAATTCAATCAACAATCAAGCTCACAAACTGGGTAATAAGCACACCATGCAGACTGAGAATTAACCAGGATGCTAACAGGCAACAGTAAAGACTACCTAAGGCAGAGAGAAACTCAGGAAACCAAGCAAAGATAAAAAATTTAAACACTTGCAGACACTACCGCGGGTGGTGGTCTGGCTGAAGCGCGGCACTGTGACAGTACCGCTCTGGTACTAATTAAGAGAGCGCGGTACTACCGCGCTGGAGGCAGATATGAGGGCGCGGTACTGTGGCAAGGGAAAGAAAAAGCGCAACTTGAGAGGAAAAAATAAGATTTTCAGGGTTGTTGCTAACCCAGGGGACTCAGTGATTGAACAGGGAGATAAATACTGCGAGGAAGGGTGAATAAGGGTCAAAAAGGACCAAGATTCAAACTGGTTTGAAGTGCAACAAAAACTCACAAAAATGACTGTGAATTGAATCAATCAAGCAATAATCATCCCCAGTGGAGTCGCCATTCTTGTTATGTAGAATTTTGTCCTACGGATAAGCCAAAACTCTCTTAACTTTAAAGCAGACTTTAAACTAACTCTAAAGCAAGAAACAAGTCAAAACAAATGCTACCTTGAATCCCTAGATCTAACAAACATCTCAGGATTAGAATGCTAAAGAGGGTAGAAGAAATTTAACTGACCTTCTATCCGGACGCTTGTTTTTGGTATTTGCTCCAAGCTCCAAGCCCTCACTAGTGAACCTGTTAAGATGGAACCAAAACACAAGAATGCACTATTCTCTAGCAACCTGATATATGAGTTAGGATCTAAATCTATGAAAGATACAAATCATATTATTAAAACAAGATTAACACAAATGATTTGGGAAAACAAGACAAGTTATTCCATTACAACTTGAAGAATACTTACAAAAGGTGCTTGATGCCCAAGCCAATCCTTCAACTCCAAGTGTCTTCTCCTCTAGCTATGCCCACAACGCTGTAAGACCATAAGTTTGGTGCTCTCAAGAGTCCTCCTTTTTTCCAATGGCATGCCTCTTCTTTTATAGTGAATGGTGAGGTTAACCAACAAGAGAGATGGGTGGATCTAAGGAGAGATAAGTGGATCAGGGTTTCTAATCGAAGGAGATGAGTTGAGATCGAATCAAGGACCCCAATCTTCCATTATCTTCGAAAATCCAAAATCCCACAAGCCAAGGGAAAAAAGCTATTAAAAGAGTACCGCGTTTTGCAAAGACTGCAGAACGCGGCACTGCCGCGCTTTGGGGAAAAAGCAGAACGCGGTAGTGTATAGTACCGCGTTTTGTAAAACTAGCAAGGCGCGGTAGTGTGTGTACATAAGGTCTAAGGTGGGTCAAAACTTGCCAGGGTGGATTCACCTTCAAGGTTGACTCATCATCTGTCTCTTCTGGATGGTTTAAAACAGTAGGGAAAGTGTCGTCAACTTGTTTTGTGATGGGAATGCGACACTGTGAAACATAGAGGTATAACAAGAAGGAAATGATGGCTATTTTGCATGCAGTACAGAAGTGGCTGCCATATCTATTAGGGAATCATTTCTGCATCAAGACTAATCACCAGAGTCTGAAATATTTCTTGGAACAACGTGTATCCTCCCCAGCAAAACAGAAATGGGTTAGCAAACTCATGGGTTATGACTATGAGATCACTTACAAGAAGGGTAAGGACAATATTGTGGCGGATGCGCTTTCTCGCACATTTGATGACCAAGGTTCTCTTTTAGCTATTTCTATTCCTGTTCCAAATTGGTTGCAATCTTTTCAACAGGGCTATGCCAATGACTCTTCATTATCTCAAATCATTCAACGCTTGGCCAACAACCCTTATACTGTACCACATTACTCTTGGGATGGTACTTCCCTGAGATACAAGGATCGTCTGGTGCTTCCCCAGAGCACAGATATTCAACAGGATGTCTTCTATGAAATCCATGCTTCTCCATCGACAGGGCACTCTGGGTTCCTCAAAACGTATGAGCGAGCACGGCGTAACTTCTTTTGGCAAAGCATGAAAAGGTCAATTCAACAGATGGTGGCTGAATGTGATACCTGCGAGCACAATACGGGTGAAACGACACTCCTTCCGGGATTGCTCGAACCCTTGCCCATACCTACAAGGATTTGGACAGATATTTCTATGGATTTCATTGAAGGGCTCCCTAAGTCTGGAGGGAAGACAGTGATTTTGGTTGTGGTTGATCGCCTCTCCAAATATAGTCATTTTTGTGCTCTCATCCATCCCTATACATCCTCCTCAGTCGCTCAAATTTTCCTGGACCAGATCTTTCATCTTCATGGAATCCCTTCCTCCATTGTCTCGGATCGTGATGCGACTTTCACTAGTCATTTTTGGACAAAACTATTTCGCCACACTGGCACCAAACTGAAGATGAGTTTAGGGTATCACCCACAAATAGATGGTTAGGCTGAAATTATCAATAAATTCTTGGAAACTTATCTTCGTTGCTTCACCTCTGAACAACAACATCAGTGGGAAAAGTGGCACCCTCTCGCTGAAAGGTGGTACAATACCTCTTACCACATGGCCTCTAAAATGACTCCATATGAAGCAGTCTATGGTCAGGCACCGCCAGTTCTTCTTCCATACACCCCCAACAGTTCACCATTTCAGGAAGTTGACACAGTCCTTCACAACCGCGATCATATTCTTCGCATTTTGCGGGACAATCTTCACATGGCAAGAAATCGCATGAAGCAACAAGCCGATTAGCACCGTTCTGAGCGCACTTTTCAAGCAGGTGATATGGTTTTTCTTCATCTCCATCCGTACAAGCAATCCTCCCTGAAACTCAAAGGGCGTCATAAGCTCGCTCCAAAGTTCTATGGGCCATATCGGATTCTTCAGAAGATTGGGTCCATTGCTTATAAATTTGAACTTCCTCCTTCCCGCATTCATCCAGTATTTCATGTCTCTTGTTTGAAGAAATTTCTTGGCACCAACATCAGAGGACAAACTATTTTAACCGAACTGGATAATGAAGGATCCATCCTTTTGGAGCCGGAGGCCATCCTCAATAAGTGCACTTTCTCTCTCGCTCTATCACAGAGGTCGTAATCCAGTGGCACGGCATGCAACCAGAGGATGCTACATGGGAATCACTCCTTCAGATTCAACAACAATTTCTACATCTAAAGCTTTGAGGACAAAGATTTTTCTAAGGGGGAGGGGATGTTAGGAACCCATGTCTTTACTTTGTTAGTATATTGTTGTTGGACGCATATGCTTTGTAAGTCGTCCTGTAGTATTTGTTAATCCATAGTTATGTGATTGTTGTTTGGCGCATATTCTTTGTAAGTCGCCCATAGTATTGTTGATCCATAGTTTGTATTGGCCCATGGTTTTGACCCATAGTATTGGCGCCTAGACTTACTATATAAGTGTGTGTTGAGGCCTATGAAGGCATCGTGAAGTTATTTGTATTGAGCTTGCTCAAAGGAGGTTGCCCCATCGAAGTGGCCTGCGATCAATAAAAGTGATTCTGAGTTCTGATAATTCTGCTATCTCATGTATTTTGACAAATCAATTGTTGTAGGTTCTTCACACCATAGTTCAGAAAGAATTTGATATGATCATACCATTCGGATGTAGAAGTATCAATAATATTGACAAAACCTGTTGAGGCATCTTCCTCCTGCTCCCATTCACTCTGTTGCTGTGCAAGATCATTCGACTGAGCAGTAAGCAGACAGAGACCTTGTCCTTTCACAATTTTGGCCGGTCAAATTTCTAGATCATACTCTTGCAGGGATGTCATCCAATGGGCCCTTTTTTCACCCAATTCCTTCTGGACTAACACATTTCTAATGGCAGAGTATGAGACAATAACCTTTGTTCGATATTTTAACAAATAAGGCCTGTAATGTTGAACAGATTTGTAAATTGCACAGGCTTGTTTGTCAATTTGGGAATAATTAAGTTCTGCATTTTTTAATGTTGAGCTCATGAAGGATATCGGGATCTCAGCATCATTGTCGTGCCTCTGTGTCAAGACAGCTACATAAGAGAAATCAGTGGCAAAAGTATAGAGAATGAAATCTTTATCAAAGTTAGGGGACATAAGAGCAGGAGCTTCAGCAATGGCTTTTCTGATCTCAATGAAAGCATCTTTTTGTTCATGTGACCAAGCGAACTGTACATCTTTCTTGACTAATTGTTGTAAAGGTTTAACTATCTGAGCAAAATTAGGTACAAATCTATGACCAAAATTGATCTTACCTAAGAAATACTGCATGGCTTTGCGTGACCCTAGCAAGCCAATTTTTGAAATAACATCTGTACGTTCCGGGTCAATAATCATACCTTCTTTGGACACGATAAAACCGAGAAGCTTTCCTTCAATAACTGCAAACATAGATTTCTTTGGATTGAGCGAAATACCGAACTTCCTCCAATGTTCAAAAACCTATTTCAAGGCAAAAAGGTGTTCATGTCGCTTTTTAGATATATTGTGATAGCATCAAGATAAACTACGACAGAGTTATGCATTAAACCCCTGAAAGCTATATCCATAGCTCTCTGAAATGTAGCTCCGGCATTTATCAATCCGAAGGGAATTCGTCTGTAGGCAAATGTGCCTAGGGAGTTCTAAACATGTTTTTCAACTGGTCATCGGGTGCAACCATAACCTGGTTGTATCCCAAAAAACCATCCAGGAGTGAGAACATTTCAGAACCAGCCACCTTCTACAGAATTTGCTCCATAGGTGGAACAGGATAGTTGTTTTTTTCAGAAGCCCGATTCAAATTTCAGAAATCGACACACAGCCTGATTTCACCACTCTTCTTATGCACGGGCACCAAATTGGCAATCCATTGGGTGTGTATGACAGGAAAAATGATTCGGGCTACCAACAATTTTTCTAATTCTTTTTTCACAAAAGGTTCCAAGCTAGGGTGCATTTTCCGCAATTTTGGTTGATAGGGTTTCACCTCTGGCTTCATAGGTATGTTGTGATGCATGATGCTTGTGTCAAAGGTTTTCAATTCATCATAATTCCAGGAAAAAATGTCCTTGTATTCTTTACATAGCTTAATCATAGCTCTTCTTTCCTCGGGAGAACAATTAACTCCTATATTGATAAAGCGAGGTTCTTGTTCAGTACAGAAGTTAATTGGCTCATAACTTAGGGAGGAACTTTGAGTTTTGCAATTGGTCTTGTGTCTGAATTTATCCTGCAAATCATAGAATTTTCCCAAACTGACAACAGATTTCGGAATAACGTTTGAAGCATCAGAGAGTGATTTTACATTCTCTTCCTCATCTATGGCCATGTCTCGGAAAGTATCATGTGCAATGAGGAAGTCAAGTATCTGTTGATCGTCGTCAAACACTTTCCAATTGGTCACATTGTCAGGTATGGAAGGCCTATACATAAGTTCTATAGAAAAAGTCTGGGGTGACAAACCTTATGGTTGTATCAAACTAGATGTTGTGTTTGCTAGGAGATTGGCATCGAAATTCTGTGACCTAGGGACAAAATTAATGTTAAATGCAGAAAAGGAATTGGTGAGATCCCTTACCAGTTTCTGATAATTCATCAGGAGAGTAGACAAGCAATGTATCTTGTTCCTTACCTGTTTGACAATGATCTCGGAATCCCCAAAGCAATGAATAACATGTACACCCATATCAATAGCCTTTTTAAGTCCTTGAACAAGGGCTTCGTAATCATCCACGTTGTTGGTACAGTCAAATTCTAATCTGCAAGCGATCCTAGTTTTAATCCCTTTTGGGTTGATGAGGACACAACCTGCACCAGCTCCTTCCTTAGACCTAGAGCCATCAAAAAATAAAGTCCAAGCAATCGGATCTATTCTAAAATTTGTATTTAAATTGAAAACATTATGTACAACATCTCCAGTGAAAGGTACAGTGGTGAACTGAGTGATTTGAGATTGTTTCTGTAAATTTTTATCTGGAGAATAGTCAGCAGGAAAATATCCAAAGAAAGTGTCGAACGTGAAATGTTCAATGTGTGAATTGAGATAACTAGCAGGATCACTAGAGTCATTCATATATGTGACTATTTGTTTCATGAATGGTTCCCTACTAATTTTGATTTTGTTGGGTTGGCCATTATAGGGTAACCATAGATGAGACCAATCAGTGGCAAAGTAGCCTTTTAGTTTCTCTCACCAGTCCCTACTTAACCACATCCCATAAGCTTCAGGAATGTCAGCCACCACTATGTCTATAGTTTGGTGAATGCGTGGGTCAGTAGATAATGTAAGCAAGACATTTCTCGACCTTCCTACTACCCTAACTTTTGAGTTGTCGAGTTGAACGATCTAAGTAGGGAAAGGTTCCCATGTGGCGTTAAGTTTTCTACAAATGGACAATGGAATTACATTGGATGAAGCACAAGAGTCTATCATGCAGTTATGCACATTTCTGTTGAAGATCTCAAAAGTCAGAAGAAAAGGGGGTGTCCTTTTGCTCCCTGGTTTTGATCATATGATTTGGTAAGGGAGTCAAATTTATTATTCTGAGAGTCTATGGTTTGTCTGACTACCATACTTTTGGGTAAGGTGTCTCTCATAGAAGGAATCTTCAATAATTCAAACATAGAGATGTTAGCCTTAACTCTTTTCAGATCATCAACTAGATTATACTCTATCTCTGGAATAATTGTATCCCTTCGAGGAACAGTTTTTCCCTTATTGGGAACAATTGTTGAGGATGAAGGTTCCTGAGGGAATTGTGGTATTGACCTTGTGTTGTAAGGGTGTTGGATGTTGAACACAGTCTCAGGTTCTTCTTCCTCTTTGTTCATGGGGAGTTCAGAGAAATAGCTAACAGTGTTTACCTACAGGTCCTCTTGTTCTTCGTTCTCTTCAGGCGACTATGAGTCGTTGTTGGTATGATCATTGGAGGTCTTAGGAATAGTTTGGGATTCTGTTGCCAAGGCTCTAAAAATGGAATATATTTCTTCATTTGAAATTTCCTCAGTGGGATCAGGAGGTGCTGGATTCTGAGGAGGCTGATAAGGTCTCCTAAAAGGGGTCCTTACAAAATCTTTGTTTTGGTTTTGATTCTCGTTGTTATTCCTTTTCAGATCAACCATCTCATTTGAGATTTTCTAAAGAAATTTCTTTACATCAGTCATGTCAAATGGATCCTTGTTTTGGGTAGAATCCCTAGGCACAATGTCAGTTTTCTTCTTAGATGTGGAAGTAGAGGTTTGTTCTTCTATTGCATCGAGGCCATCTTTAAGACAATAAATATCTTTTTCAACTTGGATAGCTTCAATGTAGGCTTCATATAAAAAAAATTCGTGTGATCTTTTTACCCTTATTGCAATGAGGGCAGAAAGACCCTTTTCATAAAAGGAAACCAGAATCTCTTCGGCTAGGAGAACAGGAGCAGGGATTCTATTCTTTAGGTAATAAAACCTTTGATTATAATCTTTAATTCTTTCTTTACCTTTCATCTTTATAGAAGATAACTCCAAAACTAAGTCCTGTGGTGTTTTTTCATCTCCAAACTTTTGGACAAACAGCTTTTCAAAATCATCCCAGGATGTAATAGATCTCGCTTCCAAGGCAAAATACCATGTAGATGCCTTGCCCTCAAATGTGTAAGGTAAAATTCTGCACACTACATCCTCGTGATTAATATTTCTAAGCCTGATGGCTTGCATGAAAGTTTTAATATGTTCAAGTGTAGGTGACTTGTCATCTGGGTTATATTTGGGAAGCCATTTTTCTAGGTTCTTAGGTAACCTGTTTTGGTCACCAAGTATCCATACAACATCTTGATCAAGCCAAGGTATATTATGGCCTTCTCCAACCATGGGTCTTTCTTCTTCTTTCTTAGATGAAGATTCAGAAGAGTGTTCACCTTCAGATGAGAAGGAAGAAGATGAAGGAGGAGATGATGGTGGTCCACCTGAAGGAATTACTTGTGAGGATGGTGCGGTTTCAGTAAATAACAAATCAAGATTGAATTCAGAAGGTTGTTGCTGATTCGATGAACCGTTTTGCTCTGAATTTTGTTCAGTGTTTTGTTCAGCTGAACCTTGACTAACTTGATCTGCAGGCTGTGGGTTAGGTTTTTCTTGGTGGATTGTCGCTAATCCTTGATTTATCTGTAAAGAGAGTCTTTGCTGCAATCTAGCAGTGCCTTCACTGGACCTCTTGAGTATCTCTTCAAGCAGTATAGGTCCTCTAGTGGGTGATGTGATAATGATATCTCCTGTTGTTGGATCTCGGTGAGCTATTGGGGTAACAGAGATAGTAGTTGGTTGTTGTATTGGTTGCTTAACAGAAGTAGATGCTTGAGTGTGACTATGGATGACAATCGGTATTCTTGCTGGAGGAGGTTTCTGAGTATTATATTTAGGCATATTTAACTACCTTCCCTCCTTCTAGCACCATTTGTTGAGGCCTCGGGGGTGCATGGTAAATGCAAGGTGCTGGAATGGGTCCAAGGCTCCCAACATAGGGTGAAAACCCAGACTGAAAGGCTTCGAAAAACCCTGCGCAAGGGCGATTCTATCCCCAACCTGTTTGGTATGGAATTCTCCCATGGATATTCGGCCTTCGCTGGCACTCTATGAGTAGATGGGTTTGATCAATAGATTGGAACTTCAATACGAAAAAAAGAAGCTTAAAACTAAGTTTGTTCTAACTTAAACTATTAAGAAGAGAATCTAATCTGAGTTAGACCTATTCTAATGGGAAGCTTTTTGTTGTGCAGATCGACCTTGATATGAGAAGAGTAAGTGAATTTATCAACTTCAACAGAAACGTTAAAAAGTACATTCACTTATTCACTTAAATCATAATCCATTAATGAAAATTAAAAGAGAATAATTCAAGTAATTAAACCTATTCAAGATCAACCTGTAATCACTATGCTAATTGAAAAATTAACATTGATTAAGTAGTATATGAATCATTTGCAGAAATCGATAAAGAAAGTATCTAAATTAAAGAAATTTAACGAGACAACCTTATACAAAGATCTGTCATAAGAAAAATCAATACAAGAGATCTGTGCATTAATTAATTTATGCAAAGGAAACACATCCTGTAGATGAAAATTCTAAAGCTAGAAATCAGACTGCATCAAAAAAACTTGATGATAAACAAGAGATGATTTGAAAGATTACTTCACTGCATTAAGAAGTCTGTAAACAAAATTACAAGGCTGTGATAAAAGAGAGTATCTTCACGTCCTCTCCTACTGATTTCTGACCCAAAAATTATCAACCTTTATGCCTGAGAGGTATTCTTCCTTAAATAAAGATTACAATGGAGTACAACAAAGGGAATCCCCAAAGGTAAGGATTACAGAGTTTTAATTCGGCTATTAATCTAGAGAATCCGGCCATAATAATCTAAACAACCCTTAATTCAGTAAATTCCCTCCGCTTGAAGGTGGATTTTGAAAAAAAGTCTCCTTGGGATTTCTGGAAAATCCCGTAGCAACATTGGAGAATTTGTCAACATCTTAATAGTTATCGACAATAGGGAAAAGTCGGTGCTCCAAAACTTCCTATTGAACTACCACAGAATCTCCTAGTTGGTCCATAATGCTATCGAAAACAGAAAAATCGAACAGTGGGTCTTTTTTCATGGGAGATGGTTGCGTTTGGGGTTCTTAATTAATTACAAAATCTTGGATAATAGTATCATCATGATCATGCAACTGTTCACTGCTTTCCTCTTCGTTCTTCTGAGGAGATGGTGAACAAGTTCGCAGAATTTCAGAAACTCCTTCTCCGCTACCATAGTTGATATCAGAAACACCTGCATTAAACAATGAAGACATAGGTTCAGGAAATATCAAGGAGTGAAGCTCTTCATGCATGGAAGATTCATTGAAAAGTTCACAATCAGTCGGCATGTTGTTCATCAAATCGTCAGAAGGAAAGTTTGCCATAATAGGAAAAATTTCTATCAAATTCAAACGATGAGCCAAGTATTTCATACTTGCGGCCATATTTAAGATAAGCTAAAGACGATCGAAATGATTAAATGTGAAGAGATGCAATGATTGAGATCATGTGAATTTGATATTACAATCATTTAAACTGGAACGAAACGACATCGCATCATGTCAATAAAAAATGGATCATAACAAATCTTGTCAAGCAATCATATCTTCCAGGGTGATCATGCAGCGCGGAGTGAAACAAAACATTGCAACGTGAATTGGAATAATTGAATCTCATCCATTGAATCAACTAAACAGACGGTGAGGATTTAACAATAGAGGATGCGGGATTTGTCCTAGTTTTACTCATGATTCCTGAAAGCCACAATCCAAAAACTGCGGGTTTCGAGATCACACACATGGATCAAAATACAAAACATGTTTCCGAAAGTTGCAACCCCAAAATTGCAGGTTGCGAGTTTCAGAAACATACTACGCAACTTAAAGAAAAAATGGAATCCAAAATCCAAAAGCCGCAACTGCGGGTTTCAGGTTTCAGGGTGGCAATTCTCGAACTTATTAATAAGAAAATCCTGCATCCCACACCTTTCGGGTTGCGGGTTTCGGGATCACCAAACCCAAACGACTGAAAATTGCTTTCTCGCTACCCGTAATTGTCAGGTTCAGGATTTCGAGATGTCGGAAAGTCGGGTTCGAGCAGGAGGAAAATAAACAACAAAAAACTTAGAATTTGAATCTTTCTGTGATTGAAATACTGAAAAATTCTAAGGAAAGCAGTATGATCAAGCTAACCAAAGGCATAAGTACAAGATTTGCAGAAACCCAGCTCAAAATTCATATTCATAAGAACACTTGCACAAATATCTTTGTGCTAATTTGAAATCGGGGCTCTCATGCTTAACCGAAGCATGGGATCTGTTTTGGTCACAACAGTGCCCAAGATACAGAAATTCTTTCATCCCAAATTCACACTTTGACAACTTAGCAAATAAGGACTCTTCTTCAAAACTTTCAACACAATCTCTAATTGTTGCAAATGCTCTTCCCATGTTTTACTGTAAATGAGAATGTCATCAAAGAAAACCAAAACAAACCTCCTTAGTTTCTTGCAAAAGATCATATTCATGCATGTTTGAAATGTGGCTGGAGCATTAGTTAACCCAAAAGGCATGACAAGAAATTCAAAGTGACCATAATGACATTGAAAAGCATTCTTTTTCACATCTTCATCTTTCATTTGAATTTGATGATACCCTGATCTAAGGTAAATTTTGGAGAATTATTTGGCCCCATTTAGCTCATCCATGAGATCATAAATCCTAGGAATATGATACCTATTCTTGATATTCTTTTTGTTCAAGGCTCTAAAATCTATGCACATTCTCAATGTTCCATCTTTTTTCTTCACTAGCACTACTGAAGAAGCATAAGGGCTAGAGCTTGGTCTAATGCGTCCCAACTCTAGGAGTTCTTGGATGGATTTTTCAATCTCATCTCCGAAATTTTTAGGATGTCTATAAGGTGGTATCTAAATGGGTGAAGTACCCTCCTCCAAAATAATGTTGTGCTCAACCCCCCTATCTGGTGGTCTACCATGTGGAAGGTCTCTAAATTTTTTTTTATATTTTTGCAAAAGTCTCTGTATCTCCTTTGGGTGTTCAACAATCTTTATATTTGTCTTGGGAGATGTAATATGACATTCAACATCCCATTCTATGTCCCCATGCTTCAATATAGACGTCATAATATTGCAAGTCACGACTTGATTTGGATAAGTGTGCTACACTCTCACAACTCTTTGTACCCCTTTTGAATCTTGGAATTTCATTTCAGGAATTTGATAATTTACTGTATGATCTCCTATTGAATACAGACATTGCAATCCCAAAACCACATTAGTATCAGCAACATGAACCACATAAAAACTATCAACAAAATTATAGTTACCTACGGTGACTTGCAGCTTTGGAACCCATGTTTTGCATTGCATTGTGTTGTGACCGGGAATGACCACTGTGAAGCCATAAAATGGTTCAATAGGTATCTTTATTTTCTCCACCATCTCTACATCAATGAAGTTATGGGTGGCTCCTCCATCTACCAAAACTAAATCTCTTTGTCCTTGTACCACACCCTTGCATCGGATAGTATGATAGCGAGGTACTGCTGAAAGTACTGCCATTCTTGCTTTGTCCGGTTAAGGTTGATCTTCTTCTTGTCTTTCCTCTTCTACTGTTGTCTCATATTCCTCTTCTTGATATGAAATATTTTCATATTCATCCATTCCCCCATCATACCCCTCATTATCATAAAATACTTCTATGTATTGAGCCTTCCGTTAAGTACATTTGTGCCCCAGTGTCCATGGTTGGAAGCATGTGAATCATAGTTTCTTTTTTCGAAGTTCATACCTGTTTAGTCCTTATTTTTTATTCCTTTCAAATGACTCTCTTTTCCAAGGTTTCTTATCATATCCATCCATTTTCCAAGGTTTCTTTTCAAATTTGTAGTTAGGCTTGGGAGGAAATCTTGTTCTAGGAAGCACATTTTGGAGATCCCTAGTCAAACTCATTGCATCTTTTAATGTAGTTGGCTTGTGGGATTTGAACAAAAATTTTAAGGGTTAAGCCAAACCTTCAGTGAAAAGCAATACCAACCTTCCCATATAGATATCAGCCACCTTAACTGATAGTTTTTGAAAGTCCAACATATATTCAGTAGGGGTCCCAGTTTGCTTCAATTGAGTTAGTTCTTTGAAAGGCAATTCTGGATCTTTTTGTTTAAATCTCTCTAATACCCTATCAACAAATTATCCATATGTTTTAACCTGATTATGACCCAAGGTTTTCATCCCATGAAACCACCATTCATTGGAATCTCCTTCCAAATGCAAAATGGCCATTTTTAATGCATCCTCCTCCAACATAGAATTCAGCTGAAAATACACATCCAATTTTTGCACGGAAGTGTTAGTAGAATTTTGAGAAGAACCATCAAAAGTAGGAAGTGACGTTTTTCCAATAGCACTATTTAATTATTTGTTTTAGAATGGACTCCTATTGTCTTCCCTCCTTTTCATTTTATGTATAGCATCAATATAGTCACTGAATGGTAAGCCTCTTTTACACTCTTCGCTCAAACCATTCCAATCAGTTGCTAGTTTAATACTATCCTTCTGAATGTCAGGCTCTTCTTTGGGTATGATAAATTTAGGTGCAGTATGCCTTTGTGTGCTTTGGAATTCATCAAGTCTATTATGTGGTCCTATGCTTGAAAAAATATGCTCACTCCCTTTTATCTTTTCCCCTAAGTGTGAACCATTGTTATCTCCTATCACCCCTTTGCTTCCAAGTTGGTTGATCAACAATTCCAATCCTTGCATCAATTTGTTACCCATTCTTTCTATATTAGTGGAAACTTTAGAGAAACATGGTTCTAAGGTTGCAATAAGTTTCTCCTGATGTCTTAATTCTTGATCCTCCTCTCTACCCATTTTTTTAGAAAAAAACTCTTTTTCTTCTACTATCTCTTCTTCAACCAAAACTTCTTCAATTACTAGGTCAAAGGGTGGTAGTTTATTTGTTTGGATTCTTTTTAATACGATCAGGTTCCAAGACCATTCTCTGATACCACTTGTAATTACCCTTTTTCAAAAAAAATTGAAAATGCTCAATTTTCCATTTTTTCCCCAATTTCGACCTTTGACTAGTTTTGTTGTTTTGGCCTCCAAATTAACCCAAATGCTCCCAAATATTCTATAAGGGTACATGAATAATATTTAGACTTGAATATTAATTTTAGGGATGATTTATAACCCTCAAAAGACCTATGCAAATTTGATTTATATTATGGTCAATGTATGGTATTTTAGCTAGCAATTTATGCATCAAATCCCCCCTGGGTAAACACTGAAAATGGACTCCCAAATGCTTCCAAACTCCCTCTAATTTATGAACAGAGGTAGGGGATGTATTAATGATTTTATTAAGGTCTCATTTTCATCATTAATTGATTATTATCTCTGTTCCAACCTTCTCCCATTCAGCTGCAAAAATCACCAATTCGACCCTTGTGGAAATGGCATTATTTCTTCTCCCAATGCAATTAAACTGAGTAAAAATACTTCAAATGCTCAAGTACAGTACATGAAACTTGTAAAATACATCCATGGAAGTCTATTAATCATAAATTTATCATAGAATCATCCATTCATTCGAAATCATCAGCATTATCATGCTATACATCAATGTAGTGGGGAAATGGACATTGTTTGCTCATTAATCAACATTTTTGCATACAATGAATGGGTATCTTGACCTGAGAATTTATGAATATGAAGAATAGAGGATATGAATATATTACAATAAGAAATATATTATATGAATCTCTCCCAATGAGTACAAGTGCTCACCCAAAGCGCAATCCCTCAAGGAGCATGAATATGCCTTCAAAACTGGAAATGGTGGAGAGAAAATGTTGCACTAAACCAAACCATGAACCTTCCTGTAGCTGCTACCTAAAAATACAAACTCCATTAAGGCACTATGAAATACCTGAGTGGCCTCTCCAAACACCAACTTGGATGGGAATCTTTCACCCTCAAAATTGGCTAAGGCAAGAAACTAGTCATCCACTAGCTCTCTCTTCACAAATGCAATTTTTCTCAAATCATCAAAAGCCATTCTCATACTTGATTTCTACATTTTATAACAAACATTAGCCTTATAAGGGTCGAAATCCTCTCATTAGCTTCTAGATATTTCCACTTAGGAAATATTCCACATTTGCCACTTGTCTCCTAGTTTCCAACCCGCCATCTTCTCCCAAATTTGAGTAGGAGTCTCTTTGGATTCCCCCAACTCCATGAGCGCCTTTATTGAGCCTATTTTTGGGGATGACATGTCATAATGGTCAGATTTCAGAAGTCATATCTGAATTTTGTCATAGATGTCATAGATGCTTCATCATTGTTGCCATAAGACTAGGGAATCTAGCCCAAGCGTCCACTAGTCTCCAATTTGACTCTTCCTCTTCCATCGAGGTTACTATTCCATCCCATTTCGACCTAAGATGCTCAATGCCATTTGTATTCCTTACCAACTCACCCAATAATGTTTTCCTTCCCATGGATTCGAAATGGCAAGTGAGATTTGCCGTGTGGCAGTGAGAAACCAAGCTAGTGTGGGTCCCACATCCTCCAAATGTCCTCAAAACCATTTGCCACCTATAATTCCTCTTGGATTCATTTATTCAACTTATTTATTAAATAATTGGACTATTCTAATGTATAAACATTATTCCTTTGCTCCCTTATTACAATTCCCAATGTACCCATTCAACCTAGGGAACTTGATAGGATTGATGGGGATTGTTTGCTATACAATTATTTGAATGGGGACATTACAGAATCCGACAACAAATGCCAAATTTGATGTGGATCAGACCTCATTCCTTAAGAAACAATGGTCCCCATTGTTTGCTTGTGAAGGTGAGGAAACTTGTCAATCACTTTAGTAGCAGAGTACCACTTTCCTTGGGATGGGATTTGGCCATCTTTGGCAACCTGAAACAAGGGAATTGTGTTCGTCCTTGTAAGGCGTACACGTTGTCCCACAATAGTGTCACAAGGGAGAGGCTCCTGAACATTTGGATGGATGTCTTCAGGTGCTGTTGTGGAGAATTCATTCTGTTCCAACAAAGGTGCATTGTATGGTCGAAGTAGATCCACATTGAATACTGGATGCATACCCAGGCATGTAGGAATGTCGAGCCGGAAATCATTTTCACCAACCTGTCGAAGGACACTGTACAGACCGTATCACAAAGGCTTGAGCTTCTTGAATGGACCAATGAAGCACTCCTTCTTAAGATGTAGCTAGACCTTATCCCCAGTTTGAAATGTATGAGGAATACGATGCTTGTCGTGTCGGGCCTTAGCTTTCTCTTTTGCTCTGTGCAACATATCCTGTGCTTGTCGTTGAATGTCGCAAATCTGTTCTTGAAACTTGACTACTTTATCAACTTCTCACTGGTTGCGGTGTGTGGCGGAGTTTGGCTGTGTCGAGGAGCTGATCAAGTCGATAGGCGCTGAGGGTTGAAATCCGTAGCAGACTTAAAAGGGACTCTTTCCTGTAGAGCTGTGTTGGGCACGATTGTAGCTATGTTGGATGTATGGAAGACTTTCATCCCATGTGCAACGATGCTGGTGATTATACATGCGAAGCAATTGTACTACCAAGCGATTCATAACTTCCGTATGTCCGTCGGTCTAAGGATGGAAAGCTGTCAACAATGAGAGTCGTGTGTCTAGCTGTTTCCAAAGGCTCTTCCAAAAGATGCTGATGAATCTAGCATCTCAGTCAGAAATGATGGTTGTGGGTAAACCAAAGTGTTTCCAAACATGTGTAAAGAAGAGATGAGCGGTCTGTTGCGCTGTCGTGGTCTTCTTACATGGTATGAGAATGGCCATCTTGGAAAATCGGTCGAATACTACTAATATCGCGCCATGCCGATGTCTAGTAGTAGGATAACCCATCAAGTAGTCCATAGAAATAGATTCCCATGTTCGACTAGGAACTAGTAGAGGTGTATACAATCCCTTTCGTTGATTAGGTGGCTTAGCAATGGTACAAACCATGCATGATCGAATGTACTTGTTGACGTTATATTTAAGTGTAGGCCAGAAGAAATACTTCTACAGAATAGCAAGTTTCTTTGCTACTCCAAAGTGTCCTGCAGTCTTGCTGTAGTGCACATCCCAAATGAGTTGTTGTCGTTGCTCACTGGTCGGTACACAAAGTTGTCCAAGCTTGTAGAGCAAGGTATCTTTCAGGAAGTAGTCGGAGTCTGAGGTTGATGACTTGTTAGTCTGTAACTGTCGGTAGACTGTTGAGAAGTCCTTGTCGTCCTCGTACAACAGTTTCCAAGTGGTCGTGTCATATCCCTACATACTCATCACTATCAAAAGGAGAGTAATGGGTGGTTGACTGAGGAAATCGGCAGCGACGTTAGCTTTACCTTTTCGATACTTAATCACCAACTGGAATTTTTGTAGGTATTTAATCCACTTGATTTGTCAGTTTGTCTGCAACTTTGATTGTGTCGGAGCGAACTGTAGAGCCTTATGATAAGTGAGAATGAAAGTTTCCTTGCCAAGGATGTAACGCCTCCATTGCTTGAGAGCCTGCACAATGGCGTACAGTTATTTTTCGTACGTCAAGTATCTTCTAACTGTGTCATTAAAAGTCTCATAGTGAAAAGCGACTAGGTGACCAGACTGAGTGATCATTGCGCCTAAAGCATAGTCTGATGCGTCCGTCTCAAGCTCAAAGGGCTGATGCAAATCAGGTAACACAAGTACTGGTGCAGTGCAGAGCCTATGTTTGAGCTATACAAAAGCTGTTTGATGTGTTTCTGTCCATTGAAAGACAGTTTTCCTGTTTCCCTTCATCGACTGATTCAAGGGCTAGGCTATGTGAGTGAATCCGAGTATGAATCGTCGATAGAAATTCGCCAAACCAAGAAAAAATCTTAGTTCTTGAATGCTTCTAGGAATGGGCCAATCTTTGAGGATCTGTACTTTGTCTGGATCGACGTGAATGCCTGCAGAGTCAATTACATACCCCAAATATTTGATGTTGGTCATCACAAAAGAGCACTTGTCCATGTTCAGATAAAGCCGATGGTGCTGGAGAGTGTTGAGGACTTGTCAAAGATGTCTGACATGTTCTTCCCATGATCGACTAAGAATTAATATGTCGTCGAGATAGACAATGACCCATTTGTCGATGAAAGGTTGGAGAAGTTTATCCATATGTTGCATGAAGGTCATAGGTGCATTGGTTAAGCCGAAAGGCATGACTAACCATTCAAATAGTCCTTCCTTGGAGAGGTTATGGTACTCATCGAGAATATGATCGACTTGTTGCTTATGTGGGGAACTGCATTGGTCGGTGACTCGACTTGTTGCTGCAGTCTTCTTAGAATGTTGTAGCTTGATCATGATTAATGCGAACTTCTGAGCATGATTGATGAGCTTCTTTTTCTGTTTGGCAGATATCAGTGCAACCGTCGGTGTAGGTTGACGGTCTGGTATGCTAAACCATCGATTTTGGATTTTGACAATCACCTTCTGAGGCCATGACTGATAACCTCCATGTCTATCCTAGAGGTAAGGTTTCCCAAACAGGGAATTGGCTACGGAGAGTAGTTCCACGTCACAGAGTACTTCATCTTCAAAAGGCTTTATGAAGTAGGTGAGTTTGCATTGTCGAGTGATCCGTAGTTCTTGTCCATCCTTCGCCCAACCAATGTTCTAAGGCTAACGATACGAAGTTGTAAAGACCTAGTTTCTTCACAAGTTCTTCAGAAACGAAGTTCTTTTGGCTCTCGTTGTCCACAATAAGATGTAATGGGTTGCTCTTGACCCATATCCGTGTATGGAATAGGTGTTCTCATTCCTCCTCATCGACAATAGTCGAGGCAGCTTGAGTTGTCGAGGTCAAAAAGGTCATCGCGTCTGGATCCGATTCTTCCACCATCTTGTCAAGCGCGTCAGAGGTTGACACTTTCATCGGAAATGTCTTCCGAGCTTTGCATTCAGACGCATCATGCCAAGATGAGTGGTGGTAATCACACCATTTCCCGGTCGGTGGTTGTTTTTTACGTTCCCTCTTGTGAAAAGGCTTCTTTCCGTGATCTGGCTTTGGTGGTGTCGGCTGAGAAGATTTCGACTTGTCGAAGTCAACTGATGCCTTATTGTCGAGTGGTCATCCTGATGTCGTCTTTGTCACGAAACGTGCGCTTCCTTTCTGCTTGGTTTCCAGTTTGTTGACGTAGTGGAAAGCATCTGCAAGCGTATTGACAGTCATAAATTCCATCGCTTGCTGAATATACAGGGACAATCTGCTAACATACTTCAAAACAAGCAATTTCTCTTCTTCGGTAGAACTCGTCGGTGTAACTCTGTACTGATTGGTATTTCCATTTCCTTAGCTGCTGCCACTTCTTATACTGCTACTCAAGATATTTCGATGGTTAAAACTCCTTGTGGATGTGTTCGATGAATTTATCCCATGTGTCGATGGGTTCTCCGCTTTTCTCCATCTTAGTTGAGAGGTTCTCCCACCCGCAGTGCACAGAGGTTGACATCTTTAAGGACGTTATGGTGATTTTTTCATCTTCCGAGAATTGATTTACAGCATTATAGGATTCCAATTGTTGTACCCAATTGTCGACGGATTCCGCATCAAACTTGCCTTCAAGATTTGGTATGTCCAGATTCATTTTCACTTTGAAGGGGCTGATTTTATCAGAGTGAATTCTCGTAGAAGATCCTCCGGATGTCGAAGCGAATCACATCAGAATCTCGTTGAACTGGGTGAACATTTCAGTTCGTTGTCGAGCCATAGCTTGCTCAATAAGCTATGCTGTCTCATTGGCTGCATGTTTATCATCTGTTTCTTCTGTCATTTCTGGAGATCGCGTCTGCTTGGATTGGTGAGATTGCGGGTGAGTTTGAACCTACATAAGTTAGGTAACTTCGAGAGAAGTGTATATGCAAAACTTAAGCACTAAAAACTGAGTGCTCTGATACGAATGATCAGTTTCGTGTCCAGGAAGCATGAGGGGGACAACAGTTTAACTGAATGAATCGGCTCTGTTATGGCGGAATATTAACGAACAAAATAAGCAAAAGCAGGATTACACAATATAGATAAACACAAATACGCACAGACAATATGCAAGAATGTGAACTGTTCTTCTATTACTTGCAAACAGATCAAAAACTGATTGATTCTGATAAGATGTATGTTACAATAGTCTACATGCTTATAAAGAAGTTTGAGACGCTTGGGTGTTTTCCCATTACGTTCAGTTACAAAGAAGAAGTTAGAACGGTTCCAACAGTTCAACCGTTACAATCGACTGGAAGACAGAGATATAGTTTGTCGTAGTTCAACAGTCATTGGTCGCGTGTCGACGCTGCTTGTCGATGGTGTGAACTACAAGATTGTAGAACATGTCGAAGGTGCAGAACATGTCGTAGTATGTCTAAGTTGAGACTCTTCGTAGTTGTGTCGAAATTGAAAACTTGTCAAAGTACCGAAGTTGTCGAAGTCATGTCGTGTCAAAACTTGTCGAAGTTGTATCAACAGTGATGACTGTACGAAGATGCGTCGAAGTTAGCATCCGACAACAAATTCCAACTGCAATGTGGATCAAGTTTGGGAAACCTTATGAGATGTTTGACGGCCGACAGACCCAAGTAGTGGGAGAACGTGTTGGCACAAGCGGAGTTCGCATACAACAATTATGTGAATCGATCGACAGGTTTGAGCCCATTCCAGATTGTTCAAGGACGAAGCCCACATGGAGTGGTGGATTTGGTCGAGTTACCGATAGAGGTCAGAAAAAGCATGGATGCATAATAATTCGTAAAGCATATGAAAGAAGTGCATGAAGATGTGCGAAAGCACATAGAAAAGAGTAACGCGACATACAAGTTGAGAGCCGACAGAAAGAAGAGGCTACAATCGTTAAGTGAAGGGAACTTAGTCCATGCAAATTTGCGGAAGGAGATATTTCTGACAGGAACGTATAGTAAGCTGAAGCTGAAGAAGATAGGACCATGTAAGATTCTGAGGAAGATTTCGGACAATGCTTATATGTTGGAGCTGCCAAAGGACTTGAGCATTTCGCCAACGTTCAATGTCTCATATCTATAAAAGTTTGAAGAAGGTTCAAGCAGTGGAAGCACGGAAGTGTCGAATATCAACTGGACAGTGCAGATTCCAGACCAACACAAAGAAGAAATTGCAAAAGTAATAGAGGAATGTGATGTCGGGCATACGCACAGTTCATGAAGGAAATAATACTTAGTGCGATGGAAATATGATGAGTTGCAGTATGTGACATGGATTTCCAAAGAAGAGTTCAGGAGACTGATGGAGCAATCGGGTTCTTTTTCACCTGGGGAGTCTGATTCAAGAGCATCGGGGCCTAGGCAGATCGGTCGAAGTTAATTGACATAAATAAGGCCAACCAGAGGGAGATTCGATGACCAATGGTGTGGAAGAGAAGATTGGATGTCAATTTCAATAAGTCGAGCGGGAGCATTCGATATCAGATCGGTGGAAGATGCGAAGGTCAGAAGTCGACATGTCAAAAGTCGGCAGGCGATAGGATTGCAGTGGAAGGCATCGATGGTTGACTTGTGTCGAACCACAACTCCAATAGGTTTGGGCATGAGCCAAGCGAGGATGAAGGGGTGGATTAGCGAAGCCTTAAGACGCGAAGTGAAACCGATAGGTAAATCGAAGCTAACATAAGACAGTGAGGTCGAGACATGACCAACTACTATAGTAGTGTCAGAGAAGTTTCAGAAGACAAGGCGAGTACTTAGTAACCATTCGTGGTTTCTAAGGAAGTTATGAGCAGTTATTGCAGGTATTTGGGATCGTGACAGATGTCAACACAGGCATAGGTTGTGCAGCACGGTAGAGGCGCTGACAATTGCAGGTCTGCAGGATTTGAGGATTCGACGTACAGAGGAAGAGTATCTTGGGTGTTGGAGTAGACATCGGGATACACAGCAGCATAGTAGAATACTTGTGCACAAGCACAGAGTAGGGGGGTCAATCAGCAGAGGATCGAAGAGCAGAGCAGAGTTCGGGTAGTTGATTATAGATTGGAGATAACAACCATACATCAACCGAATGTAGACAAGATCAGATCCATAGATCAGCGAGCGCATGCATTCAGCAGTGGTTGTGAGAGGGTGAAGGACGACACACACAGAGAGCACATCATATTTACTTATGTATTGTAAAGGCTAATACCGACATAGTTAGTTGTTTACATTTACTGTTTTCTGCATTGTAATCGATGGGTTTGAAGTAATAGAAGCCACTTCTAGCATCATGTTTACATCTAGCTTTGTGTGAACATGTGGATGTGTGGTTGTGTTTTTTATAATCGTTAAGCAAGAACCTCGTCGAGGCAACCTTGCGTCAATAATTCCCTCATGCGATCCCACCGTGAGCTTCCGCCAACACTCTTTCTTGTTCATGCGGAAGGACACATCGACGAAGAAATTCATATGGCCCCATCTTGTATAACTATCCTACAATTAGTTGGAAATCAGCGGCCCTGACGACTAACTGTTTCTTCTGATTGGTGGTGAACGCCTCAGGTGATTTTCCCGTAGCCAAGAACTAAAAAATCTGTTCGTAATGGTCATTGACCATTCCAATCCTAAATAGTTGCACATTGGGCAATCCTTCATCGATGCTCCTTGGTTCTTCACCTGATTCAATACTTGACAAATGATCAGGTCCTGCATTTAATCATCCAGGATTCACATTATTTCAAAATCAAATTCCTAAGATAGCAGCAACCACCGACAGATATTGCCCCCCCAACACAGGCTTGTTGACCAAGTACTTTAATGTTGAGTGGTCATTAAACATCTTGAGGTGTCCTCCTAGAAAATAATGTCAGAATTTTTTCAACGCATATACCATCGCCAAGCCTTCTCTTTCTGTCGTCATATAATTCTTCTATGCAGTGGAAAACGTCCATCTCGCAAATGCGATCGGATGGTCAATCAACCCTTTTCCAGGCTGGGACAATATCACCCCCACCGCTACTGACGAAGCATCTACATGGACATGGAATTATTTCTTTCATTCAAGGAAGACTAATATTGGTGTTGCGACCATATTTTCCTTTAGTTTGTCAAGGCTCTTCTGGAACTCGTCGTTCCATTCAAACTTTGCATCCTTCTTCAATAGCTTCTCCATGGGTGCAGTAATCGCTACATATCCCCTTATGAACTTCCTGTTGTATCTTGTATGGCCGAATTTCACCCTCAGCTACTTTACTGTCGTTGGTGCCGGTAAGTTGACAATGGTTGCAATCTTGGTTGGGTCGACCAACATACCTTCCTTGCATACAATATGTTCCAATAGGATACCAAATGGTGCACAAAAGATACACTTCTTTAGATTCAGCAAAATCTGATGCTGTCAACATCTTTCCAGCATCATCTTGAGGTTCGCAATGTGGTCCTTAACCAACCCATATACGGTCCAGTCGTCCATATACACCGCCAAAAAATTGTGAATGAAATCTTTGAACATGGTGACGACTAGCCTTGAAAATATTGTAGGGGTGTTCTTGAGACCAAATGGCATCACTATGTACTGAAAGCATCCCCACTATGTTAAGAAGTTAGTTTTGTGTCGATTTTCCTTCACAATCTTGATCTGGTGATATCCTTAGAATCCATCTATGAATGAGTATACCTCATGTCCTCCAACACCTTCACATGCTTCATCGGTAAAGGGAGTGGGGAATGGATCATGAAGGCATGCATCGTTTAGCTTCCTTAAGTCGACGCAGATCCGAATTTCACTGGTCTTTTTATCTTATACGACCATTGGGCTGATCCATTCTGACTCTTAGACAGGCTCAATGATCCCTGCATCCAAAATTCACTCTAGTTCATATTTTACCTGCTCTTTGTATCTGGGGTTCAATCTATATGGTCACTGCTTTACTAGCTTAGCATCAAGTTTAAGAGGGATCTTCATCTCACCCAGGTCCCCGAAAATTCCCTTCATATCAGAAAAATTCATCGGGAACAAATCTTGAAATTCATGCAATAGGTCGGTGACCTTTCCAATTGTTGAATCATCCCAATAGTCTCCAATAATAGCAAACTTGGGATTTTCCACTGACCCAATATTGACCTTCTTAATTTTCAATGGCTATTTGAATTTGTTGAATGACATATCTAGTGCTTCGACATCGCATCTTCCTTCTAACTCTGGGACATAAACGAATCTAGGATCTTCCTCGTCATCACATCCTCCCAACACATTCTAACATTCCATCATAATTTTTGGTGTCGCATTCCATTGTGTTCCGATTGGTCTTTCGGTCGGAACTGTCTGGAGTACCTTTTTGCGGATTTCCTGCATTGCATTGTGGATGAAAGGATTCTCATCAGCGAAACTGAATGTGTGACTGAAACTAGTGGTCAACTCTTCCCACGTAGTTGTTCCTTGTCGCAGTTATGCTAAGATGTACCAACTCCATGGTACTTCATCTAGCATATGGATGAACGCATGAACCCATTTCGGCTTCACCCTCATTCCCCATGCGATTTGACACTTTCCCATATGATCCCTTGGATCACTCCTTCTGTTATATTTCTTCCCTTTGTAGCATTCATTCTCCCCAAATATGAATTCCATCAATTATCGACATAGTTTCCAGCTCGTTATCGATGACTTGTGCGTAGCCCACCACCTTGCTGGAGTAGCCTTCAATGCTTCTTCTAGTGCTAGCAGGTGTTATGGTTTTGATACCCTGTCTTCAAACTCATGGATGAATATTTCCAGCTTAGGTAATCCTTCGTATGTTGGAATATCACATACTTATTTCGCTACCCTTCTCAACGACTGAGTGATTCATGCACACTTCTTGAATGATACCTCATGCAACCGATTCTGCCAGTTTTCTAGCGCCTCGTCGGAGTCTGATGACACCGAACTAATACTTAGCCACTCCGATTCTCCATCGGCATGGGATTGATGTAATATTCTGAAACATTGTACATGTTGTCCCATCCTTCTGTGAACTCATCTCTCGATGGTTTGACATATCTTTTCCCTTCAAGTGGATCAAGTAGGGAAACGACCCTCATGTCACGGTTCTCAAAAGACATCGTCCTTTTCTTAAAATTGATAACGGCTTGATTTTCCATTTCCCAGTCTATTCCCAACAGCATAGGATATGGGCTTGTGATGTCGACTATCTCTATGACATCGAAATATGTGTATGTCTTTAGTCCTTCTACTTCGACAGGTAGATGAGGAAATCAACCAATTGGTGTAACCTTGCTCTGATTTTCCAATCGAAGCTACACAGGGAACCATACCAACTGCGTAATCCCCATCATTTACCATGTTTTCTTGGTTAGGATATTCACATCCGATCCTAGATAAAGAATGATGGAATCTACATCATATGCGCCAATTTGGGCATTCATCCTCATTTCTCTTCCGGCTATCTTCCTGTGCAACCGGTTTACTGTCTGATCATGTTGCCCTTCCTCCTATCGGTACAAGAAGCTAGATATCTCTGCCAGTGCATCTTGATCCTTCGTCAATGCCAAACAACTTTCTAGAAAATTTCTCAGAGTACTAACCTTCCCTGGAGACCTCTGCGAATTTTTCGTACCAAAAATTGGTGGTATCTCATAGACAGGTTCGTTTTGGACTAGAGGCTGTGGCTTACCATTATTCTTGATCATTGAATCTCGTGCTTCCAAAAAGACTTATTTTTCTGCTTTGACATCAAATTGTACCTTCTTCCAAGTCGTAGGCCAGACAATTGGTAGTGGCCTATCTTCTCCTGTTGCAGCTCCTCCTCTGGTTACAACTGCGGCATTTACTAGTCAACTTCTGATCTCAGCTGAGATATTCTGCACATTTGGATTAGGATTCTAGTTCTAGTTTAGGTTCGGGTTCGGTTGTGGTTGTGGCATATTCTTAGCCTTCCACTTTGCTATTATATGTGGAAATTCTTCGACAGTGTGATCAACTGCGCTACAATAAGTACACTAAGGTGTCGGATTCATACAATCCTTATGATAATGTCTGATCTATCCGCAATTATAGCAGGTAATCGGTCCTCGACCTTGAACTCGACCAAAATTTCCTCCATGACCAAAGCCTCCATTGCGACCACCACGAAATCCTCCTTTGAATCCTCCTCGTTGATGATTGAAATGTTTTCGATTATATTGTGGCAAATTATAGTGTGATTGATTGTAATGGGGATGCAGTTGATTATATTGTGACTAATTGTACTGCGGTTGGTTATACTGTGATTGCGGTTGATTATACTACGGATGCGGTTGAGGTCTCTCAGCCTTATGTTGCTCGTCTCCTTTCATGAAGTAAGTGTCTGTAGTTATTTCTTGGAGCAAATAATATGCTCTGCAATCTTTCTCCTCATGACTGACAGATCGACAGAAGTTACAGAAAAGATTAGACGGCTTCGACACAACCTTCTGTAAATACACACATTCCTCCGAGCGATGTCCCGTTGTTTAACAAAATCAACACTAGGGCATTCCTCCTTGACTGAGCATATTTGGTGCACCAGACTGTAAATATTCATGGAATTCAGGGCATTGATCTTTGTCATGTCCTTCAGACTTGTATCGACTGCATCATACATATTCGTGAACTTCCTTCCCCTTCTTGATATCCTTCAGTTGGATAGTCAGGTTCACTAGCTGCGATTGGATCTGCCTCATGCCAATCCCTGTTTCTTTAATCGGCGAAGCTTCGAGCTTCATTGCAAGTTCCAGAGCCTCCTTCTGGGATACGATCTTCTGCTGCATCAGCAACATTCGAATGTGGGGTACCAATGTTGCAATGAACCATTATTTATGCTGCACATCGATCATCCCAAAAATAACTTTAGCCATCATAGTTTTGAACCTTTGATCAAACTCCCACATCGAATCATTAGGAAATTGCTTGATCTCCTTTAATTCTATGATGTACTTCGATTTCGATTTCGGTTTCTTAAATTTGTCGATCAATCCAGCTCCGATTTCTGCTAGGGTTTTCTGTGGAATCCCTGTAGGTACTTGTATAAACTTCATGTACCAATTCACCGAACGGTCTCTAAAGGTTGTCGCCAATTGTCCTTTATTAATATCATCATCCTGTACTTATTTTATTGTCCACACCACTTCACATAAGAAATAATATTGCTCGGGATCCTCAGTCCCATTACCCTGAAAGAGAGGCAATTTTATGTCATCACCCGCCATCCTTGGTTTTCTACTGGTGTTTATAGATCTGCTACTCTTACTACTATTCTAACATGCAAGACAACCCTGGGCAGAGCTTGTGTTTCTTCCTCAAAAGTTTGTAAAAGTGCACGGGGTTGTGTGTATGTTGTAGCTTTGGGTTTGTCCTTCCTTAGATTCAGGGGTATCCTGATCGTCCTATTCGTCACTGTAGGGTCTCTTAGTCCCTTGTGGTCCCATTTTGTAGTTCTCTATTTCGTTCGCACTAGGACTCTCTCTCTCTCTCTCTATCTCAGTCTTCCTCTTCTTCTCCGACCAGAACCTCACCCCACTTCTCAAGGGACCACAATCTTCCATTGCTTCCCTCATAATTTTTTCATAGCTCATATCCATCTACCCAGCATCATTCCATCAAACCCGCATCTGCACAGTACCCACAAAATCCACACACCCGAGCTTTACTCGTCGGGGTTCATCTTCAATATTCCTTTTTCACAAATGAGCATTTTGATCCACAATTATAGCAATAATAGATACCTTCCTCTGGGTCCCTTAAAGAACTTCCTTTTTGTGTCGCTGTATGATTTAACTGTGTCAACAACAAACTCAGTAATGTATCCTTCAAAAATGTTATCTACCCAAACATCGACAACCCTTGAAGCTTTATTGTTAACCCGACTCAATTGATGGATCAGTTCTGGGGTCCAATGTTCAGGCCCACCTCCTTGGAAATTCTTCTTCTAAAAAGTTAGTTGCGCTAACCATTCATATACCAGTATAGGAAATTCGCAAAAAAATACCTCATGGATATCAAAGTAGATGTACTTCTGCAACCGCTCGTCTGTCGACCATCCAGGGTTCCAATTTTCTTCCTCAACAAATTCTCATGTATTTTTATGGAACCAATCCATGATCTCTAGCTTTGTTGGATGCCACAAAATATCCTCTCTCCTTCTCACTAAGTTCTTGGAAATGGAACCATTTTTTGACACAGATCTATCTACAGGGGTTCACTTCGCACAATTGTCCAAAAAACCCAACGCAATATCCCATAGATATCGGCCCAGAAAGGGTTTAGCCTTTCCAACAACACCCGCAGAGCGAGTGAGGTCTCACCCGAGATATGTAAGGGGGCTACAGGAACCACGTTTCCACAGATATAAGAGAACATGCATCATTCACATTCAATCACAATGTAACCCGGAGATCGGCATAATCATCATTCGCATCAGAACATGTTAATTAGATCTACGCAATAACAGATTATAGAATCATATCTAACTGATCTGAGATACATAACACAACTATGACATTACAAATTCATTCATAAACCATCTTTAACCATGCTGTGATAACTTACATTCAAATAGACTGTAATAACACATATTCAATCACATTGCGACAAGTTACAAAAGAGACAAAGACATAGATAAAACGATCATTCTCATTACTCATCAGTCTGTCTTACACATCACAGAATTAGGGATACCATCCGACGAACCCATACAAAGTCAGATCAAGAGCTCAAAACGAGACAACATATCAAAATATACCCAAGATAAGATCATCCAAGATAATATGTCCCAAAATATTCCCTTAGGATTACAATGTTCCTCCTATTTATAGGCTCACTTGGCTGCTACACTTGGTCCACTTCGCAGAGTGACTCATTAACTAATTACTAACTACTCCGCATTATCCACCTTATTGCGCTCCGTGACTGGTCCTGTTGATGTATATGTAACTTCGGAATGTATTTCACATATATGTATATTATATTCCTATAGAGATGTTATTATTCCTCTATAAGGAAGTGTCGTCATTTATATTGTAAGTGTCGTAACTTATACTTGATGGGTTATTAGACCACCTTATTTGGGGTCGGCCCTGTATAAGTCATGTGGGTCAAAGGGTTATTAGACCACCCTATTGGGGGTCGGCCATGTGGGTCAAAGGGTTATTAGACCACCCTATTGGGGGTCGGCCCAGTCAGCATTATGTTATGTGGTTAAGTTCGAGCCTACATGAGTTAGGTAAAAAGGCAAGTCAAGTCAAGTATAAATAGAGTGCGGGAGGCACTCTATTTACTCACTCACTTCTCACACATGCTCTCAAGGAGGAGAGGCGCACTTATGGAGGAGGAGGATCTGCTGCTAGGATGTGTCTATCTCTCATGGTTGGTTGTATCATTGCTCTATCTATCTCTGAGGAAGTTATTGGGGTTTTTCACCTTTATGGTTTTCCCCAAGTAAATCTTTGTGTCTCTTGCGTGCTTGTATTATTGTCTCCATGATTGATATGCTGTAGATATGCTGTACATGTTGTTCTCTCAGTTAATATCCTAGATCACATTGAATTAAATTCTGAAAATTTAACATGGTATCAGAGCTATCCTGAAAGAAGGCATGATATGGCATGTATGACACTTGTTGCACTTACGATGCTAGGGCTTGATATAGCAAAAACCAGTCATCGTAGAACTTTCGCTATAAATCCGTTTTGGAGAAGTTTTCGGATCTGAAATTGTTACAGGCCGAAGCTAAGATCTCCAGGTATCATGTGTCCAAAGGACAACCTCTAATTCGTTGTACTTTGTGATTTATGATCTGTACAATATAGGGTTTCTGCCTCTTCCAGATCTGAGTCAAAATCAGGTGACGTTGGGAAAAAGGTCATAACTTGGGCTAGGAAGCTCCAAATGAAATTTCGTGAAAAGTGATAGGTAGTACACAGACTGTACTATCTCAGAAAACGTTTTTAGAGGCCGAAGTTGAACCAGTGACACGTGGAACTCCGTACAAGTGCGATCTACTGTATTATCCCATAAACAGGTCATGTTGCGACATTTGGCATAACTCTCTCTCAGAGAGTCCAATTGAGTTCAGACCTATCAGTATGGAAAGTTAACAGGACAAGCTATCTCAGGAAACGTTTTCAGAGGCCGAAGTTAAAACAGTGATACGTGGCACACCGTACAAGTTCGCTCTCCTGTTTTATCCCAAAACAGGTCACGTTGCGACATTTGGCATAACTCTCTCTCAGAGAATCCAATTGAGGTCAGACCTGTCAGGATGGAAAGATAACAGGTCAGGCTATCTCAGGAAACGTTTTCAGACCCTGTGGATCAAAAATTTCGGAGTTACACCAGAAACAATCAGGTACATATTTCTGTCAAAACAGAATTATTTTTTGGTACCTTCATTCATGGATTCCGGAATTTAGGGCTTTGAAGAAAGTTGGAATTTTTGTAATCGGAGACCACGGCTGGATGCTACTCATCAAAATAGAAATTTAGAGACCAAGATCAGAATTTTTGGTTGGTCAGAAGGCCGGGCTTGATTAGACCCTAGTTCGGGACTTTGATCAGAAAAGTGGAAAATTAGGGCTTCTGTAAAAATGGGAATTTTTGAAATCTGTGACCACGGCTGGAAGCTCCTCAGAAAAATAGAAGCTTAGAGCTTTGGATCAAACATTTTGATTGGGAAGAAGAGTGGGATTCATCAAACCCCAGTTCAGGGTCACGTCCAGTGAATCCGGAAGTTTCAAAGGCAAAATTGAGGAGTGAAACTTTGCAGTTTTCAAATTCTGAATATACCAGGTCCAGTTCTTGCAAATCAAGTGGATAGGGTTAATCCTAGAAGAAGATGGATTGGTCTCCTGCATAAGTGAAGGAGTTCCTGTTTCAGAGGGAGATGAGGCTAAGGCCTTACATAAGAAGATTACAAGTGATCTCGACGGGTATGACTCATCGAGGTATGTTTCGATATTTGTCCATGATTAAGTTTATGGTATGTTTGTCTTCATGTTATTACGGTTAGTACAATTTTGATTTTAGATTTGTCGTTTCACCTTAACAAAATTATGAATGCATGATAGAAGATATTCATTGGTTAGGGTGTTGACACTTATGATTGTACTAATGCATTATGGTGTTGTATGAGGTTTATGTTGTCTACTAACATGAAAGGTACACCAAGAAAGACAAAGCATGTTCCAGTTCAAGAACATATGATCATGATGACGTGAGGATAAAGACTCATCCATTGTCATGGATCTCATAGAAGATCCATTTACGAGGTATGTATAACTTGGTTTTATAATGGCTAACCTATGAGATATACAGGTTACTAGCACAAGTCATTGAAGAAGAACAAGAAGACATCATGTGAGTATGTTAGACACAACTAACTAGCATGCTAATCCAGGTATGTTTTTCCTATATCAAGCTAGATTCCTACCTTGGGTTAGGATCTTATACTATCGCGTTGTTGATAATGATTATTCATGAAGTCATAGGTTTGAATAATCATGATTGTATGCATATTATGTTTCTTACCATAATTGATGATATGACTAACCAGAAGAATCATGATGGTATAGGTTTGAATAATCACAGGTTTTATGCATTTTATATCTCTTATCTTGATTGATGATTCAACTAACCTGAAGAGTCTTAGGCTTGAGTAATTACAGGTTTAGACATGTTATGTTTCTTATGATTTGACTAACCATAAGAATCCTTGAATGCTAATGCTTATTATTTTTGTTTGAAATGATCATGACTATACATGCTTGAGATTATTGTGTTTTAATAGTATACTAATGAATGTATGATTTTATATGAGATCACAAGGATAACACATTCATGATACTAATAAGCATGCATAGGGACCAAGGATGAATATGAGTTCAAGAACAGGTAATTCAGGAAGCAAAGATCAAGAGGGAGCACACTCTAGTTGTTCCTGCAAGAAAGCAAAGGAGCACACTTCAGTAGTTTCTGCAAGGATGCAGATATTCAGAGGGAGTTGATCATCTCTCTACATTTCACAACAGAAAGGTGTAGAAGAAGCTACCTCAGATTAGGACTCCAGCAGCTCCTGCAAGGAAGCAAAGACTCAGAGGGAGTCCACCCAACAAAACAAAGAAAGATAAGTATTTTAATCATCATTTCTTGCATATTTGTTTGTTTAAATAAAATTGTTCAATAATGTATATACTGATGTTCCTAGAATTAGGTTGTGTATTATGCATATTAGAATAATTGCATTGATGAACAGTATACTCCTAATATGCATGGGTAAGTGGCCTATGGCACTGTACAACATTCCATTGCTACTTATCTAGAATGAAACCTCTTTGCTGCCATGTTGGGAGTTGTGCACACTCTTAACAATGTTCTGGTAGAGATTGGAAGGCATCTAGAAAGTTACGGAATATGGATAAATGTTGTATTGAAGCATTGGCTAAGATAATTGCATGACTGTATGGCATATTTCTTTATGTGTAAGAATTTGTTCTGAAAACTATGAGATGTTTTCTAATCATGCAATTTAACTTGTCGTGTAGGAAAGATCGTATGCCATCTCCTACAAAAGAAGAACTACAACATTTGTTCAGCAACAAATTTATTTATTGAAGATATTGAAGTACCCAGGATCTGGGATGAAGAAATGGAATGCCATGATCCGTCGATCATGAAGAATGATGTTTGGGATGTAATCCCAAGACATGAAGGGAAGTTTGTTATGACTTCCAAATGGAACTATCAAATCAAGCATATTGCAGATGACAGCATTGAGAAATATAAAAGTGATGAAATAGAAGATACACCAGATGGATTTCAAGACAGCATGGTGTAGTCATATATATGTGCAGAACTTGGTATGGTAGGATAGACAGATTTCTATCCAGTTTGTTCTTTACCAAGAGTAAAGCGGGTTCCAACCTTTTCTACAAGGTTGAGGAAGGCAATCCAGTGATACTACTTTTGTATGCGAATAGCCTGTTTGTATCAGGTGAAGATAGATTGATTGCCGACATGTAGCGGAAGCTTGCTGCTGAATTTGATATGAAGAACTTGGGGATGATGCACTATTTGTTTTTGGCATGGAGGTGTGGCAGAGTGCAGAAGGAATCTTCCCTGGACAAGGGAAGTATGCAGTAGAGATCCTGAAGAGGTTCGGGATGATGGATTGCAAGGCCATGGCCACACCTATGGCATCGAATCTGAAGCTTCTATGTGATGCTTCATCTGAGCTGGTTGATGTCTCTATGTATCGTCAGATGATTGGGTCCTTGATGTACCTGACGAACACGAGACCGGATATTTGATTTGCTGTGAACACATTGCGCCAGTTCCTGACGGATCCGAGGAGTGTTCACCTAGTTGCTGTAAAGCATGTTATGAGGTACCTGAAGGGTACAGTGGATTATGGGCTCAAGTATGAAGTGAATCAAAAGTTTAACCTGCAGGGTTATGTTGATTCAGATTGGGCTGGCAGTGCTGCTGCTTCAGTATGGGATCAGGTGTGATCTCTTGGTTTAGCAGGAAGCAGTCCTGCGTAGCACTGAGTACAGCTGAGGCAGAGTATGTTGCAGCCTGTTCAGCTAGTTGTGAGGCAGTATGGCTACGGAAGCTACTGTCTGAGTTATTTGATCTCCCGCTGGATGCTACTGGTATCTTCTGTGATAACCAGAGTTGTGTGAAGCTATCCGAGAACCCAGTGTTTCATGACAGGTCGAAACACATAGAGATCAAATATCACTATATCAGGGATATGGTGCAGAGAGGAGCTGTGAAGCTTCTGTATGTTGCGACGGACGAGCAGATTGCAGATGTGCTGACGAAGCCACTAGCCAGGGTGAAGTTCGAGTACTTCAGAGAGAGGCTTGGCGTGCTTCAGATCGAGGACACTTCGAGGAAGAAGTGATGAACACATTTGCTGAAGCCATTCCAAGCATGTGGGAAGGAGGATCCTTCACATGGCTGTGGATGTAAGCGCTGGATGATGAGCATCAGGATGATGTTCTGGTTTCTGCCTGGATATGATCAGTTGGATCATTTATGTATGTACGCATCATGTTGGATGCTGGATATGATCGGTTGGATCATGTGTATGTATTTTGTATGAACGCATCATGTTGGATGCTGTTGGATACATTGTGTGGATCATGTATCTTTGTATGATCAGGTAGATCATGGATGTTGATGGATACATTGCGTGGATTATGTATCTTTGTATGATCAGGTAGATCATGCATACTGATGGATACATTGTGTGGATCATGTATCTTTGTATGATCAGGTAGATCATGTATGCTGATGGATACATTGTGTGGATCATGTATCTTTGTATGATCAGGTGGATCATGTATGTTGATGGATACATTGTGTGGATCATGTATCTATGTATGTATCAGGTGGATACTTGGATGATCGTGGATGACGAGCTTCTCCAGATGACATGCAGCAGGATGTTGCAGTGATGATGATCAGGATGATCATGTGTACATCAGGATGATGTTTGATGAGTATCAGATGATACTTTGTGGCCGTGGATCAGGTTGTGCAGGAAAGCATGTAATTTGTGCCCTGGGAGATTTGCAGATGGTCTTTCGAGGTTTTGCCTATGGCATGTAATTCGGTGCCCTAGGACATCTGGCAAATGCTCTTGCGAGGTTTTGCTTGGGAGGACATGTAATTTGTGCCCTGGGAGATTTCAGGTCGGAGTTGTGTACCCGTAACATCCTGAGATGCTCTTGCGAGGTTTTGTCCTATGGCATGTAATTTGCTCCTGGGAGATCTGGACAGGATGAAAAAGGCCTCAGATGCTTCAGCCAGGTTTTGCCATGACCACATGTAATTTGCTCCTGGGAGATCTGGACAGGATGAAAAAGGCCTCAGATGCTTCAGCCAGGTTTTGTGGTGGACCACATGTAATTTGCTCCTGGGAGATCTGGACAGGATGAAAAAGGCCTCAGATGCTTCAGCCAGGTTTTGTGGTGAGATCACATGTAATGTGCTCCTGGGAGATCCGACAGGTAGAGCCGCGTGCTCGTAACAGCCTGGGATGCTTCAGCCAGGTTTTGTGATGGGTCACATGTAATGTGCTCCTGGGAGATCCTACAGGTAGAGCTGTGTGCTCGTAATAGCCTGGGATGCTGCAGCCAGGTTTTGTGACGCACGTAATATGTCCTGAGGATTCCACAGTATGGTCAGTGATGATGAAGACCTGCAGGTGGTGGGCCTACATCCAGTATGAAAAAGGACTGGCTCTGTAGAACTTCCTATGACGAGTAGATTCAGAGATTGATTGAGATAGCAGCGACAGTGACGATGATGATGACTCGATGACGATTATCCAGTGACGATGATCCAGAGAAGATGACTTGTGCTAGAAGAACCGTGCTGAGAAATACCTTCCTAGTTAAGAGGGAGTGTTGATGTATATGTAACTTCGGAATGTATTTCACATATATGTATATTATATTCCTATAGAGATGTTATTATTCCTCTATAAGGAAGTGTCGTCATTTATATTGTAAGTGTCGTAACTTATACTTGATGGGTTATTAGACCACCTTATTTGGGGTCGGCCCTGTATAAGTCATGTGGGTCAAAGGGTTATTAGACCACCCTATTGGGGGTCGGCCATGTGGGTCAAAGGGTTATTAGACCACCCTATTGGGGGTCGGCCCAGTCAGCATTATGTTATGTGGTTAAGTTCGAGCCTACATGAGTTAGGTAAAAAGGCAAGTCAAGTCAAGTATAAATAAAGTGCGGGAGGCACTCTATTTACTCACTCACTTCTCACACATGCTCTCAAGGAGGAGAGGCGCACTTATGGAGGAGGAGGATCTGCTGCTAGGATGTGTCTATCTCTCATGGTTGGTTGTATCATTGCTCTATCTATCTCTGAGGAAGTTATTGGGGTTTTTCACCTTTATGGTTTTCCCCAAGTAAATCTTTGTGTCTCTTGCGTGCTTGTATTATTGTCTCCATGATTGATATGTTGTAGATATGCTGTACATGTTGTTCTCTCAGTTAAGATCCTAGATCACATTGAAGTAAATTCTGAAAATTTAACAGGTCCTTTACCCTTGTTCTTGTCCCTTTCGTCACTGAATGTACCAAAACTTGTGTGCCTTAGCCCTGCGCAAACAAGGAAATGACATTGGAATTTGACAAAGCTAGGCCTAAGAGCTATCTCTAACATAGATAGTATCCTAGCATTAAAGGATAAATAACTAATTTGACAACACTTTCGCTACGCAAGAATGGTCTCATTCAAGTACATGAAACCATGTTGGTGTTTAGCTCTAATATCTTGAAATTTTTATGGTTTGTTTATTGCTTTGTTTGAAGCATTTTGTCTATTTTTTAATTTTGCATGTATTTTGGTTAAATATTGTGTTAGTATCTTGCAAACAAGATGTCCATGGGTTTTCCCCAAATTCTGGCCACCCAAAAACGAGTCGTGGGAAGGGGAAAATCGACCACAGAGAGAAAGAAAATGAGTTCCCAACAGGTATGTGGGAATTCAGAGGGAAAACCGACCTTCCAGGGACCCTAAATCCAATTCCTCTTCTTCCCCACTGTTTTATATCACAAAAACGCCCTCCCAACTAGAGAAAACTAGAGGAAAACTCAGAAAATCGTGGGGGGAAACGCCCATGTAGCTTCAAACCCATGAGAGAGAAAAAACCCTCCATGAAGAATGGCTTGGGGTGCAATTTCATTCCTCTTTTTTCCAAGGAATCCAAACACGTTTTTCCAAAATGGTGGCTTTCCCATACCCGAATTTGGACATCCATACCTCTCCAATCCCAAAGCATTAACTACCTCAACCAACTCTTGGGAGAAATAAATGATTGGGTACAAAAGTCCACATGGGTAGTTGAAGGTCCATGGGTTCTCTCATTGACACTTGGCTTGACTTTATTGGTTCAAGGGTTTGAATATTTCCCTCCCAATTCTTTGTAAACATCATGCCCCCATACTCTTGTTGCATTGCATTGCATAGCTAGTTGTGGGTATTTTATTAAAATGCATATTTACATGATATTTACAATTTCTATTTTTCCTGGATAGTACACAAGCCATATGCATCAATTTTAACACTAAATCGATAGTGGGGCATGGCCTTGAGCTCCTCGCCATGATTTTATAATGATATTACATAATTTACATTTTTAATGCAATGGGGTCAATGTTAGGATATTCCTATACTCCATCCTAGTCCTACTAGCTTTTCAGTTATTTTTCATTTTCAGTCTTTTAGGGTTTGCATGCACTTTTAGGGTTTGCATGCATTCTAGGGTTTGCATGCATCCCAGTCATCAGTCCCAGCACCTAGCCCTCAATTATCTAGCCCCTGAAGCTTCTTCCTGATCAGTTTCATCCCTCCTAGTGCCTAGTGCACCCTCCTTTCACCTACTGCATGAGAGAGGCGCACTTCTTCACCTACCAGTCCAGTTATGTTTAGTTAACAAGAGTTCTCTCCCTGATTTTAGGCTTGGCTCACTCTTAACTGACCTTATCACTCTGATGGACCTCCAGTGTGACTAGATAGCCTATTCTGACTCCATTTAGCTCCATGAGCGCCCTCCACTGATCCTCCTTCACTACATTAGTGCTTCCATGTGCCAATTACGCCTACCACATTCAGTTAGACTCAGTTTGACTTCTGGTTGACTATTACTTGTGCATTGATGATGAGTTGGACTCCTAGTTATGCCTTGATGACACTCCACTGATTATGGATCTATCCATGCAGGATAATTCGAATCACACCTAGTGTATTTGAATCCTGAGCATTGTATATTTACCTTTTTACTATTCAGATTAAATTAACATGTGTAATTATTCTGCCTCTATCTGAGCTCCTTTGGATCTATGTTCTTCTGCTCTATTCTTCTTCTGTTATTCCTAAATTCTTTTATTGTGAGGTTTACATCATCTCTTTGGATCTACTGTGAGCATTTTCACATGGTATCAGAGCCAATTGAGAGTATATTCTACCTCCATTCTTGAGAGTTTTTTGCAGGTATTTCGAAGTTCCAGCAGTTGCAGTAGCAGTATCAGCAGTTTCACTTTTGCACTCGTTCCAGCAGTCAAGATGAGCAATTCGAATGCTCCTTCTTCTCCTATGATCCTCACTCCCTTCAATTACTTTGAATGGAAGGGTGAGATGAAATTACACTTGTGTACTAGACAACTAAATAGAATGGTATTTGAAAGAGATGCCATACCACATACAGTTGTAGAGAGAATCAAGCATCTAAATAAAATGGATGAAGCCTTTGGATTCATATGCCTTCATATGCCTAAAGATATATTGTTTCATGTTGAAGGAGTGAAGTATCCCAATGAGTTATGGACAAAATTGGAGAGTCTCTTTGGCAAACAAGATGGGCTAAGAGGCCACATTCTAAAAAATGAATTGGTTTCCCTACAACCTAGCAATTTCGAAAGCATTCAAGAATTCTTCTCAAAATTTCAGAAATTGGTTTTACAATGCAAGCATTGTGGCATCACTAAAAGTGATGATCAATTGCTGCTCTCCATTCTGAGCAAACTTGGATCTCAATTTTCTATCTTTGTATCTACCTTCTATTCTGGGCGAATGTCAATCCCTGGATGGAAGTTTCCCACCTTAACATCCTTTACTGAAGCTCTCATTCAAGAAGAGGACAAATTGATTCAAATGGGTGCCATCAAGGCCTCAAAAGATCTAGCTCTTCTAGCTGGAGAAGCAAGTGGGACGAATGTGAAAGGGAGGCCAAAAGACAAGGATAAGAAGCTATCTAAATCCAAGAAGGACAAACACAAGAGACTTGCATGTTCCTACTGCAAGAGAGGAAACCATCCTGAGAAAACTTGCATGCACAAGAAAATAGACCTACTTACCAAGCTTCTTGAATAAAACAAAATTTCTATTCCACAAGATGCAAAGATGTATGATTCTGGAAGTGGATATGATGGTCATGGGGATTTCCATGCATTGATGGCTGGTTTTTCATAATCTAAATCCCTCGTCATAGATTCTGGAGCCTCCAATCACATGGTTTCCTCTGAAGAATCATTTTCTTCTTTAGGTCTCATTGATGGGCCTACTATTCACATGGGAGACAACTCTCATATTTATGCCAAAGGATTGGGTACAGTACATATGGAGCATGGAAAGTTCAAGAATGTTCTATTCGTTCCCTCCTTGATAGAAAATTTGTTGTCTGTATATCAGATGACTCACACTGGATCACCTAAGAAGGTGACTTTTGATTCCGACACAGTTGATATTACAGAGATCTCCACTGGGAAGACTATAGAAAAAGGGTTTACAAATCATGCCTTCAAGGCATATGAGTTCTCTCATTTTCTGCCCTTCTTTCTTCCTACTTCCTCAGAATCTAATGAAGATTCGAGTGACTCCTCTTCTAATGAAGACATAGAACAAGATCTTGATGTTGAGATCAAAGTTCAAGAAGTTTCAGATCCTGAACCAACACATGTTCTCAATCCAGATTCAAGGCCTACATGGGCTTACACAGTCCTTTCAACTACTGAGAACACATTTGAGGATTCATCTGTTCACAGGACTACCAGACTTCAACATCATGCCAACCTTGCATTATTCCATCTACCTCTCCATGAGAGATGCAGCATGATGATGGGGTTCTCTCTTCCATCACTTGGGAAGACTCGTCATGTTCCATTCGCTCTAGTTATAGAAAGAATTCCTGAGAGACTTGCTTCATCCAATACATCCTCTACACAGTGGAAGGCACATCAGAAGACTAGATCTAGATCTAGCACCTGTTTTGGCATCCTACAGGGGATCAACTTGTCAAGGTTTTTGCAGAAGTTTTCACTGATGAAAGCTTCCTTCTTTTCTGCTTAGTATGATGGTTCTATGAGTTATTTATTGTTCTTTTGAGGGGGGGTATTTTTCCCATGAGGTTTTCCCCATTTCCTCGGTTTATGGAAATTTCTTTACTTTTTATTTTTTGTATGGGTGACCTTTGGTCCTAGTTACTAGGGCCCGGGATGGATTAAGGGGGGGTGTTAGGATATTCCTATACTCCATCCTGGTCCTACTAGCTTTTCAGTTATTTTTCATTTTCAGTATTTTAGGGTTTGCATGCACTTTTAGGGTTTGCATGCATTCTAGGGTTTGCATGCACTTTTAGGGTTTGCATGCATTCTAGGGTTTGCATGCATCCCAGTCATCAATCCTAGCACCTAGCCCTCAGTTAGCTAGCCCCCGGAGATTCTTCCTAATCAGTTTCATCCATCCTAGTTCCTAGTGCGCCCTCCTTTCACCTATTGCATGAGAGAGGCACACTTCTTCACCTACCAGTCCAGTTATGTTTAGTTAACAAGAATTATCTCCCTGATTTTAGGCTTGACTCACTCATAACTGACCTTATCACTCCGATGGACCTCTAGTGTGACTAGATAGCCTATTCTGACTCCAATTAGCTCCATGAGCACCCTCCACTGAGCCTCCTTCACTACATTAGTGCTTCCATGTGAGAGTTACACCTACCACATTCAGTTAGACTCAGTTTGACTTCTGGTTAACTATTACTTTTGCATTGATGACTTCACTGATGATGAGTTGGACTCCTAGTTATGCCATGATGACACTCCACTGATTATGAATCTATCCATGCAGGCTAATTTGAATCACACCTAGTGTATTTGAATCCTGAGCATTGTATATTTACCTTTTTACTATTCAGTTTAAAGTAACATGTGTAATTATTCTGCCTCTATCTAAGCTCCTTTGGATCTATCTTCTTCTGCTCTATTCTTCTTCTATTATTCCTAAATTCTTTCATTGTGAGGTTTACATCATCTCTTTGGATCTACTGTGAGCATTTTCACAGTCAAAATAGGGATATTACAATCCCATCCCCTTGGAATAATACCGTCCTAGGTGTTCTCTTTATTTTTAGCAAGGTTCCATGTCTTTCTTTTCAACTGCAACTGAAATGCCTTTCTCTCTCTTCATCAACATTCATTGGATGTCTTTCCAATCTTTAGCTTCTCACACTAATCCTTTTAGGAAAACCACGTGTCCATTGCATCTTGAAAATGTCTTCAAGCTAATTGCATTCGGCAATACCTATACTCAAACATTGAGTCAATTCATACGTCAAATCCATTCTCATAGGATTCATCTCTTAACAAGAGTTTAAAAACAATAGCCGAATCATATACACACGTATATTCACATTAAATAAGCAAGACGATGCAAGATAAACCAAATACTTATCTACATGAGCATCTTCCTTTAGCTCCACACATATCCTGCATTGACTTCAGACAACTATGGCACCCACAAGACCTGCCCCACCCAACACAAGGATGGTACCTCTTCTCTGCTACATAGTCCCTCGAGTGTACCCACCCCTTCTAGTGCTCTTCAGGGTGTGCATCAAAAGGTAACCAAGTTTCTGCAAGCCTCGAATCACCTGTGCATATGTATAAAAACAAATTTATTCCAACACACTGGCTGCACCAAATCATTCAAATAACCATGCCAAGTCAATACGCCGACTGGGTTTATCAGGCATTCCATTAACCAGTATGCAAAGCCAGTTATCTGACTGGGTTTATCAAGCATACAACAATCATTAACTAGTATGCAAATCCATTTCTCTGAAGGTGTTTATCAAGCATACAAAAACCATTTCCAAGCCATACCATAGTTGGGTTTATCAGGAAATAAGACAGAAGAATACAATCACATGGCTCCTTCTCCTATGCAAACCAATGGTTCCCTCTAGGAACTCCATACGTAACTCAATTGACTGCAGGCTAGCACGACCCCACAATACCCACTCACACAACTCAAAGATGGTACCCCTTCTCTGCTACACAACCCCTCGGGCATACCCATCCCTCTAGTGCTCTTCACTGTAAGAGTAGAAAGGCTACCAATGCCCATGAAATCCTCCTAAGTACCCATGCTCTTACTGGGTTTAACAACACTGCGGAGAGTCAAGCACACATACGGAATTTTGCAGGGTTTCTCAAACCCAAGCCGCCCTTGGAATTCTTTTACATTCTTGGCATTAACAATCGACATCTTCCCCAATGGCATATTTTCACCATCTCACCTGCATTACACACAATCATGCAGTCCACATGAGATGTCATCATAATAATTTCAATTAGAATTTCTCAAATTTGTTTCATACAGAAACTAGATTTCCAAAACATGAGGTCCTTTTCATGATGTTTAGCTCTTGCAGGCCATAACACATGGTCATCCTGCATTGTGTCCTCCTGACACCATTCACAAACAACCAACCAATCAAAAACATCAATAATCAAATTCAAATCTGAATTTACAATTATGTCTCCTGTAGAAATTAGATTCATTTAACCATGACGCCATTCTCATATTGTTTGGATCCTGTAAGTGATAGAACTCTGTCCCTTATGGCTTTACACTTGCTACCATAACATAGACATCCACCTACAACATTTCCTCTTGACACAATTCTAAATAAGCCAGACAATCATTAGTAATTATTGGCAATATTTCAAATCTAAAATTTACAATATGTTCCCCACATAAATTAAATTTCACAACCATGAGGCTCTTCTCATGTTTTTTTTCTTTTGCACATGGTAGATTCCAGTCTTTATTATGGAATTACCCACATTGCCATACCCAAGACATTTCTACCTGAAATCTAAAAATTTCAATCAAACAAACACTTGGTGAGTATCCATGCAAATAATCTTTTCATTGTTACAGCAATCACTGAAGTGATCTCATAATTATAATACTCAATAATTCAAACACTATCAGTTGTTATTATCTCAAAGACAATGAAATACATTTACTTTATGTGCATCATTATCACAATAAAATTTCAAGATACAATCACATTATCTATGCAATTTAAATAAAACTTCCAATTCTCATGAATCCATGATTACACAATCGTATCCATTCAGGAAACTTTGTCCTCCCAACAGAGCATTCTTGGTAGCCCATCAAACATGACTACCTTCTTCATGAAATCATTTTCCTGCATCCATGGCAGCACATGAAATGATATCATAATTTTCAACAATTCATCATTTCATCTATTATCTAATTGCAATGAAACATATATATCACAACCATGCATTTGCACAATGCATCGCAACGTGTCTACCCGCACATATGCATAAACAATCCCAAGGTATACATAATATTTTAATGTATATACACTCAATGCCTCCTTGCATTGATTCATGAATACCATAATGCTATGTCATGCATTCCACCATGATGTGTTGGAAGGTCTAGCTAATGCCTTGACAGATTGCCCAACCATCTCCCCAATAACCTGGTTAACTTATTTGGGTTCCTTCCTTCTCCGCCCTAGAAACACGTTAGGATTTTACTCACTCCTTGGTTGTTGGCAAAGAGGTTTCATCCCAAATTAACACTAATAGGGGGGTTCATGGGATACTTGTGTAGCACTATATCATTACCATTCCAACCACATTATGGCCTTAACTATGACTATCTCATATGGCTACCACAATAGGACCATAAGTTCTCACTTGCTTTGGCTATTAAAATCATAACCAACATACACAAATGGCATGATATATTTTCATATGAAAGGATTTACAATTCAAAACAACTAGATGGTATAAGGATCCTTTCCCTTACTACCACATACCTCACCGTACCCAGTGGGATAACGTTTGCATAAATGCATTCAACATCACAGACATACCACTTTACGATTATTAAATATGGCTCAAGGGATTCTTACCCAGTCCCCTTTTTGTATGAAACATAAATAGACCATTACCTGCATGACTTCCATTAACATCTTTGATGTTACATGATCAGTTGGTCTCCTGCAAATGATTACACCATCCTTCCACCAACCTGGTGATCATAGATTTGTTTCCCCTACCTTTCTTCATAAGTTTGTTGGTCACATGCAGCGACATCATCCACATCTGTAGCCATGCTTCGGTTGTCTTTGGTCCTACAACCAATGCGAACACCACTAATTATTAACAACCACAATAATTATCTTAAGTGGCTCATTGCATATGTAAAATTTTGCTAGATTTACCAATATGCAACATCATATATATGCACAAACATCTTCACATGCACTATGCAATATCTATTAATGTGCCCACTAGTGCATATTCATTCCATCTATATGATCTCTTGCATTTTCATCATTCCTATGCCATAATTTTCTATATATAAAACTCATAAAATATAAATACAATAGAAAGAGACGAGTTAAGGATTTATCCCTTTCTAATCCCTCATGATAGCATGGAATTTCCTCTTCCACATCATAGCTAATCCAATTTCATTGCCTCTCTACCAAGAACACAAGCAATTATTAGCTATGATCTTCTCACCAAGTAGCAATTCAATATATATACATGTGTATAACATTCATACTTGCTACTTTCCAAGCATGCAATTCTTATTTTATAAACATAAATAGTTTAAGGTGAGAAATTTCCCTCTTTATCAATATTGCCTTACTACTCCAACTGATTTAATGAATTATGGTCAAGTCCAACTTGACCTTTCTTGGACTTCCCTGCACTTATGAGAACAGCAATTTGATTCAATATCAACTCCACAATGATTATTTTCCAAGGTCCATTACATGCCCTTACACGTTATTCAACTATGATACTTCCTTTCCATTCTCATGGAAATATTTTCCACAATTTTGAACCACATACTTGATTCACACATGGGAATTCCTCATTCCCCAATTAGAAATCTTTGTGTGGCCACCATGTCACTATTGTGAGGCACATGCCAATTCCACATACTAGGATGTCTTATTCCTATGCGTGACAACTTTTGGGAGAATGGAATTGCCTTACCCACTCTTTTTTACTTACTCATAAGTTACTGACTCATATCTTGTAACTTCTCTGATCATGAATGCACTTTCCCACAAGGATGATTTACCCATCATCTTTACAAGTTACATGTCCCTTAATCGATAACCTATTCCATTACTTGTTGAGCATTCTTTCATGGAATACAATATCCATCTTTGATAATCAAGAGTCCTCATGGCTCTTCCTTTCAATTCAAATTGCATCTATTACTAACAATAGTACATTGGATGCATTCTTATTCAAAGCACCAATGTCCATTATTGGTCCCTTTCATCCTCCAATGATTAGACATGACTATCACTCCTCCATGATGCATATTACAACCAATTAATCTTAATAAGGATTCCAAAACCCCTCTATGCAATTCATATTGCATATTCTGAGCATAGAGAATGCATTGCATTCATTCTATATAAGGAACCATCATTTCTTCTTAGTTCCCTTCTTCCATCATGGGTTTTGTGAAATTCAATCTACAAGAGTGTATTCTTATCCATTCAACATGTTTTCCCACATGTTAACATGAATTACAATGATACGCTCAATTGAGTATCCCTGCTCATTAATGATATTTCCTTGTTACCAAGCATCCAACCATACTTGGTTCAATTCTTTTACATTTCTAGATAACAAGCATTTTTACCATGATTGCTGTATGAAACAACTAGAAACATTTTTTAAGAATAAGATCATTCTATCTTATCCTCTTATGGATAATAATTGAATAGAGTAGGAGCATGCCTATTTTTTATTATTGAGCAAAAACTGCAGCCCTTCAAAATTGTCCACTTTTGTCAAATTACATAAACATATGAATCGCCCTTTTATAATCCACAACTTGCCAAATTGTCCCATGGACTATTATCATGATGCAACATTTCCATTTCTATGAGTCTTGTCATCACCATATAAATTTCTCAAAATCGATAATGTCTTAGGGGGGCGACGGGGGTCAAGGGGGATTGCCCCCTTGTGGCTTATCTAGCGCATAAGTTCAATTCCATTTTCCAACTTCTGCACCTGAACATCTCACTGGAAAACTGCTGAAATTCTCTATTTCGGCGGACTTTTCAATTTTCCTCTGATCGACACACTTATCACTTTGTCACCAACCCATTTTAATGGAATTATCATTTTTATTCCGATCAGCACACTTTTCCATTTTTCTCCGAAAGCATTTTCGGCAAAAATTTTCGTTATGTCGTCGATCAGCGCAATTTTCCTTTTTTCACCAATTGGCGCAACTTTCCATTTCTCACCGACCTATTTCGGTGCACATTTCAATTTTATGCTGATCGGTGCACCTTTGATTTTGTCGCCGACCCGTTTCACCGCACCTTCCAATTCTTTGTCGATCAACACAAATTTCATTTTTCGCCGAAACGCCTCTTTTCGACAACTTTATCAATTCTTCGTCGAACTCTTTTGGCATCTTTTTCAATTTCGTGTCGACAGTTTCAGCGACTTTCTCACTTTGTCACCGAAACACATCGGCATGCTCTACCATTTTTTCTCGAAATCTTATCGGCGCACTTTTTACTTGGTCGTTGATCGGCGCAATTTCCAATGTTTCCACGGACCTGTTTCGGCACATTTTCCATTTTCACCCCAAAAAAACTTTTCAGAATTTTTTTTTATTTCTCTCTGAAACATATCGGCGACTCTTCTGATTTATCACATATAGTTTCAGCGCTCCTTCCAGTTTGCGCCAACACATACTTAGGCAGAAAACTCAAAAACTTAGAAAACTTAGAATTGTTTTTTTTTTATGACCAATGGTGATCAGGAAGGGGTCTTACCTCTACAATTGGTTAGATTTGGCCCATGCAGGACCAATGTTGTAACCTATGCTCTGATATCACACTGTCACGTGCCCTCCCATCGATCCAGCGCAAGGAAGGGAACATGACACTAACATTCTGGGATTTTATAAAAACTCATCCCCAATCATGATGGACAAATTCATGAAAACAGATCAAACACATGTACGCAAATGCAAATCAAAATAAACATGCACAGCGGAATTAAACTATCCACACACATTTCACATGCATTCATCATATCAATAACAATCATTAAGTTGAAAACATTGCAAGTTTTAAACACATAGAGAATACTTATCTTGATGGTGAAGTTGTCCCAAGGAACTAGCTATGCAACTACAATGTTCCACCTAGCCATAGGCCAACTGTGTTCATCAATCTCTCAACACAATTTCCACCCCCGAGTTGGGCATGATTTGCACAAGGAATGGGAATCTTCAAACTCACACATAGGCAAATATACTCCAAAATCAGCCAAGCCAATCCACAGTTGGGTTTATCAGGGAAAATGTTAACCCTCTTATATTTTTAGATGCATGCACTCAAGCTCAAGCCAAAGCAATGGGTACCCATAGCGCATGCCCCAACATACGCTTTTTACACATAACAAGCACAATGTTGGCATAACAAAAAGTTTTCAACTATGAGATTCACAAACAAGATGTCCATGGGTTTTCCCCAAATCATGGCCACCCAAAAATGACACATGGGAAGGGGGAAATCGACCACAAGGAGAAAGAAAATGATTTCCCAATAGGTATGTAGGAATTCAGAGGGAAAAATGACCTCCTGGGGACCTTAAATCTGATTCTTGTTCTTCCCCACTGTTCTATATCACAAAAATGCCCTCCCAGCTAGAGAAAAATGGAAGAAACTCATAAAATCATGGGGGAAAACGCCTAGGTAGCTTCAAAATCGTGAGAGATAAAAACCCCTCCATGAATAATGGCTTGGCGTTCAATTTCGTGGCTCTTTTCTTTCCAAGGAAGCCAAATACGTTTTTCCAAAATGGTGGCTTGCCCATACCTGAATTTGGACAGCCATACCTCTCCAATCCCAAAGCATTAACTACCTCAACCAACTCTTGGGAGAAATAAATTATTGGGTACAAAAGTCAACATGGGTAGTTGAAGCTTCATGGGTTCCCTCATTGACACTTGGATTGAATTGATTGGTTCAAAGGTTTGAATATTTCCCTCTGAATTCCTTGTAAAAATCATGCCCCCATACTCTTGTTGCATTACATAGCTAGTTGTGGGTATTTTATTAAAATGCATATTAACATGATATTTACAATTTCTATTGTGACTAGATAGCACACAAACCATATGCATCAATTTTAACACTAAATTCATAGTGGGGCCTTGGCCTTGAGCTCCTCGCCACAATTTTATAATGATATTACATCATTTACATTTTTAATGCAATGGGATCAAAATCAAGATATTAAAGGTGTGGATTACTCTTTTTGGTCTATTTATTCTTTCTCCATGCTCTTTCTAGGACTTGGTTGCATAAAAATGTTTTATATTCCTAAAATTATGTTTTCCTTCATCTCATGGATCACGATTCTTGGCCAAAACAACCATATCAACAAGTCTTCAGCTTGCATGGAGGAGATGAAGTTACTATCATGCCTTCGGTCATGAAAATATTCCTATTTTTAGATTGTCTTTGATGACATATCTTTGGCGAGAATCTATTTTGGTAAAAGATCATGAATACATAGGAACTACATTTATAATAATAAAACTCCATTGTTCTATAAAATGGATAAATCTATAATAATTTAGAGTACAAGGAGGGGAGAGAATTATGGTATTAGAAGGATTGTGAACAAAGATCTATAGTATGATTGTAAATATGTACTTCTGTTGGATATTGTACTAAATTGAAGACTCTACTACCATGAATTAATATGAGCTTTATTCTTGTATATATTCTTTTGATTTTAGTTTAGTACTGTAATATTTTCATAGGGTGTGTTAGACCTCATAGGATCCCCATGATCTGATACACACTATGGTATTTTTCATTTCCGTTTAGACATAGTTTGGTTTTAGTATTATTTTCTTGCATTTCCATATCCTTATTTGTATAGTTCTGGTTTCTAAATCTTTTTCTTAGCTCTTAGGTTTTCAATTTCATACATCTTTGATTTTGGTAAGAATGCAACTCAATAGATTTCCTTTTTGTAGCGAGAAGTGTGTACTTCATATATTTACTTTTCTGTTGCTTGAAGAATGTTTGCTTTTTGCTTTTCTAGAATTTCCATGTGCATTCACTATGGGATCAAAACCACTAATGATTGGGACCTCGTTTGTTAATCATGATCCAGACTTTAATACCATTCAATTTATCTAGAGGTCCAACAATGTATTGTTCCCATGGTTTAGTTACCTGCTTTTAAATTTAGCTTGAGTGTTAGTTTACCTTCCTTCAATTCTAATTCAATTTTTGGCTTCTTTTCCTTTAATTTCCATTTTATCTTTGAGTTAGTTTCTGACATTTCTATTTGATAAGATTGGAGTAGGATCTATTCATGCACATCATTGTGCTTGTGTTATAATAATTAACCATCTATACTTTATTTTATGCCATTATTTGGCCTCCTAGTTGTTTAGAACACGGTTAGGTAGCTACCTAGCACATTATTTTCCCACCTTGGTCATGTTTATCCACGATAGCACCCTATTTGTGCTTTAGTTACATCTTTTACTTTGATTTTATGAACTAGAGCGCTACTCCTGCTTTATTTTGCTTTTATCTAGCTTTTGTGACTTTAAGGAAGCTTTATCTTGATTTTCACATGGATTAGGATGAGCTATTGTGCTAGGATGACTTGGGAAACCTTGTTTCTTTTCTGCCTCAACATCTTCCTTCCTTTTCTCTTGACAATTGTCCCACTAGTTGATTCTTGGTCACTCATGAGCTAGCTAGGCCCACATAGCCAATTCGTGACCTTTCACTATGAGTTGGAGATTGATACTTGCCTTAGATGGATATTTGGTCAATTCTAATCCTGCCACATGTGAGCTACTCGAGTTTCCTCCAAGCCAGTCGAATTTTCTCTATGAGATGTATTATATATTGTAATCATATTGTTGAATAATATAGAGATGAAGTTTACATGAATTGATTTCTCTCTCTTATGTTTCTGCTTCAATATTTCTTCTTATTTATGCTAATCTCTGTGTAAATTTTTGGTGAGGACTACTTTTTTTTAGATCCTATCTTACATAAATTCTTGCATGGTCTTGAACCTATTTAGAATTTGATATCGTGTTCCTCAATGCCTACGACACCCTAGGTGACAATTTGATGATGAAGAATTGTGCATATAATTCTCTCAATAATCATTTAGGTAACATTAGGGTCACTAAGATTCCATTATGGTCATTTAGGTGCCATGTTGATCAATGAGGATCCAAAATATCTATCACATGCATCATCATCATGGACATCAACATCGTGGCAATCATCATTGTCAACATCACAAGGTACATCATTGACATCATCATCATCATCATCATCATCTCCATTATAATCATTGTCATCATCATATATAGCGACATTAATATCATCGTATTCATCATCTTTGAAATCATCATATATCATCATTATAGTCAATGTATGCATAAAATTGTTGTTGAGATAATCTTATAATTACCAAATCATCATCACCATCAACATTGTCATAATGCATCATCGTAATGTTGTTAGGGTCACTGAGATGCCTTTAGGGTTGCTCAAATTTTTGTAGGGACACTCAAATTCCATTAGAGTCATTTAGGACATTAGGTTTGGTCATACACCATTAGGTTCATTTAGGTGTCATTAGTATTAATTCATATCCATATGTACTATCACATGCATATTTTATTGTGGAGAAAGACATCGTCATCATCATTATCATCATTAAAATCATCATTAGGGGATTTTTGAGGTAAAAAATGGGCCTGAAAACAGATAATGTACCATAAAAATTCACTTTATAAGAACCAATAGGATTCAAGATGATGATGTCAACCATAAGGGTAAAATTTGTAAAACAAATTGGAGAGAAAAATTAAAAAAACTACATTTTCTTATCGTATTTTTGACATATCTCCATAATAAAATACATTTGTTTATTGAAATTTTCATTTTTTCATGTTGTAGGGTGCCTCATAAGTATGTAGAGTGGGTATGGGTTGGGTGCGAAATCAAAATCCACATCCAACGAGTGCCCAAACTTGAAATTTGGGTAAACTGTTAAGGAGATATGTCAAAAATACAATAAGAAAAAGTAGTTTTTCTTTTTCCTCTCTAAAATTTAGAACTCTTATTTTATTATTTAAACTCTTATTTTATTATTTCCCTTAGCAGGCCCATTTTAGACCTTAAAACTCTCATAATTCCAATACATCAACATCATCATTAATTTTCATCATCATATATCATCATGATAGTCATTCATTTCATCAACATTGTGATGATGAACATGACATCCTACTACCTTACAAGAATTTTGTAAATGAAATTTCCCCTTGCCTAACTAGATTGATGGATCTTTATAATTAGTAATCATCATGATCCTCATCATCATAGGCACCAGGATTGTTATGATTATCATCATCATCGTAGACATTGACATTATTATCGTAGTCATTGTCATTGAAATCATCATATATCATTATCATTATCAATGTAGGGATCAATTGTGATCAATTGTGATTGATATATTCTTATAATTATCAACTCATTATCAACGCCATCAGTATCATCATAGTGCATAATCGTCATGTTGTTAGGGTCACTTGTATACCATTAGGTTCACTCAGATGTTGTTAGGGACACTCAAATTCCATTAGTGTCATTTAGGTGACATTAGGGTTGCTCAGATGCCATTAGGGTCAGTTAGGTTCCATTAAGATCAATCACGATCCAATATTTCTATCACATGCATCATAATCATTGACGTCAACATCGTCGTGATCCTCATTATCATCGTCATCACTATTGTTATCATCATTACCAACTTCATAGAGATCGACATTATCACCATAGCCATCCTCGTTGTCTTTATCAATGTAGTGCTCATAAATGTCATCATTATCATATTGTAATAAAATCATCATCAACACCATAATCATTGTTATCATGCATCATTAACATCATCATCATGTTGCTAGGGTCACTCAAGTTCCATTACGGTCACTCAAATGTTGTTAGGGAAAATCAGATTCCATTAGGGTCAGTTAGGTGCTATTAGGGTCACTTAGATGCCATCACATTCATTTAAGTACCATTAGGATCAATCAATTTCAAACAATGCTATAATAACTTGCATCATCATTATTGACATTGACATCGTCATCTTCATCATCATCCTAGTCAAAATCATACATATAATCAATTCCATATTTGTCATTGTCGAGATGCATCATCATCATCATCATCATCATGTCGTTAGGGTCACTCAGATTCCATTAGGGACACTCGTATTCCATTATGGTCATTTAGGATTAATAAGGTCCTCCTAGATTCCATTACGATCACTCAAGGTCAAATAGTGCAATAACATGCATCATCCTCATCATCATCGTTGTCATCGACATCATCATCATCGTTTTCATCGACATCATCATCATCATCATCATCGCCCTTACCATAATCGTTATCATCATATACATTAGCATCAAAGTCTAACATAACTCTCCCAAATCTAATCGTCAACTCCTATAATCAATAGCCTCTATCCCATCTATTGAGTAAGTCATATGTTGAACTAGGCTCAAGTATAGGAGCAAAACTCGACGCTATTTTGGGAGAAAATATATGCACAAAACAAGGCCCAACACTAGGAGCAAAAACACAGTGCTACTTTGGGAGCGAAACTAGATGCTATATTAGACATTATTTTGGACACAAAAATTGGTTCTAAACCTACCGACAATTAGGAAGATAAATTAGGCACTAAACGTGGTGTTAATCCTAGCTTAAAAATTGGCACAACCTAGGGATCCAAACCAGGCACAATTCTTGGATTAAATACTAGTGAAATTCCTGGCATGCAAAAAGAAGCTAAAGTTGGCGCTAAAATGGACACTATGTATGGTGCTACAAGAAGCCAAACTAGGTGCTAATGATGGAATTATGCATGGCACTATTCCTAGCGCTAAAGTGGACACAAATAACATCTAGTTTAATGCCTAATTGCAAAAAAGGACACAATAAATGCCAGGAGAAGTGCCATCCCGTGAAATAGAGTTGACTTTACCTAGAAAATGAAGAAAAAAACACACTAAAAGTGTTAGTGTATGTCAAAAAGGGAGCTAAAAGAGATGCTAATCATAGGTTTTTGTTGTAGTGTATGTATGTATGTAAACACACATACACACACACACACACACAATATCCACATATTACCTGAAAATGGCAAAAAAAAAAATAGTTATCTTATGAAGGGCAACATTGCTTTCCCCCTTCCAAGTTCCCATGCTCCAAGCAATGTTTCTTAGTTGCTGACCTATTAACTCTTCTTCTCTTTATGAATTTTCATTTCTTGCAAGGGAAATATAATTTTACATCACCAATATCGGGAAGTTTGCGATGATTTTTAGATGGTTTCTCATGACTGCTAGTATGTGGAGAAAATTTGCATTCAACAAGATCAACAGTAAGAGACATTGCTTATGTTAGTCCTTGAGATGTTCTTGGCATAGTAACTATGCCTAATTATCAAAATTAAACTTTGTTGTAGATTTAAAGACTTATGTTTAAGGGAACATAAACCTATGATATTTTCTCTTAATTATCGTAAACATTCGAGACCTAAAAACAAAGGATACCTAGAATATTTTTTATCCATAAGCCATTTCTTCAAGTGTATCAAACAACTTAGATTTTAAATGAAGGGGTAGGGGAATATATCAGATAATAGAATTTAGAATAAAACAAGTTATTCCATATGAATTAATCCTATAATCCCATTTAGAAGGAAAACATACTGAGTAAATAGAATTCAGTAGTTAACAAAATACATCTGCAATGATTGAAATAGAACTACAAAGAAATGGCATTCTTATATAATGAACAACATATGAATACTTCACAACATTATTCATGTATATAAATAATTTAAATGAGAAAATAACTCATTTAGACATGAAATAGATGTTCTTCATAGAATATCATAATACATGCACCATGATCATGGCACATATGGTTTTCTCGAGATTTTAATAATCAAAGAAACTCAGATACATAGTTTTAGAAAAGGGTTTTGGAATCACAGAGGAGAAACATAACACTTCAAAGAATTTTACAAATGGATACATTGTAAAAATATGAATCTTCATTGGATCTATAGCATAGATATATATTTTTTTTTCTATGTCTTGAGACACTGGTTGATTTTTCACCCTTGACAAAAAGTTACACTCTTCTAAAAAATTGATGATCCTTAATCTTTGAGCTCGATATTCTTTATATACTTGTTTTCTCCTAGAAATCACTGGATTAAAAATTGCTCCTTCATTTGAAGGTCCTCTTACTTAAAATAGAAAAAATTGTCTATTATTTTTGCATGTTCATGCATGGATCCTCGAATTTGTGCATAAACCTGAATAACAATATTGATCAATTGTAACTACTGTAGTTACCTCTAGTGAACCTACTATGATGAAGATGCCCCATGTACTGTAGAGGATAAAACTTCATGCTTAGCAATACTTTTCCATGTTTTTCCCATAGGGTATGCATGACTCTTTATCCTCCTAACCACCAGATATAATCATGTATATTGCTCATAATATGGAGGAGGTATATTCTTAAATATCACCTTAATGTGATCCAATAATTCAAAATCAATTGACAATGTATTGATGATTACTTTCCATTTGAGTGCTCCATCCATTTCTGCAAATTTTGTATCATTATTCCTATATTGCGCCATCATACTATCATATTCCTCCTTAGGGTATACATATCCATTTCCATCCAATGTTGAGGGACGTCCCTTATCAATTACATCCATGAAGATAACTTTGAAGGATGCAATGTCTCTCAAAAGGGCAAGTGCTTTGGATTGGGCCTTTTTGACCAAATGTTTCTTGTTTATTACTTTATTGGAATCCATTATTGTGTTGGTCCTATCTACCATCCCTAGTCTTTCTAATTCATCTCTTGTTTTTGAATTCAAAATGTTTATCACATTTTATGCTATTTCTAGTTTATTTTCCAACTCATTTCATGTCCTTTTGATATCTTCTAAATAAGTGCTAGCTAAAAAATATTCATCCTAACCCAAAAAAATAGTTCGATTACTAACTGACATTTGATCCCATATCAATTGTTTTTCTCCTTTCAATGTTTTTTTACCAACAAACTTGTTGGATTTTTTATCCAATTCTTTATGCATTTTAGCTTTTATCGCCTATAATTTTGTAATGACAACTTCCATGTTTTTGACTTTGTCCTCCAAAATAGAAATTTCCTCATCTTTTCTCTAAATTGTATTTTTTAGAATACCCATTTCTACTTCATTGAAATTTAAATATGCCAAAACTTTAGCTAGGTTATCTACAGGATCCACCTGAATAGACTATAATATGGTTGGCCTAGCTGCCAAAAAAAACTTAGTATTCTCCATTATTAACCTATTTCTTCATTCTTGGATTTTTCTAATTTATATTTATGCTCATGCATCTTCTTATATATATTCTCTTTCTCTTCTTGTACAACTATTAGTTCAAGAGTTTGCTTATGCTATGTGTCAGGCACTTAGGCACTTTGAGCTTCTTTCTAAACACTTGAATCTATGTTTCCTTTTATTTAATAAGGATTGAATAGGTGTTGGGTTATTTGGATCAACACCTAACTCAATCACCTCTTTTTCAATCTCTTTTATCTTTAATTGTTTGGCCTTTTTGGCCACCATTTATTGCTTTAACTGCTTCTCTATCTTCTCGAACATTGTTTGAATCTTATTTGCACGTACAGTACATTGAAACACTTCTCTGGAGATCATTTCTCCTGTGTGTCTATGCAAGAGTCAATTTTATCAGTTGCATTTATTATATCTAAATTCAGTTTGACCTGAGTGCCTTTATAATCTTCTATTGTTTGGACGTTCTTTTTCCATATTAACATGTCACTTAGTTTTCACTTTATTTATCCTTATATGTGGCGCCCTTGTTCAGTTGTTTCAACAATTGGATTAAGTGGTTTTTGGAAACCATTCTCATGAGCCGGAAAGGATGTTCGAGTGCCATGTCAAAAGCATGGTATTGAATTTTCAATTCATGTGTATTAATTTAAACCTCGTACTTCTTGACATTGAGCCAAAACAAATGGTGTTTTTTTATCTATCCTCGTTTCGTTTAATTATTATTTTGAGATTCAACCCACCGTCGCATCCCATGGACACAAAGGGCTTATAACCACGAGACTTGGTTCACTTGGTTAGCACCTTCAATTTTTTTGAATGGATCATTTAGGTACCAAGCACCACTCTTTCATGCTCTTGAGAGTCCTTATCTTTTTTTCCCAATTCTCTTATCATTAAGAGGAAAGAGCCTTTTAAACTTTGAATGTTCTAACATTGACTCCACCTAGTGATAACGTCTCCTTGTGAGATGCTAAGAACTTTAGATTAGTGCCTTTTTCAATTGGTCTATAAAGTCAATCCCCTCTTTATTTTCCCAAGATCGGCTTTATTTCTCCAGTCTTTAAGAATATAAATCTCTTCTTAAACTGAAAAACTCACAAACTTCAAATTACAAAAAAGCTGAGCCATATTTAAATGAAAAACTATGAACTTAAACTGATTATATACATAGTGTTAAGACTGTCATGGTCTCATAGTCAATACTATGGGAGATTCTTTAGAAATCATGCATTCATGGGTCCACCCATGAGATCACCATTCATATTTGTAAGGATACAAGTGTTACTATCTTCAACCGTTGTAATTTGGAAAGGACTAAACTAGGGCCTTTCTTTAGTCTTTTTATCAAAGATGGCCTTCACCTTTTCTTGGTATACCTGATATTTTTCCATCACCTGCTCTCTTGTTTACTACACCTTAATAAACTGATTGATCCTTCTATGAAACTCATTTGGTTCCTCCTCTTCATTCTCCATCAACTTCATCACTAGTAACCCAAGTTGTATAGGGAAAATTGCCTCAACCCTATACACCAGCTGAAAAGGTGAAGTGCCTATGGATATTTTAGTGCTTATCCTATCTTCCCATAAGGAATATTTGAGATGTGAATCATGGGACTTTTTGTTATCATACAACATCTTCTTAATGATCCTTATCAAGTTTTTATTTGATGATTATGCTAAGCCATTACCTTGAGGGTAATATGTTATTGAATTCCCAAGAAATATATTGTAATTCTGATAGAACTCAATCATTTTAGAGTACTTAGAAGCATGTGCATTATTAATGATGGTATTTCTAGGTCACCCAAAACTTGCTATAATATTTTCTTCTAAAAACTTGATGATGATTGCATATGTGCCCAATCTTGTTGAGATAGCCTCGACCCATTGTGTGAAATGGTATGTAGTTGTAAGAATCCATAGGTGTTGTCCATTGGATGAAAGATGAATTTCATCTTTGAAATCTAAGCCCTAATGTCGGATAGCTGCTCCTTAGCTGAATAACTTAGGCGATAAGGATGAGAACTTTTGTTTTCCTGTAAACAAATGACAGTCAACACAAACCCTTACTCTTGAATTGACTTTAGTAAATAATGTGGTCCAATAATAACCAACTTTTAAGATTTTATATGATGCATCCCTCCAAGCATGTGCCCATCACATATTCCATTGTGAAACTCATATACTATTCCATGTGTTTCCTCCTCAACAATGCAATTTAGTAACACATCGATAGGATCTTTCTAGATTAACTACTCATATTTTTGATGCAATACTTGACTGTTTTCAATTTTAAAGATCTCGCCTTTGCTTTGCCAAAATTTGGTGGGAATGCACAGACAATTTCCTTATACCATGTAGAGCTAGAAAACTTTGATTTTACATTGAAAAATGGTCCTTGTGGGTTCATTTATTCCACTTCTAGTGGGGGATCTACTGGTATTTTAGCAATAATAATTATTCTTGAAGCTTTGCAGATTGATTCAGCTAATAACTTATCCAACCCTTGACCTTCTACGATATTAGTAGGATTAATTTTTAATTCATATTCACAATTTTTTGCAATCCATTTCCCTCTTCTCCCTTGATCATCTGGATGACTGAGGACATCTTTAACAATGGATGACTAGCTCGAATTGTTTCACTTGAATGACTTAGAACTTGATCTTCATTCCTAGGCCCATCATCATCTTCACTATTAATAGCATCACTTAGAGGAATATCAAAATTAGTAGGAAAATTATTGCCATCCTCACCAATGTCATTGGATATTCCATGAAGGTCTTCACTTGGAGAAAAAATCATCATCACCATGAACACTATCATTGCCATTAAAATTTTCACTTGGACAAAAGACTTCATAATCAACAACATCATCATTGGCGCCATTAAAAGTATTATTTGGAGGAAAACCACCGTCGTCGTCGTTGGTGCACTTAAATTCCCCATTTGGATGAAATTATACATCATCCTCATAATCATAATCAAAACCTCTAAAATCCCCACTTGTAGTAAAATCTTCAACATTATTGATACCATTGTCATTTAACACATCCTCATCTTTCTCCTCTACAGTTATGCTACAATTGAAATCTCCATTGTTGTTTATGTTAAAGTCATCACTGGGAGGAAAGTTATTATCCTAATCATTTAGGTGTTATAAAAAATAATCACTTGGTGGTATATTTTTAATATTTTCCAATTCATTAATGAGAAGAATGATCAACGCCATTTTTTTTCCTTTAATCAATTGTTCCTTGTAAGTCTTTGAAATTAGCAAGTTATTCATCAACATGCTCAATTGCATTGCTTGCCAACATTACAATCAACCTCATTACTGGGTGAAAATTATAACTATTCATTAACATTGTAGACATTTCCATAACATTTTTCATTGCTAAAAGAAAAAATATGCAAACAACATATTGATGCTTGAGAAATAGAAAATTCTTTATTAGATGAACCCATGACTTCTCACTAAAAACATAGAATGATACAACTATCCACCTTCTTTAGTAATCTTCTAACCCAAGTGATGAAATTTTTCCTCCAAAATTAAACAAAACCTTAAATGAGTTTGTAGATTTTTCTAGTTCATTGCATCATAGTAGTTTCGCTGAATTAAATTTAGTTGATTTTTTCATACTGACATGGTTAAATAAAAAATATACTACAATTAAATAAAGAAATTGCTATTTTTATTTTCCATGCATTAGATAATTATTTATTTATTAATATTTTATGATTTATCCCACATTCACTAAACATTTTAGACCTAATCTTGGTTAGATAAACGCTCCATTCTTTCATATTCTTATCTTTACATTCAATCTTGGGGAACATTGATTAAAGAGTTTCAAGAAATTCATAAGGGATTTTCAAGATCACCAAGTGTACATTCAATGGGGAGCTACTAGCACTTACAAGGTTAGTAATTTTTTCAATTTTTATCATTTCTAAAAAAATTATTTTTTATGAACAAACCTTAAACTCTATACTTTTCTTATTGCTCTGAACAATTTAGACATTTTTATTTTCTAAATTTTTTTCAAAGCAAAATATTAGATATTTAATAAGGTTTTATGAGAGAAAAAAACTACTTTTAGTATATATTATGGGAAAAACACAAAAAATGGGGAAGAACAAAAATAGAGATGAAATCTAAAACTAGAGCACTATTATATTTGGGTGTAGATTCCAATGTTGTTTTCTGACATATTTGGCGAAATTAAAATTACATTGTTTTTCTCTTCTATCCTTGATGATCATCACAACTACGATGATCCCTTCATTATGTTAGAAAAAGGATGTTCCAATGTTATAATTGTGAGGTTTGTGACATTATATAAATTTAAAGAATTTGAAATAAATAAATAAATTTTCCTTTTGTCCCCAACAATTGGTTGCAATCGCGACGATGCCTTCAACACGTCGAAAATAGAACTTTCCATCATAGTAATTTTGATGTTTGTGAGGTTAGACCAAGTTAAATAATTTGAAGAAAAATAAATTTACAAAAGTTTAATTTAGGAAAAGTTCCCTGATTCCACCCACCTCTCCCAAATATATTTTTAATTAAAATCAATATGTGAATATAAAACCCTCCCCTTTCTTCATTTTATTCATTTTAAAGTATTTGAAATAAATAAGTAAATTTTCCTTTTGTCCCCAACAATTGTTGTAATTGCGACAATACCTTCACCACGTCAAAAATAGAACATTCCACCATAGTAATTTCGATGTTTGTGAGGTTAGACCAACTTAAATAATTTGAAAAAAATAAAGTTACAAAATTTAACTCAGGAAAAGTTCCCTGACTCCACCCACCTCTCTGAAATCTATTATTTAATTAAAATGAATACGGGAATATAAAACTCCCCCCTCTCTTCATTCCTATCATTTTCACTCATGAATCATTCTACTCTAGCTTCTTTGTGAAAGGGTTTCAAGGGTTTCATGGCTTCAAGATATGGTGGTAGTTAACCCCTACTTCTTCCTCCATTCCTCCTTAGGTTTATGGTGGTAGTTTCCTCTTTGTTTTATAGGTGTAGAGGTTTCAAGCTTTAATGGAACCCTAAATTGATTATATAGGATCTAAATGATTATATAGTTGCATTTGCCCCGATTTCAAGAAATCATAGTTGATGGGGACCTATTTTGTCCCTATAATGTCAGCCCATAAATTAGACACCAATCTAAACTTTGAATTGAGATTGCAAAGATTCATGAGGAGCGCCTTCAACAACGTCTTGTTTCGCTTCATTTTTTAGACCAAGATTCGCACATCAGGATTGCAAAGGTTCTAGAGGCCTTGAGAAGCATTATACATGGCTTTGATGTGCCTCTAACTAGGTAGCATTGTGATCTGGGGGTTGATGATCTATTGGATGCTCACCAATTGCCAAAAATAGATGTTGTTTCTTGCAGAATTGGAGGTGGTACTGGTACCACTATATCTTACTAGGAGCACTCCTTAGCGATGCTTGTTAGTCCAAGGGCTTATAAACTGAGTAATCTAAGTGTTGTCTTATTAAGAAAGTGTGTAGAAAGAGAGTAGCAATCGACCCTTTAGGGTGGGGCCAACCCATACTGGAAATTCTCTAAAGCTAGAGGGCTTAGTGAACGGGCGTATGAGTCATCATAAGGGGAAAAAAAGACAATAGTCAATCATTAGTAAGCTATATCAATAGCCCCAATGAAAAATGATGTTCCACAACCTTGGTTGGCAATTTGGGTAGATAGTTCAACCCTAAGACAAGGAGGACTAAAAGAGCTACATGATTCACTCTTCTTCTATGTATATGTAATCACTTTTAGTGTACTTTGGGTTCTAACTTTCATTAGTTGAAACTTACCCATTAATCAAGAAATAATAATATAGCCTTAATCAAACTAATTTGGACTTAAAATATATTGGTTTCCCAAGTTTGAAACTACTTTAAAGCCATGGAAGCGCCGAAGTTCGAAAAGTGTGTTTTTCCTCTTTCTCAACAATTTTCAAGGAATTTGAACATCTCCCATTCACAAGTAACATGTTTGTTGTTCCTCTTTCTCAATAGTTTTCAAGGAATTTGAACATCTCCCATTCACAACTAACCTATGCAAATTTAATCTAGTATTTTATTAACATTAACTTGAAACAATTTATATTGTAAAAACTATGTTGGAAATCGTTGCAAATCAAAAGTAATTTGGTTTATTCCATTGTAAATTAAGTTTTAAAAGATTTTAATATAATTAGAATTTGAATTTTAACTATTTACATAATGACATACCATCAATACCATTATATCCCAACATATTTAAAAAAAAAGTGATATGCATTGAAATTTCCACAAATTATATATTTCCACGTGTAAGGTTTTTATGCCCAAACTTATTTAAATAGAAGATTGGTATGCATTAAGATTTCCACAAATTCTATATTTCCATGTGGAGTCCATGGGTAAGGTTTTATTATTTGATATGTTGAGATGTACATGTATTTATATCTGATCTTAAGATTTGCCAAATTTTATGTTTATGTATATGTAAGCTTGTATATTTAATATGTTTGAGGTTTATAATGCATTTTCATATGCCATATTTGACAACTCAAGTTGTATATATTGAATATTTTATTACATATCATACCTTTAAAAAATTACAGAAATTTGTCATTAATCTGACCTTTTTTAAATCTAAAGTGCTACTAGTATGATGGTTCTAGAGTTACAATGGACAAATAAATTTAAAATAATTGAAACTTGCAAATTCTACCCAAAAATGTAGAAACCATAAATAGTAGTGAAGCACACAAGCATGACATACCCTAGATGTGAGGTCAACCCCTTCTATAGTGTACCCTTCCATAGTTGCAACCACAAATGAAATGGGTAAGTCGAGTTTGAGTGAGGAATATAATAAATTAATAATAAATGGAAAACACATTTACAAAATGAAATACAAGTAGCGCTTGATTATGTTTACATGTCAGTTCCGATGGCTCCACCATCACACTTTTATGCGAATTTAAAAGATAAAATATATATTGAATACACGTAAATATAACTAAAACTCTTTTCCTTTTATTGGAATGGAAAAGACATTGGATGTGGTAGAGACTTTGCGTATTGCCTAATTATAATATTCTACGCATTCTCTCTAATTATAATATTGTATGATGTGCCTACTACCTAACTCACAAGAATATATACTAATTACCCTTTCTATTTCTTTGAAATATCATATGGATCACATCTGCTATATATGAAAGGTGTTTACATAGTGTCGTACCAACTTGTTAGTGAAATGGTACATGACAAAAAGAGGATATAAGGCTGAGATACATTGCACTATGATTAAAAAACCCTATATGTATAAAAATATCATTATGTGATATTTATAAATGTTATATCTTTTTATAAAATTGAATATGTGTTTAATAAATAATATGATTAAAGTTGGTTCTAGTGGTTCGATGTTCATCATTATCATCATCAATGTGGTATTCTATTATGCACTCAATAAATAATATGATTAAAGTTGGCTTCAGTGGACCACCACCATCATTATCATCACTATCATCATTTAATAAAGAAAACCCACCACCACCACCAATAATATCAATTTTCATATATTTAGATCAATATTTAATAAATTCAAAGTACACCACCACCACCACCACCACCACCACCACCACCACCACCACCACCACCACCACCACCACCACCACCACCACCACCACCACCACCACCACCACCACCACCACCACCACCACCACCACCACCACCACCACCACCACCACCACCACCACCACCACCACCACCACCACCACCACCACCACCACCACCACCACCACCACCACCACCACCACCACCACCACAGTGTTATGAAACATAATCATGTATTGTAATAAATAATGTTATTTATTTTAATGTTGCCCTACGTGAATGATAACCAAATTGTGTAATAAATAGTAAGATTTGTACTTTGATTTTCTTTTCATACCACCATGTTATGAGACATAATCATGTATTGTAATAAATAATGTTATTTATTTTAATTTTGCCTTGTGTGGATGATAACCAAATTGTGTAATAAATAGTAAGATTTGTACTTTGATTTTCTTTTCATATTTAATTAATATTAAAATTTATTAATATAAAAAATAGGATTTTCTTTTTTCTTTTTAATGGGACAACTACAAGGGTACAAGGGAGTGATTGGAACATATTATGTTTGAGATACTTGACTCATAATTTATAACTGTTTTATGATTATAAGTTTTATGAATTGTTTTTATTGACAATAAAATCTCCACTTCTTAAATATTTTAGGACATTATTCATTGTGAGGATTTTTTAAATATATTATTTAATTTGTTGCGAAGATAAATACACTCTACAATATAAATCTCCACATATCATAATTCTTATCATTCTTATAAGAATAGAAATAATCATAATTTTATATAATCTTTAACTAGAATGTATTTTTTGATTGATTTAAATATATTTAATGTACCTTTTCTCAAATATTTGCATTCTAAAAAAGGTTTTCACTTCAAGGGATTTAATTCCTCTTAATATATGATAAATTCTGAGTTAAGATGGATATACTCTAATTGTAGTAGCATTATGTTTCTTGTATATCTATTTGCATTTCATTCAATTGGTTTGATCTCAATATGTAATGTCATTCACCCCACCTTTAGCATACTCAATGCAACAAATTTGTTGGGTATTAATTATTCTCTATTACCACTTGTGAACTCCATGTTGATCATGGAAGGAATTACATATCCCCCTCAAATTACATCACAAAAATGTTTTATCTAAGATCCATCTTAACTTTGGATCTAGCATGCACTAAGAAGGATCAAATCGCTCGAGGTGCAAACCTTTCCTCAAATATTTTCACTCTAAAAAATGTTTTCACCTTGAGGGATTTGATTCTTCTCGACACATGATAGATCCAGAGTTAAGATAAATCTATGCTAGTTGTAGTAGCATTATGTTTCTTATATATATTTTCATTTTATTCAATTTGTTTGATGTCAATATGTAATGTAATTCACCCAACCTTTAACATGCTGGATGCAACAACTTTTTTGTTATTAATTATGCTTTATTACCATGTGTCAACTCCATATGAGGAGATGTCAATATTGATCAGAAACTTGTCAAAAAATTTGTCTAGGTTGGAAGTTGAAGGTAATAACCCCTCGGAGGACCTAGAAATCAAAATTAGTACAGAAGACATTTTGACCCACAAATGCTTTAGAGGGAAATAAGGAATCAAGACCAACCAATTTAACCTCAACTGAGAAATAAAAACCTATTGGAAGACACTTTTGAATAATACTATGCATAACCTTAGATGAAATGCATTGGATCCAAGAGGAGACATAAGCACCTCACTTGACTCAGAAGGATTCTGAGAGATCGGTGAATTTTAATCAATACTTCTATGATGAAGAAGATAATAATGGAAATGAAATATCTTACTCCCAATGTGGGTTATTTGTAGATGTTCTCCAAGAATAATTATACAAAATACATCATCTTATACCTAGAACAAATTTAGGAAAAGAAGATGATCAAGTTCAAGCTAAGAAATCACCTATGGGTCAGCCAAAAGAAAGGAAAAAGAAACATCTGCAACTATGAAAAGAACCGATAATCAAGGAGTAAAAGGGGGATATATTGAGAATAGGGAACCTAGGAAGATTCATGTGCCTTTTAAATTGGAATATGATCTTGGAAAAATAAAAATTCATGTTCCTATAGTGGAATAAGCCAAAAATCCAATATACCATAAACACATTGCAAAAACAATAAATGGAGCAGCAACAATTCAACCAAATACACTAAATTTGCATAATGAACACCTTGATGTTATTTTTGGGCCCCATATAGAGGATAAAGGAAACTCCATTGCACCCTTTTATGTCACTCTAAATGTTCATGACAAAATATTACACAATTTCATGCTTGACTCAAGAGCTTCCCATAGTTTGATGCATAAAATAATAATGGAAAAGTTGCGATTGGAAATCACTAGACCATATCATGATTTATACTACTTTGATTCAAGAAAGGTCAAATATATGGGTTTGATGAAGGATTTAGTTGTCACATTGGCTTAGTTTCATGTAAAGAGGATTATGATGGATGTAATGGCAGCTAATGTACCTACCAATTAGGGAATTCTTCGGTAGGAAAACTAGGAGGCACCATGCAGACGGATATGGCATATGCAACCATTCATATTTTGGGGGGAGAAAGAGAATATTGTACAAAGATAAAAATAAAAAATAAAAAAAATTGGCAACTTCGTTGGGGCGATTCCATGGTCTTTGAGTTGTTTAATTTGTGATTTTCATTTTCCTTGTTTACCCTCTTAGGCCTATTCAATTTGCCTTATTTCTTTTGGATCTATACTTTTTGAGATACTGGGTGAACCAATCTTAGTCTGGGATCTTTACCTTGTCCAATTACCTAGTTTTTTACCTTTTCCAATTTTGTATTGCGCCTACCGCACCTAGGATGTGATTTCCCTGTGTCGTTGGTTAGTTGGCATACATGTCTTTGGGTCAAGAATCGTCACTGACACACTTTGTCAGTGTTCAAGAAGCGTCACCGACGCACTTCCCCTGTGAACAAACTATGTCATTGAGGAACTAGCGCTCTGGTGTATGCTAGCAGAGTGCGTCACCCTACAAAATTTTGCATTAGGGTCAGTATCCCCACTTAAAAGCTGGACTAGGTGTTTTTCTCTGAGATTTGTGCTTTACTTGTCTCAGTCACAGTATCCTCCATATTTGGTTTTCCTCTTTTCATGGTTTTTTTCAGATTTGAAGCTTAGTTTGGTTTCTTAGTGAGTCCTAGGTATTCAAGCGGTTTCCAATCTTGTTTTTTGAAATTTCAATCCCTCACAGGAGCAACTAGTCTTATGTCTCTTGAGAATACTCTCATTTGCTTTGCTTTGATTGTTAAGCCTTTGAAGGGTGTTGTTGTGAAAATTTTGATTGTTTTGATTTTGGTTTTAGTTATCTGAAGCTTGAGTTTTGAATATTTTGGGTAATTAAATTTTTGGGAACTTCTTTGCTTTAAACGATTGCAAGACTGATTGATCTCTTACATTTTTTGAATCAAGACAAAGTGAGCAGAATCATTCTTAGATTTTTTTTTTTAATGCATTGTTAAAAGGAATCAAAATCTCTTGAATTGATTTTTAACTCGTTTGCTTCTTTGCTCAAAATTAAGAGGTTTTGAAATTGAAAGAAGACCATTTTTCATCTTAGCTTGTAATGTTAAGATTCTTTGAAAATAATTTTTTTTTTGCTTTGGTGTTATTTTTTTTGGGTTTTTGGGTTGATTGAAAGATATTTGTTTGCTTTTTCTCTTTTCTTGAGAAGGAAAGTGAAAAGAGTTTTAATTTAATAAAATGCACTTGTCTTAGGAAGGAAAGAAATATATCTCTCTCTCTCATAGGTAGACTTCATCAAAAGAAAAGGACTTGCACCTCATTTAGTTCATGCATGATATTGGGATGAGTCCACACCTCATTGGTCCACTTAACTGTATAGGATAAAATAAAGCGCTAGTTAAGTTAAGATATTTAGCAACTTGAGTGACAAGTTAGAGACATGTTTTGACGTCTTTAAGAGTAGGAGTTGTCATTATTTTCCTGCACTGTAACCCGGGGACCGTGTGGTTCTTCCACATACTAGTTGGTTTATAGAACAACCTTTCACATACTTCACGGTAATATATAGAAAGTTTCTTTCACATACTCGACAATATATAGGAAGGCCCTTGTCGAAAAATTGTGCATTAGAAATCACTGCTACGGATAGGAGCTCCCATGTACCTTGTGTATATTGGGAGACCCTTCTAGGATCCCAAAACCAACCGAGTGAACTATTGGTCGTCCTCTTGTTGCAATACACCAATAACAACACTTGAGGATATACTATGCACGTACTTCTAGGTATTCGGTTAATACGGCCAGGGGTACGATCCTAATCCTCCCTGGTCAGTGCTATGAAATATTGGGCCGAGTATTACTGTTGGAACCTACGGTATATCATGAGTTGCGATGACTTGAAAATCCCATGAGGATCTGGATTTTTATCCCACATGTTACACAATTTTGGTTGCGACCTTTATCTTGAGTAGGTCTTGCAGTGTGTATTTTGTTTAGAAGATATTTAGGGAGATATTTTTGTTAGAAATTTTGGTTGAGAAACCTTTGAGGAGATCTCGCAAAATGCAAGGTTTGTCACCCAAACGGCCCCCCTCAGAAAGGGAAATGCAGGGGAAAACACGGACCAACCTACTACAACTAGTCCGCATGAAGAAGGGATCCCAATCACTGAATCAGGAGGAGATTATTATCCCCCTTTAAATTCACCTATCACCGATCCCATGGGACCACTGGTGGTAGCACAAACTTCTTCGCATGATACCTCTTTTCACCATTCACTTGAAGGGTATTATGGAGCTGTAGATTTGGTATTTATCCAGGATCTAGATGACCCAGTAGAAATCGATTTTGGTCCATCTGCTCCATTTTGGGTTACTTACTTAGGACAAGCTATTTCTAACTTCGGTACATCGTCAACTTTGGAAGAAACTCCACCTCCAGGTCTTACCAGATACATCTCAAACAATGAATTTTTAGCACCACTTCAAGAAACTATATCATGTATGCAAGCACTTAGAGAAAATGTGAGATGTCATATTTTTCATCCTTCTTTACCATCCACCTCGGAAGTAGTCAATCACGAATACCATACTCTTGTTCATTCTTTCACTTTCTCTTCACCAAGAATGGCCGTGCCGAACATGGTCTCTTATGAGTTAGGCCAACCATCCTTTCCAGCTGTATGGCCTCAAAATCAAATGGTTGGTACTAGACCTCTTTTGACCTTGATGACTAGGGGAAAAACCTCAACCAATCCTAATTTTGCAACTAAAATACAATATTCAACCATGAGTAAAAATGTAACCATGGGGAAACCTTTTGTTAGTGGTAAAAATGTGACTACGGGACAACCTTTGGTTACTGGTAAAAATGTGACTATGGGACAACCTTTGGTTATTGGTCAAAATGTAACTAGGGGGAAACCTTTGGTGAGTGGATGGAATGTAATTATTGGAAAACCTTCAACTACTACTTACAACATGACTGGAGGTCTACCTCCACCCATGGGACAACCTTCGTGGGGGCATCCCACTTGGGGCCTCTCTATGTGGGGTCAACCTGCATGGCGTTACACACATCCAAGGAATCAAAATATGGCTATGAGTCAAATATACCAACCCACCGCTTTGGTAAATTTTCATCCTAGAATACCTTACCCTAGAAACACAAATACCCCATGGGGCGAATCGAAATTTCCTCTGAATGGACCCCCAATAGGAGGATCACCCCCACCCCCACTGACCCCACCTCCACCCCCACCTACACCACCTCCACCCCCACCACCTGGAAAACCACCCCATTCAATAGGACACCCTCATTCGGGGGGAAACCCACCACCGGGTCAACCTCCTAGTATGGGAGGACCTCCACCATATCTCCAACCCCCTATGGGATGACCACCACCATATATGGTTGCACCTTATGATCAATATATTTATGGTCCTACTGGTACTCAAATTACATATCAATACTACCAGTATCCTCAGCCAAACCGACCATTACCATTTATGGCTACATTAGATCTGTCACGTTTGACCAACGATCCCATTAGGCATGGCACTAATTGGCCACCTATTTTTGTTAAGATTCCATCAAACATACCTAAGTTTGGTGGTAAACCCGATGAAGATCCAAAAAACCACATTATGACATATCACTTTTGGTGTTCCTCAAACTCCTTAATGGACGATTCTATTCATTTAAGGCTCTTTCAGAGAAATCTCATCGGCATTGTTTCCAAATGGTATATTGAATTACCTCAACATTCTTTCGTTGATTTTCGACCCTTGGCTATGGCCTTCCTGACACATTTCCAGTTACCGATCCTCTATGAAACCGGTACGAACCTATTAGCCTCCCTACACCAATATACCTCCACCCATATATTTGATCATATCCATGAGTGGAGGAGGAGGTCCAGGTTAATTAAGGCTCCTATTCCTGACCAATTACTAGCTAATTGGTTTACTAAATCATTACTACCTGTTATCTTCAAAGATGTATCTATGGGTGGATTTGTTACGGAGGAACAAGCCATTGCACATGACCAGTATTTAGACTTAGTTTATGCTCAATATGGCACATTATATGACATAATTCCCAACACTCCTCGCCCCACCAATGACCCATCCAAACCAACCAAAAGATCACATGTTGATGGAATCATGGGTTCTGTCCAAACACAGCCTACAACACAATCAACTAGATCACAAATCCAACTGGCCTTCAATCCAACCATGATACAGGAAGTGAATTCAGTCCAATCTGCTTCATCTCAGAAATCCGGTGGCAAGAAGAAGAATAAGGGTAAATAAAAAAAATCATCAAACCAACAGGAAAAAAAAAACAATAAGTACAAACCAATGCTAAGCCAAATTGGAAGGCTAAGTTTCCATGTTTGATGTGCGGCGATGACCACTTCATGAAGGAGTGTCCCCATCATGTAGAATTCCAAAAATTACTTAAAGTAAATACTCAACCCGTAGTATTAAATAACCCCTTCCCACCACAACAACAGCAGATGGTTGCAGAACAACCCAACCCCTCGTAAGGCGAATCGTCCGCGAGCGCTCATGTTCTCATGATGCGTAGTGAGACGGTTAGTTTATCCACTAGGGAACATACACACGGCTACATTCTAGAAAAATAATCCAATGGAGGTAATACTAAAAAATCCTCCACTTCCATGTCCAATACTTCTCCCCCACAAGGCCCTCTGTTCATAGAGAAACCCATATCAACTGCAGTGTTGTTCCCACCAAAAGCACGATTCGAAGGTGACTTTGAATCCTAATGCCCGAGCCTCCCAAAACTACAACATTGTTGAATATTTGGCCCAGGAACCCTGTGCCATGTCGACCATCGAATTATTAAAAAAATTTCCTAATCATCGTAAGATCCTGATATCTGACATTGGAGCAATGGATCCGGAAAAATCCAACATTATCATGTTTAAACTGGAATACTTCAAGCCAAGGATTTTCCATCAACTAGCATTCCAAATCATTACCAACGTTGCTAGGAAAAACATCCATCATATTGTTCTATATGAAGGAGCCTCTACCTCAGTTATGTCTTTGTCATGTTGGAGAGCCATTGTCTCTCCTGAATTGAACTGATATCTTACAACCTTAAAAGCGTTTGACAAACACATATTTCGACCACATGGACTTTTACAATACTCAGCTGCTGAGTTAGGAGGAAAGACCATTTCCATACACGTGGAAGTAGTCGATGCACCCTTGGACTACAATATATTACTTGGTTGGAATTGTTTCTATGCGATGATTACAGTTGCATCCTCAGGTTTTCACATTGTGTAGTTTCCCTACCAAGGGAAGATTATCACCATTGACCAGTTATATTTTTGTACACCTAACACCAACTCTCATCATGCGAATAACGCCCCTCTTCGAGGGAAGTCTTCTCCTAGGTACGAAAGTGTGTGGGTAGGAATCCTCAAGGATTCATCACTGATCGGAGTCTTCCCAACACCTGATCCCCCATCACAAATTTCCACGGTGAACATGATCTCATCCATGGCACCACATTCCTCCAACTCGATCGATCCTTGGATTGTTCCTAGTTCTATTGAAATTGACTCAATTAGAAATCAAATGCCTCTCCCAGCTGAAACTAGATATCATGTTATCCAATCAGTGTCTGACCCACCTGATGACCATCACTTAGTGGAATCGAACCCCTATTCTCTATCATCTTGGATAAAATCGTCTACGGCATCAATGGATTATCTCCTCCACACCTTTCCCTTTGATTAATCTATCATGGAAATCATCAGCTTGGATGAGCTTCCCTGGGAGGACCATCACCATTAATCGTCCTTCCTCCCACCCTTGAATATGATAGAGAATGATATTAAATCCATTGTTTCATCGGATATCGCTCAAAATCCTAACCCTCCTATTATCACACGAGATACGGTAATTGGAGGGAATTTGGAGAATATCACACCTATCATCTCCATCGACATCTCGGTGAAACCCGGTGTCGTGGAACATATTCACATCATCCAAAACTTCTCTCCTGAATAAATTGAAGCTTACACAATCTTAATTAAAAATTTCTGCAACGTATTTGCATGGAGCTATGAAGAAATGCCTGGAATTGATCCATCCATCGTTGTTCATGAGATCAAAACTTATCTTGGGTAAAAACCTGTCCGGAAAAAACTCCGTCCCATGCAGCCCCAAAAGAATTCGGCTATAAAGGAAGAATCAAAAAGCTCTTGAAATTTGGTTTTATTTATCCTATCCCCTTGATATACCGGGTCTCTAACATCTTTCCTATCACCAAGAAACAAGGAACTATGAGAGTATGCATCGATTATAGGGATTTAAACAAGGCTTGTCCCAAAGCCAATTATCCTACCCCTTTCATCGACTATATTATCAATAACTATGCTAGCAGTGTCATCTTTTCATTCATGGATGGTTTCTTTGGCTATAATCAGATCGAAATTCACCTAGCTAACCAACTTAATACTGCTTTCATTTGTCCATGGGGCACATTTGCATATCACAAGTTAACTTTTGGCCTGAAAAGAATCGGTGCTACATTCTAGTGGGTCATGTCATATGCCTTTCATGATATCAAGGATATCGTGGATCCCTATCTCGATGATTTTCCATCCCATTCGAATCGTCATGAATTCCACCTCGACCATCTGACAAGGATCTTCCTCAAATGTCAAATTTATAATATCCACTTAAATCTTCATAAGTGCATCTTCTATGTTGAGTCTGGATGCCTTCTTGGATCCATTGTTTCCATAGATGGGATTCACATTGATCCCTTGAAATTAGAGGCTATTCTATCCCTACCCCAACCAATGAACATTACCGAACTTCAAAGTTCGCAGGGGAAGGAAAACAACTTGCATCGTTTTGTGCATAATTATGTAGAGAAAACACATGGTTATATGTGGTTGTTAAAAAGGGGAGTTCCTTTTGTTTGGGATGGACACACGCAAAGCACATTTTATAATCTCAAACACACCATAACACACGCACCTATGTTGCATCTTCCTAATTATACCAAATATTATCTAATCTATCTTGCTACCTCTACATCTACCCTTGGTATGGTACTAGTGTAGGAAGATAATAACGGGAAAGAACATGTGATCTACTACCTTAGTAAGACTCTTTCTAACTCTGAAACACGTTAATCACATGTTAATAAGTTGTCTCTCGCAACTGTCATAGCCGTCCAGATATTGTGTCATTACATTTTACTGCAAACAACTACCATCATTGCATATTCGAACCCCATGTAACACGTTCTGACTCGTCAAGTACACAGGGGGAATTTAATTTGTGATCTTATTTGTGCTGATTGAGAAGCTGAGCCCATCGACTCTCTTCTTAATGAGTCATTGTTCTTAATCAGCACGTCTGACCCATGGTATTGAGACATTACTTTATATCTCCAAACCCAATGCTTTAGACCTCAATTATCTCGTGACAACCATCATCGTATTTTCCACCACGTGAAATATTATTTGATAATTTGTGACACTTTATATCGCTGAGGTATTGACTCAATTCTACGACATTGTTTAACTCATGATGAGGCTGAGCATGTTTTAAATGACTGCCACTCTGGGGCATGCGGCTGTCACCTATCTAGGATGGATACAACCTAGAATATTTTACACAGTACATACTTTTGGTCATGAATTTTCAAATATTGTATGGAAGCTATCAAGAAGTGTCCTCCCTACCAACTTTTCCATTCCAAACAACACACCCATCCTGCCCCACTACACCTAGTTATTTCCATCATCCCCTTTGCAAAATGGGGCATTGATTTCATGCACTGTACACCTAGCTCGGTCGGGGGGCATGGCTATGTCATTTTCATTGTAGACTACTTCACAAAATGTGATGAGGCCATGCCTACGTACAAAGAAGATGACAAAACTATTTCACTCTTTATGTTCAATCACATTATTTCTAGATTCATAGTTCCTTAAGCTATTGTCATTGACCATGGCTCACATTTTTAAAACCAAATGGTAGATGAATTAAGTTCCCAGTTGGGTTTTCATCATGAAAACTCAACCCCCGACTACCCCTAAGAAAATGGACAAGTAGAGGCCATAAATAAGGCCTTGAAAACCATGATAAAATGCATGGTAGGGACCCACAAGTCAAATTGGCATCTAATGTCTTTTTCATCCCTCTAGGCGTATAAGACCTCCGTAAAAATAGCTATCAGATTCACACCCTTTCAATTGGTGTATGGTCTGGAGGCAGTATTACCTATTGAGTGTGAGATGCCATCTCTCAAATTAGTTGTTGAACTCATGCCAAACACTACGACTGAGGAATAAATATTTATGTACTTATCCAAACTCGACGAGACTTGTTGCGATGTTGCTCTTGCTAATGAATCACATAAAAAACATGACAAAGCTGAGTATGAAAAATCAGTCAAGCTTCGCATTTTCAATGAAGGTGATTTGGTCCTGACATACAATCAAATGCATGATAAATTGGGGGCAGGTAAGTTTGAGTCCATGTGGAATGGGCCCTACATCGTGAAGTGTGTTTTAGAGAAAGGGTCCTATGAGTTAGTTGATTACGATGGGATACGTCTGGGGGATCCTAGAAATGGGCTCTACCTTAAAAGGTACCATGATCATGAAAATCCTGCATAGGTATGTTGTATATTTTGTATATAATGTGTGTTTGATATGGTGTGGATTTTTTCCTTTTGTGTGTTAGGGTATCATCTCAACTATGACTTAGTATTCCATGTGTTATCACCTCTATCAATGTTCCCGCCAAAGAAGGAAAGGGAAACCCCCTACCTAAACCCCAATCGTTCCCATTGACCTCTTACACCAAAGGAAAAATCTGAAAACCCAAAAATGGCTAAGTATCAACGAATTCCAAGCCAAATGATCAAACCGCAGTGAGAAAAATGGGAAAAAAAAGGCAGCGGAATTCTTCCGCAATCTACAGATGTTGAACGGTCAAGATTGAATAAGCAAAGCCAGATCTATGGTTGGGAAGTGATCCGCAACACATCCAATCAAGAGAGTTTTCGCTTTTCCGCTTTCCTGCAGGTCCGAGTTTCCGAGTTTCCGCACCCGCATTGTGGATTGCGGAAGTCGGAACGGTATTTTTTCAAGAGCGTAAAGTCGGGTTTCCGATTTCTGCAACCCACATTACAGAATGCAGATTGCGGAGGCATAATTTTTTGAGGGTGCAGATTCAGGTTTCCAATTTCCGCAACCCGCATTGCGGAGGACTAATTTTTCCGAGGGTGCAAATTCAAGTCTCCGATTTCCGCAACCCGCATTACGGAATGCGGATTGCGGACGAATAATTTCCGTGAGGTTGTGTAATGGCCTTCCGATTTTTGAAACCCTCATTGCAGGATGCGAATTGCGGAATTTATATTTTTCCAAAGGCATAAAATTGGCTTTCCGATTCCCGAAACCCGCATTGTGGAATGTGGATTGCGGAGGTGATTTTTTACAGGGTCTGTTTAGTAGCCCCGACTTCCGATATCCGCATTGCGGATTGCGGATTGTGGAAGGACAATTACGGATCTGAGATGTTTTACAGGGTAAATTTCAGCCGCAGAAAATGAAGAATTTCACAGGGAAATGTAACCATTGGGAGTCGATTTGGAAGCCAAAGAGAAGCACATCTTGGTGATCTGTCCAAATCAACCTAAAGTGGCCCAATCCGAAGGACAAGTAGGTGGTTTCCAAGGCCCAAAGGCACACTGACGGCGCAGAGAGTATCCCATCGGAACGTCTAACAGATTCAGAGATAGTTGGTTCGAGAAGTGCGGCGTGAACGACCTCATCCTTTCCAGTTCAAGACTGTTATCAGTAAACTGCCATTTATGGTTGAATTAGTTAGAGGTTGTTTGATATTTTTTAAGCCTATAAATGGAGAGTCTGAATTAAACCCAAAGGTTGGATGTTTTTGGATGCTAAGAGATTAAAAGCTCTGTGTATGTATCAAACTCAGTTTTTCAATTCATGAGAAGACCCGATTCTGGAGCAGAGATTCTTGTGATGAGTGTTTTCATGTCTATTATTTCCTGTGCATGTTTTCTTCATTTTTATTTCCATTGATTGTTTGCTTCTGTAGTATCTAGATCAAGACTACATGGCCTGAAATTCATATTTTATGCGTCATATGCATATGACTAGGTATTCCACCATTTATTCTTGAAGTTGAAGGTTATAATTCATTTATAAATGCTCTAACTCTATGATGGAATTTGTTTCATTTTCTTCCTTCATATGCTGATATATTTGACTTGAAAAAACCTCATCTATCTCATCTTTGCCTCTTGAATTGTGGTCTAAATCAATCATTTGTGACTATAAATCCACTGAAGTTTGACTCCATGCCCAATGGTGCTCTTGTCCTTAACCCCAACCAGCTAAAAATTCCCTATAAGTCATTATTTGAAGGTCTAGCCACCACTTTTACCTATAATCAGCTTGTGCAAATAATATCCTAAGTGTTGAGTGAATTTTGAAACAGAAAGCCCTCTCTGTGGTTGGAAAGGCTAGTTTCCATCCACCAAATCTTGGTTTAAAACAGTTACCTCATGATCCCTTAAGTTGCAACCCAGGTGAATCTTGAGTGATAACACCATGTTCTACTTGAATGTGCATATGAAAACCTATTCTAGATTCGCAGACGGTGCTAGCCGATGCTCCCAAAACCTCGCTTCGGTAGCCTAGGTACTTTATTCCCCTACCGATGAACTTATAAGATCAAGCAGATTTTTCTTAGGTTCTACAAGTAACAATGCCGCCAAATATCGTGCGGTGATTGGATTCTTAACCTATGATTCCTATCATGGTGTGGACCGCATTATCATACATATATATTCTCAGCTTGTGGTCTCTCACTTGAACTGATTCTACATTGTTCGTGATCCCACGTTACTTCGTCTTTTTTGACGAGTACGCCTCTTGGAGAGATCATTTGAATTTATTCAGTATCAACACATTCCGAGACACATGAATACGGTTGTTGATTCATTAGCCAATTTGATCTTAGATTGGTATATCGCACATTCATAAGCATTTTTTAAAATGTATATAATAAGCATAACATGTAAATCATTCATATGTAAATATGAAGCCTACATGAGATCCACATCCACGATAGATACGTTGTATATAAAATTGCCAGAAATTGTTTTAATATTAAACTGGATAAAAGTTTTACAAAAGTACTAAGGAAAAAATCTAAAGCTCATAAATTTCATTATATCATGCTGACAAAATATGAAACTCATGGCTTTCATTACATCGCTACATACATATAATACTACTACTATTGGTGCTCATGATAACTCATGATGGCCCTCGCCACCCGACGTAGTAGTCGACCAAAACAACCAGAAACCCGAGTTGTATGGCATTGATAACGTTATGGAAAGTCATCTATGGATATGTCTGGTATATCCACAGTCATACTCTAGAGTTTCTCCTCTATCTCTTGTATCTCCTCTACTTCCTCTCGATTAATGAATTCCATGGCTCTGACTGCTGCTCACCTTTCAATAGGTGAAGATCCAACTGGCCTCGAAGGACCAATATCTATAATAAACAGAATACAAGGTCTCAATATAATAAAAAACTGAAATATCATAAAATACATAAAAAAAATTGAAAGACAAAGAGAATTCCTTTTACCTAGATCACCCCAATGATCTCCCTCTGGCAGTGCTAGATATGGATCTCCTCGGAAATCCATGCCCACAAATGAATAGTCCTCAACCATGAGTAGTTGACTATGCAACCAACTGAAAAATGCAGGCCCATATGTAATTATAGGTCTTCCACTACCATGACGAGCCATCACCTCGACCCACCTCATCATACATGGATCTCGTGGCTCAAGGTCATTGATCTCTATATGCAGACAAAGGAGAGGAACCTGCTCTAGGAAGAAGGATACCACAATTGATCCATAACCAACAAATTTTAGCACTCCTTTCCTACACTTCGTCAGTTGCTCTTTCATGTTTCCTAGAACACCCTCGCACTAGTTGAACATTATGGGAGCCATGCGCTCTATAGAATAAATCATGTGGGACCTCGTGGATTAATGAGAAACCCTACTACCTGCTACCCTCTCGATGGTAAACAAGACAGTCCTTAAAGGACAATCTCGTACATGTTTGATGGGGATTTTCCCACCTAAAATTTGGGTATCAGGAGTGCAATATTGTCCAATGAGATCCTCAGTGGTCATCTCACCACCTCTAGGTCCAAAAAGTGAAATAGGAGCTCCTCATCTCAAAAACCCCGTAAGGAAGTAGATGTCCTCTACCTCCAAAGTAAGGATATGGGTCCCAACTTGGAAATATTGTTGTCCAGGGTCCCACATCTAAATCAAGTGGTCTAATAGACGAACTTGGGCTCTCATTCCAGGAACTTGGAAGAATTTTAAGAGTCCACACTCTCTCAAAGCCAATACATCATTTGGGTCATTGGCCGTTTGGGCATCTTCTAGTTCATGCTCTCTTTCCTTCCATTTCACCATTTTGTTAGATGGAACCTGCATGAATAGTAATAAAAAGGATATTAGGAGAGGTTCATAGCAAAAAATCCTAGTCATTTGCTTGAATTTTTATTTTGTTTGGGTCTCTGTGACGTTGATGCACCCCGACTGTGTACACAGGGCCTTAGTGGTGCACTCTCCCCTTTAGGGATGTGAGTCACTGATAGTTGACGCACTTCCCAAAAGGGAGAAGCGCGTCACCCAGGGCGTTCATTTACCTTTAAAAAATGACCATAAAAAAACCCTAAAACTGGCATGAAAGCTAAAACAATGAACCATGAAAATGAAGAGAATGAGGAGAGTGATTACCTGGATCTGAAAGAACAAAGAATGGATGCTTGATGCTCCCGCAATCTCCACAACAAGTTTGAACCAGAAAGGGATTTTTACTCACACTAAATTGGTAAAAACAAAATGGTGAATTTTTTTTTACCTTTTACCCCTTTTTATTCATTTGGAATAAGATTTTTTTATATTTTATTTCATTATTTTAAATAGTTTTTACCAATTTAGTTATTTTTCATGAATTTTTCGAGTAAAAAAGTTATAATGCTCATTGTTAAGATCGCAGGTGAAGTTTAATAACAATTGACTATGACAGAGTTCATTTTTTACTTTTTCATGCTCCTTATCGAATATGAAAAAAATTCCGAGCGCTTTTGATACCATGGTCGTGCTCGTTAAAATTAAGTAAAAAGGTGTCGAGTACACTTTTATCACTTTTTTGGGCTCATAAAACCTTTACGAAAAAGAAACCCACTTGGAGTTATCTTTAAGCTCTTTTCAAACTCCCAAAATAGGAAAATATCGCTACGCGAGCTTGATTCTTTCACTCTTGTAAAAGTACTAGAAGGGTCATCTTTTCGGTGATAGTTTACCCCTTTTCCGAACCAGTTACACTATTTACGAAAAAGAAATACTCTAGTCAACATTTGGCTAGAAGATTTCTTCTAGGTATCATTTTATACTTTTTAAAACCGTGGGGACTAAATTGGAGAATTTTTTTACCTTGGAGTCTTTTCGGACTCTCTAAACGTGAAATGACACCAAGTTAAAATTTCATTGGACTCGTTAAAATTTAATATTGATAGACCATTTTTGGGGATGAACCTCTCCTTTATCAGGTTTGCAAAATATGTGGGATTGGACTGATCCAAGAGATTAGTTCTAACAAGCTTTTGTTACCCTCTTCTGTCTCGTTAAAAAGAAAAGGGGCACTCATAAATCATGATGGGGAAATTAAAGGAAAGGGTATGTATTTACACATGTATTGATGGAAGTTTATAGTCATCCTTGAGCATGGAACCTATTTGAATTTCATTTAAACACTTGGGTAATTATCTTGTCCTCGAGTCACACCAATTCCATGAGTCATCTTACTCCTTTGGGTCATTCGAAGAGTACCTCATTCATTTGTTTGATTATGTCTTGGTCTCTTCCTCATTAATTCAATGCTTCCAAGTTACTTTTCACGCCATTATATGCTCAAGGGAGGTCTGTCACTTGATTCAACCTTTGAAGTCATATCACCTTCCTTTGTGTCGGTTACCCCTGAGTCAATCCAAAAATTCACTCCTCAGTCCGATCTACTCCAGAAAAAATATTTGGTCATGTTTCGTGTCGATGATGGGGGAAACATCATGGCCCTCCTTCGATGGGTCTATCCTCATCGACCGCAACACATTATCCAAGGATTAGACCTATAAACCACTTAAGAACCTTGGGCCTACATGCCTCAATGGTAGGTTACCTCGCTTCCAACAATAGGCTTACATCATTGGCCTCTGATTGAAATACTCCACTAAATGTTTGACCTCGAATCATTTATTCACATTCGAGGGAATGTACTAGAGTACCTTGGGAATCATCAACATCAATAGTAATATCCCTCGCAGTTGTTAATGGTATACCTCATTGACCAGTAATCAAGTGATTTCTACCATGTTTGACACCAAGACATCTATTCACATGGATAGAATTGTACCTTTTCGGGTTGGTATGAAGACACTAGGATATCTTTGTTACATCTTTTAACCAGATTGTGATGGATATTTTTGAGTAGGTACCCACATGGAAATCATGTTGGTGAGCCTATTTGAACTACTCTCACACATATCCACTCTTGTATTGGTTGTGGCTATGTCATTATTTCATCATGGATCTATGCTTGTATTCTAGTATCCATGATTTTGTTCAGTGAGTCAGTAACAACATGGATTTTCAATGTATAGGTCAATATCCATGTTACGAGTCATTTTGGACATATATCTCAGAGTCTGTTGTACTGCAAAGTCCTTGTTCAACATTTCAACCAATGGTATTTTTCCTCAACTTCCATATATCAAAGCATTTCACCTATCCTATCCCTCTAGCTTCATACTTTGGGGGAAAATCTATTACACCAAAATCTCGTCATCATCCTAGTAATGAGATATATTCCCTTGGATTTTCCCTAATCCCTAGAGTGTTAATGCCAAATTGCTTGGGAAGAGGTTCTACTTTCCTATTTTCCAATCTTGTTGCACTGACGCACCCTACATCTTTACAACCAACGTCAAACCCTTAATGATGCACTCTACACACTAACAAGGTGCGTCACTAACACTGGTTTCCTTCATTCAGCATGTGTCACCCTCCAGTGACACATGTTTCTCTTTGACAGGGTGCAACACTGCTTGTTCAAAGGAAAAAAAGAGAAGATTCGAGAGTCTTCTAGAAAGAAGCTCTCGTGGAGGTTTATCCCAACAAATAAGCATAGGTGGAAATCGAACCCCTAACTTCTTGGGATGATCCCTTAGACTTCTACATTGAATCCTCAACCCCCCTATCCTCTTTGGCCTATATATGCAAGCTTACCCTCATGGTATAGGAGAGGAAAGATAGAGCACCCAAATGTTGTTGAAATACTCTTGGAGCTAAGTTTCTCTTCTCCATTAGGAACAAGGTTGGATCTTTGAGAAAAAGGGTAATTGGAAGAAATTGCAACGTCAAGGAAATGTTTGTAATCTCTCCCTTTGTATTTTTATGTTAATACAGTAATATATATGCTCTTTCCATAAATATTAATTGTGTTAGATCTTTAGAACTTGTTTCCTTGACCACTTGCTTAGATTGATCAATATTACATATTACTTTTACTTGTGTTTCCACTTGTTTGTATTATGTTGTTTTGCAGCTGAAGATTGAAGACTACATAAAACGAGGAGAAGACTATCACGATTACAAGGTGAGCAATTCCTTATGCTCTTTGTGATTTTATTGATCTAGGAAAGTATATATATCATGTCTCTTTTTGTTCTAGATCTAAACCATTTAGACTAGAGAGATTTGTCTGTTTCCGCATAGACGAAGTGTCTTCAAACAATTATAGTGAGGATTATACTCCTCTTAGTAATTCCAAGTCATTCTAGTTACATAAGGTCTAGGAAATAATTACTCATAAGCCCAATATTAGTGATTTACTTTCAAGTAAATTGTGTCAAAAAAATGTTTGAAGGGTATAAACTACAAGTATTCCTTGAAGAAAAGGAAGACATATATGTAATGAATAAAAACATGCCAAATTCATATTCATTGGGGTGCATGATATGTAGAAAGACAAGTTATGATTACCACATTGAAAATATTTTATATAAAGATTTTAATAGGTAATTTTCAATTATCAAAAATCTAAACAGGACTAGAAAAATATCTTACATTTTATTCAAAACCATAGCAAAGATGAGACAATGGACCATTAACCAACCTTTTTTCCAGCGGAAAAAAAGCATACTATTTATATTCATAATTGAAATAAAACAGCACAATGATGGAACGGTCTAAAGATAGACACTGTGCATCCTTTTTCAAGCACTACAAGTCTTGACATTACATCCTGGCATTACACCATATGGGGTCATAATAACATAGATATACCCATACATATTCTATGGTCCCATTTCTATCCAAAAATAAGTGCAACATTAAACTAATCTAGGAAAAAAAAAAGATCCCTTGTCTAGAATATCTTCTTCAAAATATTCTTCCCAGATAAGATATCCGTCTTCTCTAGAAAGTGCATGTTTGGATAATATATCAGCTGCTTGATTGTGTTCCCTATAAATATGCTTGATGTCAATTTCCACAAAATTTTCCAGTTCAGCCCTTATTCTGTTGCACCATTAAGTTAATGCAATGATGTTTAACTTATAATCCCTAAATCCCATTTTATAGTTACCCTATGTCGTTGTTGCATTATTTATTTTCTAAGCATAGAAAGTGTTTGATAATTAAAGACATGGCACGTATTAAAAAAAAAATCCATAAGATGGGAAATCTACAAACTTATAAAAAAAATATGATAAAGATTTTGAAGATCAAATGGCAATTTCATTATATATAAATATTTTGAAAAAGTATGGTAAAATAAATTTAATAGTGTCCATATTCCTAAGAAGTCAAGGATGGGATTTTTTACTACATGTGTTTCTATTAAAAAGAATGGGTATATAAAAAAGAGTAGAAAAAGGTTTGTGGAGATCAAATGGCAATTTGATTATATATAAATATTTTGAAAAAGTATGGTAAAATAAATTTAATAGTGTCCATATTCATAAGAAGTCAAGGATGGGAATTTTTAGTACATGTGTTTCTATTAAAAAGAATGGGCATATAAAAGAGTAGAAAAAAGTTTGTGGACATCAAATGGCAATTTCATGATATGTAAATATTTTGAAAAAGTATGGTAAAATAAATTTAATAGTGTCCATATTCCTAAGAAGTCAAGGATGGGTTTTTTTAGTACATGGGTTTCTATTAAAACGAATGGGCATATAAAAAAGTAGAAAAAGATATGTCTCCACAAAATTATATGATAGAATCAATTATAGAAACTCATTATTAATATATTTCTTTTCATATTTCATTATATTTATTTTATTTTATTAATTATGTCCTTGAGATATATGTATATAATTTTAAAAATATATATATAACTTTTTTAAATAATACTAAATTGTTAGGTTTTAATTGGATAACACTTGATAACATCAACCTTCAACCTTGGTAATCCCATCCCATTTCAGTGACGGAAGGTGCGTCATCCATTATTAATGGTTAATGCTTGTTCATGTCTAACCACATCGAAATTCCATATCAATTGAGAGGAAAACGAAATATGATAAAATCAGGCATGTCAAAGTTCCTTCCTTTCCTCTTTCCTTTATAACCCGTCTATCAAGGTTACTTTCTTTGGTAATTGAAAGCATACAAGCATACCGGTCAAGGTTCCTTTCTATGATATCTGGAAATCATACAAGCATACCTGTCAAGGTTCCTTTCTTTTTATTTAATTATTGGTGTATTATATGCTTTATCCAAAATAGTTTGAAAATTTGTATTTTCTTTGGAATCTAGTTAAGGAAAAAATCTAGAGGTACAGTTTAAGTTGTTTCAAGATGTTTTAAACATTAATATGTTACAGTTATAAAAATTAATTTAAAATATAAAAACTAAAAATTAAATTTATGATTATGTAATGTATATCTAATTCAAATTTTAAATTTGTAAATGATATTGAATGATTAAATTTGTACATAATATTGAACTATTATCAAATTTAAAATAACAAATTTGAAATTTGTAATTGATATTGAATTATTATGATGTAAAAACTAAAAACTATTTAATTCATTATTATTATTATGCAATATATATTTAAGTCTAATAGTAAATTAAAATTTCTCAAAAAATATTAAGGATGGGAATGGAAATGCTAGTTTTTGAAATAGGGTACTTGGGTATGTTAAGGTGTAGGTGTAGACATATATAATCATGTGTATCCATATGAATTCAAACCATTATACACAAATATGCAAAGTTTCTCATGTAAATAACAAGGGTGCATACAACTAAAAAAATTCAAGTGCAATCTTTATCTAACCCAAAATACATAAACAAAGAGGCTAAATGACCTATAGAGTGCAAAAAGATTTATGCTATAACAAATAATTACATATCATAAAAAGCATTGCCTATAGCACCCTGTGCCCCCTTCTTCCCTTCCTCTAGGCTCTAGCCCTTGCCTCTACCTTGAATCTTGAACTTGATCCTCCAAGGACAATACTCAATTTTGTTGAAACTTCTTAATTCAAGTATTAAAATAGGGTAAAAAAAGATTCCATGCTTAATAAGTGATTTTGCTTGAGTGAAGGGTACATTTTTACTAAGTTCATGACATGTTAAGTTTAAACCAAATAGACAAGCAAGATCACTGAAAGAAACATAATCACAAGATAGACACAGAATATACCCTGGGAAACCCTCATGGGGTAGAAAACCTAGCAAAGCTTTCCTCAATAAGATGATCAACCAAAATACAAGATGTGCTCCTTCCTTCTTTGTCTCCTTAGCAGATCTCCCAGACAAGTGCGCACTCTTCCACAAGTGAGTGAATGATCTAATGAGGAGTTCACCTCTCTTATTTATACTGACTCCCAACTGACTAAAAGACCTAATGGGGCCGACCTCTCCTGGAGAAGTCTAATAACCCCAAAAATATAACCACAGGGCCGACCCCCACATGGTGGGTCTAATAACCCTAGTTAATACAAACCCTCGGAGGAATAAACATCTCCGGATACATAATAGGGTTACCTCGGAGGGATGAAACATCTCCGGAATAATAAAGTACAAATATAATATTCTTTGAAGTTACAATATTCAACATGACAAAGGAGTTCAACAATAAGCACCATCAACATCAAGCCTTCAAGGTATAGTGGTACATAGAGAGAGGTTGATATGCTTCATTAAATGTCAATCCCATATCCTCATACTCTAGTGGAAATGTTGCAATCCTTAAAAATGTCAAGTTTGTTATGTCCTCGACGGGGGACATTAATATATCGTGAAGGCAGTATTATTTTGTTCATACAGGACAAATTTTTCATTTTGAAATAGTTTTATGCTATGTTGGAAAAAATAATTTTTTTTTTTATTAAATTTAAAAAGTGTTTTTTTTTTAATTTTCATTGGTCGAGGAATGTTGATGTCCTCCTCGATTTTCCCTTCCCAGGGCCTAGAGGCGAGGTGGCGTCAACATGTTTTGTTGTGCTAGTACGTTGCATATGTGCTATTTAATTCTCCTTTGGTGAAGACACAGGCTTCGTGTTTCTAAATTGCAATATTAATGGGAAACTGGATTAATTAGCCATATTTAATCTACTTGCTTCCACCCTTATCCTGTTTCTTGGTCTGTGTTGGCATTGTTTGCAGGGATAAATTACACAACCATTTTTCATTGGATCATGTGCTTCTTACAACATTTATTGTCCGATGCTTGTGCTCTTGTTTGCAGGGATATCCATCCATAAAACTCTTACCATATATATATGTTCCATTTCCATTGGACTGAAATGTGTAGTACGCTACTTCTAGAGTGTAAATTTTGTGTGCCTCTCTTTCTTCCATCACAAAAGGAGCACAGAAAATCGTCTTAATCTCAACTCATGGAGGCTGTCGCTGAGATTATTACAAGAAGGCGGTATTTTGGCTGGCATTGACAAAACTAGGATATGAAAGAGTGGGATGCGGTGAATATAAATCCGAGTAATGTGGAGGAGTCTCAACCAGTGAGACATGTAGTAATAATAGTACTGCTTCTCCACAATGCTAACCCGAGTGGAAATGTCAGGTACATTGCCACCTTGTGGCTCTTGTTTTATTTTATTTTCATATTCCATTATTAAAGCACGTCAAGAACATCAGAATCAATAATCAAGTGAATGACAAAAGTTGTATAAGCATTGAAAAAAGTGTTATGGTGCTCTATATAAACATTTAGGTTTTAAAATTTGTAGCGTGGATAAATAAAAAAATTTAAAAAAAAATCCAAGCACTTTTTGCACATTTTATTTGTACACCAAAGAATTTAGAGGAAAATGGTATTTAGTTTCACTTGGTTGGTTGTATGGTTTTTAATAGTCAAATGTCTTAACAGGGTTTACTGCACTATTCAAAATATTTATAATGATGCAAATCTAATTGTTACCATAATTCATGTGCTTACTCATTGATCCAATAATATTCCTCATTTTTTGTATCTATAATTGGACAATACTAGACATGAAAACAAAAATCATATTTTGTTTCAACATCTAAGCATTCTTGTTGTACAAGTGATTTTTAGAAGGTAAAACTTGATTTTATTCTTGTTAGGAACATGCATGACAATATAGATAAAATATTTAGTCATTTTGAAATAACATTGAAGAGGAAGAATGTTAAAAGTTTGTCATTATTAATTGAAACTATTATGAAAGCATATTGTCCAAATCCCTATATTCATATATTAGAAGAAATTGTTGGCATAAGAATATTTATTCATGGCTCACATGGTGAAGAAAAGTGCATTGAAAAACTTAATACATTAGTTTCCATCATCAATTATGTTTCGATATTATTGGTGGAAAATGCTTATATGGGGCAAGAAGTACTTAACTAGTGTAGAATGGGACCTTCACCAAGTTTATCATTTCTGAAGTTCATCCTAGATCATCAAATGTATGCATCAATTTTTTTGTTATTGCAACAATTTATTCAAAAACATAATGCAAAAAACATAATAGAGGTGAAAATTAATCTAAAAGATTAGAAGAAATAAAAATTATATTAAAGATACAAATCAATATTTTGATGTTAATGATTTTTTTGGTGGTATTCCTTTTTCAATGATCAAAGTGACATAATTTCAAGCTCAACAAATGGGGATACATTGTTGAATAATCCATTTAACTGGCCATAAAGTATGTCAAATGACCATGAGGAAATACATGTTGCTAAACAACGTGAATCTCAAGTTGTTATTGAGTCTTCACAAGAAGAGGCAAGAGAAATGTATATGGAGTCTAGAAAATCATATCAATAATGTGAATCCATGGAATAAATGGTTTACAAGGGATTGATATAAGATATTAAGGAGGGTTTCATGATTGCAATTTTATCAACTAAAGATCCACGTGGTTATCCATTATGAATTGCAAAAGTTGCGAAGTTCAATAAATACATGAATAAGTTATAGAAATTGAAGTACATTGGTATGCAATCGATACACACCCATTTTATGGTGTGTACAAGCTAAACATGGTAGCTAAGGAACAAAACAATAGAAAGCTAAAATAAAGATTCAAAATATAAATCATTATCACATTGACATCTTAAAATTAGAGGATGTTGACATAATTGTTTATGACTTACATTTGACAAAGAGAGGCATTCTTCACTCCATGACTATAAAAGATTAACAAGAGGTTATTATCACAAGAAATAGTTTCAAGATGAGCCTAGTGAACTTAATTGTAGATGTAAAAGACTTTTAACATCTGAAATGCAGGGTTTACATGTAGAATAATATGGTGCACTAACTAATAATAGATTTGAACATGGGTCATCTGCATCTTCATCCAATCATTCTATGAATATAATGTACATTCTAATTGTGTGTGAGAATCCATGAGTAAATTTCAATAATTGTTTGAAACATTTTATATATTTTTGAAAAATATGGTGTTTACATGGTAACTTTAAGGAGTGTTCGAACTTACATATAATATTCCATGAAGTTATGCATCATTTGTATGTTTATTATCTTATATGCTTTGATTATGTATAATATTACAAAATTTATTAGCTTATCTAATTTGAATATGGACAATACAACAATATTTTCATGAAAATTTTTGTGTTTAATTCAATGCAATTTGTACTGATTTTTTCCTTAATAAGTAAATAAAATACTTAGAAATAATGTTGAATTTTATATTATAGGGTTATATCATCATTCCATTATGTATTCGTTGGTTCTTGGAGTGATAAATTATCCCTAAAGGAGTTTTCATTTTAAGCCCCCTCCCCTCCCACAAAACATGTTGCAATTTTTAAGCCCCCCTCTACTCCCACAAAAAAAGAAGAAGGGGTGCTACTGGGCACTAATTTCCATTTTTATGACTAAATTTTTTATATGTTTTGATATTGTACTAGTTGTTAAGGACATGGTTTTGAAATTGTTGCAATTTAATCCCCCCCCCAAAAAAAGGGTGATGCTAGCAACACTACTTTTCAATTTAGAGATTGATTTTAATGGATTGGTTGCAATAGTATTGATTTTTAAGGCCATCATTTCAAACAATTTGTAATTTTAACCCTAACCCCAATCCCTCATTTCCCCCCCACCACACAAAAAAAATGTTCTACTAGTAACACCCATTTTCAATTCAAGAGTTGATTTTAAGTTTTTTGTTTGAAACAATATGGGTTTTTAAGGGAATGGTTGAAAAATGTCGTAGTTTTAACCTAAAAAAGAAGTGCTACTGATAGCATCACTTTTCAAACCAGGGATTTATTTTGGTGTTTTTGAGAAAACAATATGGGTTTTTAGGGCTATACTTCTCAGTTTTAGTTCACAATTCTCATTAACTTGGTAATTATTGTTAACACCAAAAACATTCCTCACCATGTTCATCCCCTAGCGACACCACCACATTCCTTATTTTCCCCACTAAAATCCTTAATTAATCACCAAAGCCTAAGTAAAAAAACCCACAAATTGGCTCATAATTATTTTTCCCTCTCCAAAATAGGGAAAAATAGCTTTATTCCCTCCAAAAAAAAGTAAAAAATCCCCCAAAATAGGGAAAATTCTCCCAAAAAAGGAAAAATAGAAAAAAGAAAAAAGAAAAAATGGGAAAACTTTCAAAAAGTCAAAAAAGGAGGGAAAACCCTAAACTGCCACCCAAAACCAAGAGCCAATACCATGGTTCGCCAAATACCATGGGAGAGAAACCTTGGGCAATCATGACTATAAATAAATGGTAAAGGATCCCATTACACATTAACACATTCATTCATTACCTTATTGTCACTCTGCCGAAATTTCACTAGAAACCCTTGAAGCCTCCATTTGAATTCTAGTATCACACATTGTGATTTTTGGCCACCATTAGTGACACCTGTATGGATAAAACCTTAAGCTGCTTGGAGAATAAGGACTTGCTGCTTCAACCTTCTGCAAGGGCCCCCCCACTCACTCCACTTGAGGTAACTCTCATTGTATTTTCTGATATATTTAATAAAATCAAAAATATTAGTTCCTTACTCTCTCGTATGTATGAAAGAATGCAAAAAAAATTAACTTTCATTTTCTGCATTTTTCTATTTACTTTTTTACTGCATGCATGCACCAGTTTTTATGAACTGTTACTAAGATTTCCACAGGTCTTAGTAAGTGTATTTCTGCACTAGCTAGCATGAATAAACTATCTACAACTATGTTATTGGAGGGGTCACCTCCATGAGAAGAATTTGAAGTGGAAGGATTCAAACATTCCTTAGTAATAAATTTCTACTGAGAGAAAGAATCTTATAGTATAACATGTTGGCCTTGAGTGTCCTGATTGTGTTGATTTCAAAGAGCGTGGATTCATAACAATTATGAGTATAGTGACTAGTCTTCAAATAAATTGCATAGGGATGGTTTGTCTTAACTCAATTATTTCATCTATGACTAGGTGGTTATATTGGGTTCCCTTGATCTTGATTAGCATTAAGGTTGAACCCAATATCATTTTCATTATTTTAGTCAGTTACTCTTTGTCCTTAGTTCTCCTAGTTATTATTTTGGTTCTTTTTTTCTTTATTTCTCCTCTAAATTTGTGTGGATTATTATTATGATCTTGATTAGGTTGTGGATATATTTTTTACAAATTAATTTAATTACCCATGGGGATTTGAACTTGTGACCTTCCATTTACAACTTCTCATCTCAATTATTCATTACCAATTTCTCTACCCCCATGGGTTTAGTTTTTAGAAATTACTATTAGAGAAGGTTTAACCAAATTAAAATTAGAAAGAAAAGTATTGGGGTTATAGTATTTCCTTTTATAGGGGTTTTATCTTTATGGATCGTCTTAGGCATAAGGTATAGATTGTGCATAATATGAGTATACTCTAAATGGAGTTGGTGGTTCTCCAAATTAGCTAAGACCACTTGAAAATCCATTTGACAAAACTAATTGGTAATGTATACCATAAACAAATAATTGATTAAACTTATTAGGTCATCAGTAACATAAGATTGACCTAGAATAGGTGGGGGATGATTGACCTAGAATACGTGGAAGGATGAATCCACTTGATGAGGGTAAATTTAGGGTGATGATAGATAACTAACCATATTGAGAATATACTAAGTCTAGCTCTTGAGATTTCAAAATTTCTTCATCCTCAATGATAGTCCATTGAATAACAAGATCTTAGAAATTAAAGGAAGAATAGACTCACAAACCAATCCAACATGAGACTAGGATCTAATGAAAAATTATATAAGCTATATCAATGCTCTCATTCCTAAATAAATTTAAATTATCTTATTAGAATATATTATTTGAAACTAGTTAAATATTCAACCCTATTCTCATAGAGAACATGCAATTGAAAGTGTTGTAAAAAATTAGTAGTGATGGCTATAGATGTAGAATATATACTAACTTTCATATCAACATACAATTAGGTTTCCACACCAGTTAAAGTACACTATAAAATGATAATTCTAATAGTATCCTCAATGATACTATTGCGACAGTACCATAAGTAAAAGGATCTGATATGATTGATAGGATCTTCTCTATATTTACCCTCAAATTCAGAATATATGAAGGGATCTTGGTAGGAATAATGGGATGGATGTAATGTCATGGAGAACGGGTTCATCCGTTAAATTGATTAATTTTAACAAGTTCAAGATAGGCATCGATGGAAATCTTTATTTTTCATTTCCCTCTAGTGGAGGAGGAGGTGGGAGGTTATTTTAAGGATGTTTTGATTTCCTCTAGAAGGGACCCCTCCTAAATAATTTCCTCTAAAGGGACTCCCTCCAGAAGTGATTCTTGACATTGTAAATGTATTTCTACATCTATGAGGTAGTTCTCCAAAAAAACCATGCTTTTCCTAAAAGCCTCTAGGAATACCTAAGATTTGAATTATCAATTATGTCAATTAATATATTAACTTTAAAAAATTCATATTACTTGGTGATTAAATGCAATGTTCCTTTCAATATTCTAAAATAATAATTTTAACTAGGAAAAAGCCAAGAAATGTACCTTCAAACACACACATTCAAAGCACAATAAATCTAGTAAGAAAATGATCCTTTCAAGTGTGTATACACTAATAGTCAATGATGAAATCTGAGAGGGAAGTCTTACACAAGTAAAGGTAAACAGATAGTTACAACAATACTAAGTATGCCACCAAAGGTGATGAAACACAGTGGAAGTCGAACAAGGTTCACCATTGTTTCCAAAGTATATTTCACCATAAGGCCACAAGTGAGTACCTTAGGCTAGGGAAAATCTAGAGAAATGGTCACTAATTTTCCCTTTTACATTGTATGGAAACCATGATGGATTTTCTTTTATCCTAGTAAGTCACTTGATGTTGATTGTCCTAAAATGTTGGGTGTCAAGTAAGTTGGTGATAATTTTATAATTCAACCATCTTAGGGTCGTACCCTAACCCCCTTAAATAGATAGATAAGTTTTTATTTATTGATTCCATCTATATTAAATAAGGGCCATTAAGTAGATATAGTGTGAAAGCAATACTTGTTAGAAGATTTACTAGAAGGTTCTACCTACTAGAAAAGTTCCTTCAATATGAAGGCTTACTAGAATGTTTTGCCTACTAGAAAGTTCCTTAACTAGAAACTATATAAATGAGTAGAATTAATGTAATAATATGTCTTGTGCAGTAAACTATACTTGGAGGTTTTCTTATTTGGAGATTCCCCCCTCAAAGAGGCAACTAAAAATTTCTTTCATTGATAAAGGTATTGCTATTGTGTTATTTGGTTATCTACAATTGTCTACTACTATGGTAATTATATTCTTTTCATTCTAAAATATTGCTATATTCCATTATCTCTACTTTGAATTTCCTATTCATCTCTTATGGTACATAACGATTGGTATCATAGTACTTTTTTTAGCCAATTTGTTTTTAGTATAGAGATGTGTTATAATGGTTATAAATAACATAGTGGTATTTCATTCAATGGGTAAATCTATGTTTTGGTAAGTCTACACACATGAAATATAAGATGTTTCACCTAATTGGACACCCTCGCAACCCCTTTAGGTATCCCTTTGAGCAGTACCACATAACAAAACACCTGTATATGGAATTTCACTTCCACACACCCTTGGGTATTTTGATCAACCATCTTGTTGCTATACTAGTGGCATCGCACACAATGCTTGGGAATATTATTTTATATTACTCGGGTAGTTAGGTAGCATGGATAAGGTAATTGACAAGCCTCCATAGTTAGCACCCTAAGAGATTGGGATGAAACTATTGTTGGACCCTACAAGTATATGGAATAGCTATAACACTTAGCATTTCCTTGTCTAGGACATTGGATGAAGCCCTATACTCTCTAACTAGTCCATGAAATTCCTACATAATATGTAGTATTAATAATTTGGGGATTCTATCTACGTAGTAATATTCGAGATAGAGTACAACTCCACCGAGCCTAGGATATTTTTTTAAGTCCTTATTTTAGACCCATCCTAGCAAAATCCTTGTATCAATTTTATCACATTGGTGTTGGGTATTAATACAGATTATATCAGGAATGCAAATTTATTTATATAGTTAAACAAAAATATAAATTATCAATGGCTCATAACACATCAAACACATTACCCAAAAATTACCTTAGAAACCCTCTCATGGAATAAAACTAGCAAACCAATGAGCTTATGCTCTTCTATTAATCAAACACAAAAAAAGTTATTACAACCATGACTTGATAACCATAAATCACACTTCATTACATAACACCATGATCTTGCTTCATATCCATTACATCTAATTTATAGATGCAACAACCAACTTCTCATTAATGACAATACATAAGTTCCTAACCACTTTCGGTCGTTATGTTACAGTTTACTTAACTGGGTCAGCCTTGGTTGAACGTTCATTGAGATTTTGGTCATTCCTTCAACTTCCCCTTGATTAGTTGTTTTCCTTTGACCAAGCAACTATTCCAGTTGATCGGCCAACCAAAATTCTATCGTATGTTTCCTCCAATTCCATTTGACTTATGCCAGTCGACCATTGTCTTGCCATTCGATTCACATGAAAATAATATAACATTCCCAACATTATCCCACTTGTTGTCTTCTTTGCATAAACAAGATATTCAAAACTTTAGTTCATTATAGCAAGGCTAACAAGCCCATATTTTCTCTGGATCAAGAAAACTTCTTTGTGCTCACCAACTTGGTCAATGAGTCTACAACATTATTCACTGTGTGTACCTTTTCCAGAAATACCTCCTGCTTCTCCACCATATCTCTCACAAAATGATATTGAACATCAAGATGTTTTGTCTTTGAATGATATGTTGGGTTATTTTCTAGGAATATTGCACTCTAACTATCACAATCCAACCTAAAAGCATGTTTTCCAAACCCAACATTTGAACACAATATTTGCAACCAAAAAACTTCCTTACATGCATGAGTAGCTTCCATATATTCAGCCTTAGTAGTCAATAGTGCAACAACCCACTACCTTCTACTCATCCAACTGACTGCTCCAACGAATATTTTGAACACATAGCTGTTGGTAGACCATCTATAGTTGATGTATCTATCCCATTCAGAATCGACCAATAATTGTACATTTATTTCCTTGTTGTCCTCAGGCTCTTCTCCATAACATATTACATAATCCATCATGTCGCACAAATACCTTAATACTCTCTTGACTATGGTACATTTCTCTTTTCCAGGCATTGTCATGTACCTGCTCAATACTCCCACTGCATGGTCAATATCGGGTTGTGTACATACCATAGCATACATTAGACTACCCACAACACTTGCATAAGGCACATGTAACATGTACTCATTTTCTTCATGTGTCTTAAGACACTGATTAGGAAATAACTTGACTCCCACAAGAATAGTGGCCTTGATTGGTTGACTCTCCTACATGTTGAACCGTTCCAACACTGTCTCAATATATTTTGTCTAACTTAGCCAAATCATTCTTCCTGCATGATCTCTTATGATTTCCATTCCAAGAATGAAATTTGTTTCTCTAAGATATTTCATGTCAAACTTGGAGGATAGCTGTAGTTTTACCTACTTTATCAGATCCATGTTATTCCTGACCAAAAATATGTCATCGAAAAACAAAACTACATATATGAAATGAACACCAAATTTATTTTGATACACACAGTGATCATCCTGACTTATGACAAACCCCAAATCCTAGATATACGTGTTAAAATTTTGATACCACATCCTGGGTGATTGTTTTAAACTGTAGAGTGACTTCTTGAGCTTATAGACTAGCTCCTTTTCTCCTTCCACTGTAAATCCTTCAGGATGCTTTATATAAATATCTTCTTCAAGATCACCATGAAGAAATGTTTTCCATACATCCATTTGATCTATCTCAAGATCAAATGCAATAGCTAAATATATTAGTACCCTTACATAAGTTAGCTTAGCAATAGGAGAGAAAATATCACTAAAGTCGATACCCTGGACTTGGGAATATCCTTTCACTACCAATTGATCCTTGTACTTCTCGACTTGGCATGAGACATTCATCATTTTCTTAAACACCCACTCACTGCCAATGGGTTTCCTTCCATTTGGTAACATGACTAGATCCCATATATCATTATTCTTCAAGGACTCCATCTCCTCTTCCATGGCCCTTTTCCAAAGTTTTCCCTCTGTCAAATCGATCACTTCCTTTACTGACCTAGGATTTTCTTCTATGGATGATAACACAAAATCAGAGTGAAAGGTGGGTGGACTATACCTTTCTAGTTTTTTCCTTGCTCAACCAGGCTTCCTGACATTCAGATTCTATTGTTCCACCTCTTTGTTACATACATAGACTCACCCAAATCCAGACTTTCATCATTCATGTCAAACTCTTTCTTTCCTTGTTATGTTTCTCTTATAACCTCTTTAGTCCTAGAAGTTCATCTGTCAACTCTAAAGATCACATATCGACCATAAAATTCCTTCTTCGTCACTGGGTTCCATATATTATACCCTTTCACTCTATCCTTGTACCCAATGAAGATGCACTTCTTCGACTTGCTGTCAAGTTTGGTTCTTTTCTCCTTTGGAATATGCACCAAGGATTAGCACCAAAACACTTTGATATGTGTAGGAGATGGTTTATTACCATCCCATGCCTCATATGGAGTCTTGTCGACCAGATCTATTAATGGCAATCTATTGACTAGGTAACATGTTGTGTCGACTGCCTCTACCCAGAATTCTTGTTTGTCACCTACACCATTGAGCATGCTCCTCACTTTCTCCACTAGTGTTCTATTCACTCTTTTAGAAACTCCCTTCTATTGAGGCATGTATGGAGTTTTTATTTGTCTATATATACCATGATGTCCATAGAACTAGTTGAACACTTTTCCACATAACTCCGCTCCATTATTAGTTCTCAGTATCTTGGCCTTTTTACTAGTCTAATTTTCACAAGAGCTTTGAACTCTTAAGATTTCTCAAAAAAATCCAGGTTCCTTCCTCAAAAAATAAAACCTTGTCATTCTAGAGAAATAATCTATGAAAAAAATGCAATACTAACATCTTCCTAGTGAAGGGAATGACACAAGTCCAAACACATCATTATGTATTAACTCCAGTATTTACTTAGCCCTAGTAACACCAAATGAGAACCTTACATGACTATTCTTACAATGAATACAATGTTCACAGAAGTCAACTTCTTCAAAGCAATCAGGGAGACCTTTGACCATATCTTTACTATGCATGGCATGAAGACCTTTCTCACCTATATTTCCCATCTGCTAATGCCACAACTTAGTCGAGTCGACTAGACAAGAAGACATCCCATCGGACTCATGACATACCACACTAGCACTTTCATATGTGTTTTTTATTCCCAATAATGTGTACAAGGTTCTATTATGGACTCCTCTCATCAGTTCCATCACTCCTCCTACCATGGTGCACATATCTTTCTCAAATATAGACTGCACAAATGCATCCCCAATCTTATTTACCAAGATAAGGTTTTGAGCCAAACTTGGGATATGCAATACTTCTAGAAGTGTTCCTATTATTTCATTGTTTATTTCTGTTGAGATATTGTAACTTCAAAGAATATTATATTTGTACTTTATTATTCTAGAGATGTTTCATTCCTCCTTGAAGATCTTATTGTATATCCGGAGATGTTTATTCCTCCGTCAGATTGTGGTAACTTGGGTTATTAGACTTCCCTAGTGGGGGTCGGCCCTGTATATGTTATGTGGGTCAAAGGGTTATTAGACCACCCTAGAGGGGTCGGCCCAATAAGTTGTAGTGGGGTATTTAACCCAATGGTTAAATACGAGACTACATGATTTGTGTAAAAGACAAGTCAGAGTAGTGTATAAATAGAGGAGGTGTATTCCTCATTTAACACACACTCACTCACTTGAGAGTGGCGCACTTATGAGAGAGAGGTCTGCTATGGAGAAGGAGGAGCTTATGCTCATGGTTACATCTTTTGTATTTGCTGGTCATCTATATTGAGGAAGCTTTGCTGGGTTTTCTACCCCATGAGGGTTTCCCAGGATAAATCTGTGTCTCTTGTGTTTATGCTGTGCTTGTTGTTTCTTCAGTGATCCTGTATATGCTATTATTGTGAAATGGAATGTAATGCTGCTATTTTTTGTCTTAGCATATTAAATCTTAACATGGTATCAGAGCGGATCTATCAAGCTCGAGTATGTGAACACTGAGGATCAAATTGCTGATATCTTGACCAAACCTCTGTCTCGAGTGAAATTTGAATACTTCCGAGACAAGCTTGGTGTAGTTCAAAAGGAACCTCCTTGAAAGGGGGAGTAGTATAGTCACTGATGATGAGATTGTCTCATCGAACAACAAGGTCGATGATAAGGTTACCTGTTCACTACACCTAGATACTTAGAAATATTTAGATTTAGGACTCTTATGCTTAAATACTTAGTTTTTACTTATACATGCTTTTGATGATAGATACATGCTTTTGATGTTAGATGTATTAGTGAGAATACATGCTTTTGATGTTAGATGTAAGAATACATGCTTTTGATGATAGATGTATTGGTGAGAATACATGTTTTTGATGATAGATGTGTTGGTGAGAATACATGCTTTTGATGATAGATGTATTGGTGAGAATACATGCTTTTGATGATAGATGTATTGGTGAGAATACATACTTTTGATGATACATGTCTTGATTAATGTACTTGTATGGTTGAGGATACTTGTACTTGTATTGATGAGAATACATGTGAGGATTGCATCATCCTTGAACACACGTTCTAAAGAGAGCCATAGACATGATGTCTCCGAGAATGAAGTCCTTGGTGAACATGAGAGGATTGGATCATCCCTGGACTTCAGTCCTAACGAGAGCCGTAGACATGATGTCTCCAAGAATTGAAGATAGGACTGCATCATCCCTGAACTAGGTTCAAAATATACGTGATGGGATTGCATCGTCCCTAGACATGAGACTTGTCTTAAAGTGATAAGGACTGATCATCCTGGAACTTGATTGGGATTGCATCATCCCTAGACATGAGACTTGTCTTAAAGGTACGTGTGAGGAATACATCGGCCATGAATTGGGTTCAAAATGTATGTGATGGGATTGCATCGTCCCTAGACATGAGACTTGTCTTAAAGTGATAAGGACTGATCATCCTGGAACTTGATCGGGATTGCATCGTCCCTAGACATGAGACTTGTGTTAAAGTGATAAGGACTGATCATCCTGGAACTTGATCGGGATTGCATCATCCCTGGACATGAGACTTGTCTTAAAGGTACGTGTGAGGACTGCATCGTCCATGAACTTGGTTCAAAATGTATGTGATGGGATTGCATCGTCCCTAGACATGAGACTTGTCTTAAAGTGATAAGGACTGATCATCCTGGAACTTGATCTGGATTGTATCATCCATGGACCTATGTCCTAAAGAGAGCGGGATTAATCATCCTGTAATATGATCATGTGTGATGACGATGCTGATGATCGTGTGATGACGATGCTGATGATCATGTGATGACGATGATCGTGTGATGACGATGCTGATGATCGTGTGATGGCGATGCTGATGATCGTGTGATGGAGATGCTGATGATCGTGCGATGACGATGCTGATGATCATGCGATGACGATGCTGATGATTGTGCGATGACGATGCTGATGATCGTGTGATGACATTGCTGATGACCGTATGATGACGATGCTGATGATCGTATGATGTTGATGTTGTTGTAGCTGTTCGAGTGCTGCAGAAGATAAAGACTCAGTACTGAAGATGTTGATGTTCCAGTATTGAAAATGTTCCAGTAACTGCTTGAGTTACTGATGATGTTGAGAAAGCTTCCAATGATTTATAGATGTATCATGTATGATGTTGATGACTCCTTGCTCGTGCAGATGCTGTTATAATATCCTTCTCGTTAAGGGGGAGTGTTGAGCTATTGTAACTTCAAAGAATATTATATTTGTACTTTATTATTCTGGAGATGTTTAATTCCTCCTTGAAGATCTTATTGTATATCCGGAGATTTTTATTCCTCCGTCATATTGTGGTAACTTGGGTTATTAGACTTCCCTAGTGGGGTTCATCCCTGTATGTGTTATGTGGGTCAAAGGGTTATTAGACCACCCTAGAGGGGTCGGCCCAGTCAGTTGTAGTGGGGTATTTAACCCAATGGTTAAATATGAGCCTACATGATTTGTGTAAAAGACAAGTCAGAGTAGTGTATAAATAGAGGAGGTGTATTCCTCATTTAACACACACTCACTCACTTGAGAGTGGCGCACTTATGAGAGAGAGGTCTGCTATGGAGAAGGAGGAGCTTATGCTCAGGGTTACATCTTTTGTATTTGCTGGTCATCTATATTGAGGAAGCTTTGCTGGGTTTTCTACCCCATGAGGGTTTCCCAGGATAAATTTGCGTCTCTTGTGTTTATGCTGTGCTTGTTGTTTCTTCAGTGATCCTATATATGCTATTATTGTGAAATGGAATGTAATGCTGCTATTTTCTGTCTTAGCATATTAAATCTTAACAATTTCTAGTCAAAATTTTCCACACCTGACTATCATGGTCGATGATTCGTCTCCTAATAGTAAATCACCACCATATATCTTCTCATACTCATAGAACCACTCTCTGTGAGGTTTCATATGATATCACGCACTAGGGTCGATCAACCAAGAGTCACAGTCTGACTATGTACTTGAGGAGGCCAAATACACATCACCATTTTATTCTTGCATAGACTTACCATCATTCGAATGACCTTATTTTGACCCTTTCCCTTTATCAACTTCTATCAAGTTGCAGTTCTATCTATAATGGTCGACTTTGCCGCATTGCCAACAATTTTTCATCACTGGACAAGGGGATACGATCTTAGGTCTACCCCTTGACTTTGATCTTCTACTAGAGATTTTTCCTTTTCCTCTATCTATCGGTCAACCTCATACCATAAAGGATTCATGGGACATAACTTTCATGTTCTTTTGTCTCATCTCTTCTAACCATAGAGACACAACCATATCATTGATCTTTAATGTGTTACTATTGCTTCTAATTGCCACAAGTAGACTATCGTAGGAATCCAGTAAAGAACACAACAGACTGATGCACTTTTCCTCCTCAGTGATTTTAATATCCATGGACAACAATTGACTAATAATAGTGTTGCATTCATTCAGGTTATCCGTGACCGAGTCACCTTCACCTATACTTAGAATACATAGCTTCTTCTCAAGGAACAACTTGTTAAGCACAAATTTGGACTGGTACAAGTTCCCCAAATTTTCCCATTTCTTTCTAGCGTCTTCTTCTAAGACATTAAACAATATACAATCTAATAAACAAATTTGAACTTTACTCCTTGTCTTTCTATCAATATTTTGTCTATCTTCTTTCAATGCACCCATCAGAGTTGTTCCTGGGTCGACTACAATCCATTTTTCTCAATCTACAAGGAGATCCTTTATATTAAGCTTCCAAAGCTCAAAAAGTTTCCCACTAAACTTTTCAATTTATATCCTCGACATGTTAGCCAATATAACTATAGAGAAATGCTTCCTGAAGACTCCCACTACAACAGGTATTCCCCATATCCAAGACCAATCCAAAACCCTCAGCAACAAAGGTGCCTCCTGCATCCAAATACAAATCTAATATCAACTATTGGGTTTTAATACCAATTATAGAAGGTATGGAAATTGATTCAAATAGTTAAACAAAAATATACATTATCAATGGAATACACAACACATCAAACACATTACACAAAAATCACCCTGGAAACCCCTCTCCTGGTGGAAAACTAGCAAACCAGTGAGATTATGCACATCTATCAATTATAAAACACTTTAAAAAAATGTGCTAAAAACTATGACTTGCTATACTACCAATCACACTTCATTACTTCATGCCATGATCTTTATTCACAGCCATTACATCTAATGTATATGTGCAATACAACCGAATTCTCATTAATGACAATCCATAACTTTCTAACCACTTTTGTTTATTATGTTGCACTCGACTTGACTGGGTCAACGTTGGTCAATTTTCCATTGATCTTTTGATCATAATTGCATTGACTTCCTATCGACAAGTTGTTTTCTTTCAACCAAACAACTATTCTGGTCGGTTGGCCATCATGCTTTCGTCGTCTATCTCCTATGACTTCAGTTGACTTATACCAATCACCATCCACTTGCCATTTGATTCACATGAAAAACATATAACATTCCCAACAATTTGTACCACTCTTCTATAACCATTTTTGTTGCCCCATTCCCCTAATATTTATAATTAGGGAAGTGAGCTATCAAACAAATTTCCCACATAGAAACACTATATGATGAGTTTAAAACAAGTAAGAATACAACCACTCATATACTCAACAAAATCTTAATGACATCCATGCTAAGATTATTGAATTGGAGTTGTTTTTCAACCAGATGGCCCACTTAATGACACTCTTTCCGTCATCCCCTTTGGGATACCTAGAGATAGATCAACCTTCCCACAAGGAAGGGGCTGGATCATCTAATCCCAATGGGAATCACTTCACTCTACTTGTCTTTGATTTAATGACACAAATGTGGCAAATAATTCCTAAAGTCAATCTCACCAAATTCAATGGTGGTTCAAACCCCATAAGATGGGTCAATCAGATGGAACATTAGTTTTCTTTGCATGGAATCATAGATCATTTAATGAAAATTTGAGTGGGCATATTATATTTGGATCCTTAACATTGGAAATGGCACAAGAAATCCTACAAGGGTTATATTTCTTGGATACAATTTGTTTCAAATCTCTATGAATGGTTTGAAATGGACAATTTGTTTCATCTCATCTTTTGATAAACTATCCATCCACACTAAATGCATGTCTGATACTTTTTACATGTAATGTTTCATTAGTTATTTGAAAGAAGAGACATGTGCACAAGTCTTACTGGCTTGTCCTACTACTTGGTTGGATGCTAATCAAAGATATATAGAAGCAAAAAAGGTGATGAATGATCAAATAAAAATAATCCCATTTATTCCTCATCTCCATCCATCTACCTTTCCTTCCACTCATCCCACATTTTCCTCTCCACCTCTTAGTATCCAAAAGTTAACTTGAGGTAAAATGGTAGAGTTCCAACTCAAAGGTCTATGTTACAACTGTGATGAGAAATATTTCCTTGGCCATAAATATAAGGAGAGAAAACTCTTTATGTCCATTTCAAAATACATTTACAATGAGGAAGATGGAGTTATCACCCATGAGGTCCTTCATCCATTTGTAGAATATATTCCCCAACCTGATTTGATAGAGATGGAACCCTATATTTATTTGCATGTCTTGACTAGTCTTTCTTATCCCCAACTCTAAAATTGATTGGATACATCAAGCATTGCAAGGTCATAGTCTTAATTTATAGTGTTATCATGCATAAATTTATTCATCATTAGGTATCCCAATAAACACACTACTATATCCACCCCAAGGGTGTATACTAACTAGAAATAGAGTGTAGTATTAAGGAACTCCTTGCAACATCACAGGCTAAAACCTCGGCTTACCCATGCCCCATGTTGGGGGTGTGTGTGGGTGCACCTAGGGGTATAGTGGTAGCGGAAAATAATTGACCCCATTCCATGTGAGTACGAGCCATGCCCCATTTTTTTATTCCCATAGTAAAAAAAAAACACTACTATATTCATGCTATGAATAAATTCCAAATCATGATTGCAGATGGAGGAGATATGAAATGTTATGGTCACTGTGAAAATGTGTGGCTTCAAATGGGTTATTATTCCCTCAAAAACCATATGTTTTCTATTGAAATGGGTGGTTGTAATATTTTCTTTGTTGATGAATAGTTACATACATTAGGCACCATCACCATGAATTTCAATTCCTTATGCATGAGTTTCCAATAGGAAATACATGGCTACATTCTCAAAGGAATTACAACTATATATATAGATATAGATATATTATCTCACATCGTATGGAAAATATTTTTAAAAAGGGTCATTTAGGCATTCTTTTTTTAGACAAAATAGAGTGAATAGACATGACAAAACCTAGCAAGATTAATAAATCCCAAGAAGATGTGGTGTCTAAAGCCATCGTTTCATCACTTCATATTAAAATTCCAATACATCGAAATGCATTTCTCAATTCTCACAAATGATCAAATTGTAATATATTATATTATATTTCACACAAACATGATCGTTACTTTATAGCGCAAAGATGTAACCATAGTTGACTATTTTTTCCAATGGTTCATACAGTCAGTCAATTAGTTAACTTGCTCATTAGTTGATCAGTCTAGTCCAGATCCTATTCAACTCATTATTCAATAACATAGTTAGCCCACCAATCGACCAACACCAATCAATTGTTTGTCTCCAGAGGACCCATAGTTATGTTGAACTAGCACAACCTACTATTCCAACACCCACACATCAACACACTTCTTTGGATATTTAGGAGGTGAAATTTCAGTGCAACTTGCCCCATAATTGCAACTTCTTGAAGTCCAAGAATACCTTGCTGTTTCACAAACTTAGCTTTTAATAAATTTTTCACAAAGATGTAAAAAATATAGTAATCAATGTGACAAATATGTAAGACAGATGTAAGAAAGATGTTAGAAATATAATCATTAGTGTTTTATAGGTGGTTTATTTATCCCTTATGATAGGTGAAATTCTTTTCTTTTGATCTTTGGGTGTTCACTTGGATTTATAAAGAACAGTGATGTATTTCCATTGTGCAATTCTTTCTTTGCATCATGCATCAAGCAACATATGTTGACATACCAAAATTTTCACCTTACAATAGTTGGTGTTGGAACCCAAAAACATAACCATATGGTCTATGAAATCCAATAAATCCTAAAATTGATAAAATAATTTTAAAAATTATGACTATTCATGGTTTTATCATCTTGTACTCCTTTCTCTTAGAATGTAGCACTTCCATATTGATCCAAAAATGACAGGATCTACTAACACTTGAATTTGCATGTGAATTCTTAAACCAGTTAACTTATAAAAAGGATTCAAATAACAAGCTCATCAAATGCTTAAAAATAACTGAAAGAATGTAAATGAACACATGATGTAAACCATAAGAATGTGGACAACAAATGATAACGGAGTTTGTCCCTGATGGACTACATCTATGGGTCTAGCTCCAATGAGGACCAATCTTATTAGTCTTCAAAATGTTTGAACAAGTACAAAAATGTCTTCTTCACAACTGCTACAAAGAGACTTAGGCTTCAACAATGAAGTCCTCTCACTCTCCAAAATATCTCAAGAGTGGCTAAAAAGCCTCTTCCAAAATGAGCAAAGCTTACAAAGTCTTCAAAGGCACGTTGGCATCATATCACCAAAAACTTCAATGCATTGTTTTGCAATTACCCTTATATGAAACAATTATCCTTTTTCTATCCTTAGAACTGTCATGATCTTTAGAAGTAGAAGCACATGAAGAACTAATGTTAGAATCATTACCAACAATAGCTTTACCTTTCACACCTATGATTGATATCTTTGTTTCGTCCTCAAAATCTGATCCAAGGTCCTCCACAATAACCGTGGCCTTTTACTTCCCTTTCTGATCCTTAAACCACTTCGATTTCAATTATGGATGTAACTTCCAATAGTGTTCAGCATCATGTCCATCTCTCTGAAAATGAGAACATGAAATTTGTGTATCCCCTTTCTTCACAGTAGTTGTATTCTTGCTCTTCCCTTTGTCCTTACTTTCTTTCAACTTACTGGATTGAGCTAAGGAAAAATCATCATGAGCATTCTTCCCTTTAGATTCAATATGTGTGGCTTGAACACACACTTCATACAGGTTAGTATGATTAAACATAAGTATTGTATGACACAAATAACTATGTAATCCTCCAATAAAATTGAGAATATTTTCTTGAGTGTAAAGAGGTATACCCAAAATCAAAGTTCTCTTTCTGAATTCCTGAGCGTATTCTTGTACATTCTGACCTTTACCTTGCCTTAAGTTTAGCGAATCCATCATGGCTTGTTGTATGTAGCCTAATGGATAAAATTGCTTCTTTAACGCAACAGTACATTCATACCATGAAGAAATAATTTTACCTTTTGTAAGGAGGCCTCCCCGTGTCTTACTCTCCCACCAGATGAGTGCAGTGCCTCCAAGACGGAGAGTAGCCAACTAGATCTTTGCACTATCATCTGCAAGCTTCTAGATCTTTCAATACACTTCAATATGTCTGATCCAATCATCCAGTTTTTCTGCGTTTAGTTCACCATTATATGTAGGAAAATCAAACCTAATGTTAAGTTTCAAATAAGGTAAATCTGTCTTAATCTTCTTAGGATGTTTCTTTAAATTTGAAGAAGCAGTACTAGATCTTTCATCAGAGGAAGAGGAAGGTGGAGAAGAAGGCTCAGAAGGGTTTCCTCCTTTTCCCGAAGTATCATCCTCTGCTTTCTCCTTCTTCATTTTCTTCATTTCCAATCTATCTTGATAATCTGCAAACAACTTTTCTACTCTGTCTGCCATTTGATAGAAAGCCTTGCGGAAATCCTTCTCATCTTCTTATCAATAGTCTTCATCTGCCATGTTCTTTTTTCGATTTGCACGTCCAATATCTGGATCAAAAGGAACAAGCTCTCCTTCACTTTCTTTAAGCTTTCCTCTAGTTAACATTCACACTCTACAATTCCCTAGTTAGCCTGCTCTGATACCAAACATGATCCGAAAATGACAGGATCTACTAACACTTGAATTTGCATGTGAATTCTTAAACCAATTAACTTATAAAAAGGATTCAAATAACAAGCTTATCAAATGCTTAAAAAAACTGAAAGAATGTAAATGAACAAATGATGTAAACCATAAGAATGTGGACAATAGATGATAACATAGTTTGTCCCTGATGCACTAAGTCTCCAGGTCTAACTCTGATGAGGACCGATCTTATTAGTCTTCAAAATGTTTGAACAGGTACAAAAATGCTTTCTTCACAACTGCTACAAAGAGACTTAGGCTTCAACAATGAATTCCTCTCACTCTCCAAAATATCTCAAGAGTGGCTCAAAATATTCTTCCAAAATGAGCAAAGCTTACAAAGCCTTCAAAGGCACTTTGGCATCATATCACCAAAAAATTCAATGCATTTTCTAATACCTTCAATTCTCTCCCATGGAAAATTACAATGATTTATGTACCCCCAAAATCCATATCTTATCCCCAAATTTAATGGGATAAAGATCCATTAAAAATGGATAAAAATATGGTAAGTCTCGTTAAATATACATTTTTGTTTTAAAAAATAAGTAAATATCCAAAATCTAATATATATATGGTTAAAGAAAAACCATATAATAGTTTGAACTTGGTTTAAAATAGGCCAAAAGTGGATCGGGCTCTTTTGGGGGTTAAAATCCGACCCCAAATAAAATTTAAAATGAAAAGATTGCATATCCCATCAAATGTGGAGGCCTTGGTGTAGTGGTTAAGGCATTGGCAAAGGGGGAGGAGGTCACAAGTTCAGACCCACGGACCTCTCCCCTTATCACGTTTTTGGTTGGCATGTCATATAATATATGGTTTTGGTTTGTTGGCGGACCAACGGTGGTGTTCATGTGGTAAGGACATGGGGCGGAGGGCTAAGCCCTCGGTCCCACCCCTTTTTCAAAATAATCCATACATAAACTTTAAATACAACTTAACACCTATATGGTTGAGAAACAAATGGTGGAGGTGATGGTTAGGAGGTCAAAATAATCCACACATAAACTTTAAATACAACTTAACACCTATATGGTTGAGAAACAAATGGTGGAGGTGATGGTTAGGAGGATTTTGTGGAGGCTTAGGAGGAGAGGAGGTCGGGGGTTTTGATCCTCCCCGATTCAAATTTTTTTGGTAAACCAAACAACCAAGTGCCAACGAGGCTTCCATGTCGAACGCCCTGGTTGGTCCACCTCATCTGCCACTGGATTCCAACTGTACACTCAACCTGCCAACTCTGCTTTTCCACAGGATTGAATCCTTCCACATGGAGCTCTGTGGTGGCACCATGTTAGTGCCCTACATGCAATGTGTTAGCCTTACAGTGGTTCCACATGGCTTTCTTTTTGCCATTTTTACATATATTGCCGAAAGTTCAGAACATGATATCTTTCACGTCTGGAGTCCGTTTTGCATGAAACGAACTTTTCCAAAAATATATCATCGAGCTCTATGCAGCTGCAAGTTTCTGTTCGCATTTTGAAGACTTTGATTTTGATATATTGGGAAGATCCTCTTGGATCACATTTCATAACAAGATAAAAAACACATGGTTCCTAGACATAGTCAAGAGTTTGATCCAATGTTATGTGTATACCATAATCAGGGTTAATACAATCAAAATGGATTACCAGTGAGTGGGAAAATGGTTAATATTTTAGGATTTCTAATCAATGGACCATAATTAAGAGAAAATCCCTAGGAATCCTCGTCATTCTAATTTACGCCTCAACTTACTAATATTTGGATAGTGTTAAGGTTAAGTAACCCTTGAGACCCTAAGAGATAAATGAACCCTTCAAAATTAGATAATGGAAGTCAACCACAACTCATGATAAGGTAACCATTCTTGTAATATTTCTTGATTAATAGAATTACTCTATTCCCCCAAATCTATTGTTCATGGTTCATGATATTATTTTTCTTATATGTTATTATATCATTGATAGGTTTAGGGATTCTACTTTCTTGAGCATATTAGAGGTTAAGGTTTTACTATTGTATGGACATATAAAGGGTTTCCCTTAGTTTTAGTTTTTGTGTGTAGGTACTTTTGGGATACCATATTGGTTGAAGAGTCATTTTCTTCCTCTAGCTTTAAAGTCCAACCAAATTGAAGACCTTTGGAGCAATTGTACAAGTTATCTTTGTTTTCCACCTTAAAACATGGTTTCATTTAAAATCAAGTTCTTTTAATTATTTTTAGTTTCAAAAGGTAGATTAGGTGAGTTTATGCAAATAGTGTACCAAACCACTAATGAAGGTCCTTTTTATCATCCCCATGTTAATATTCATTGTACCCAATACTTAAATATGCACATTTGTTTCAACATGTTCATTCTAGTTACAACCAATATACATGTAACATCACCTATCTTGGGGCTTAGCTATTATCAATAAAATTATAATGTCAAAGAAATAATTAAAATGTGGAGAACCTTGGTTATCAATTACAAGCTATATTTTGAATAAAATTTTAGGGCCATATTAAACTTAATTATAACTTAGATTTGAATAAAATTGTATGGCCCGAAGTAAAATTAATTACAACCATGGTTTCAAATAATATTGGAAACCTATACTTAAACGTATACATGTACTAGTCTACAACCATAACAAGACTTATAAGATTTAACCCTAAGAACCTGCACAATGGTATAGGTAAGGATTAAAGGAAAGGGTACACCATTCTTCAAACAATACAATGACCAATAATAAGCAATAATGATCAATATGAATATAAACCATGCCAACAAATATGTAACCATTTAAGATCCAATTATTAAGGATAACTTATAAATATATCATCAAATCACTCAACATATAAGAAGTACTTATTTGTCAAATGTAAACTATATTTAAGTAGTAGCAATGACAAACCACTTGTCTACCCACAATCAAGATTGTTTGGTTAATCCCCAACCCTCGGGCTCTCAGTTTTGTCTATATCCCCTATAACTAATGTAGTTTATGGATTTCTCTGTATATTGAACACCCAAAGACCATGAGACCTCCCATCACCTCACGATGAATTATTTGTGTTGGAAGTATTTCCTTGGTTATCCACTTATTTAAGCCCATGTGTATGAATGTGTTTTCCTCATTTGATGTCTAATTCCTTGGTAGGGACCTCTTGGTGTAATATTTCCTAGGTCATTATTTTTTATTTTTCATTCCTTGGTAGGTTTCTTTATTACACAAGCTCTTCATATCTCTAGGTTGACCTTGGCATGCATAATTGGTTTGTTCTACCTAATTTAGTTGGATATTCCTTTTCAAGGTTCCCATTTCCCTCATATCCATTATAAGAATACACAAGTATGATAGGGTCAATAAGGATCTTCCCCCTTTTTCTTAATTTTATATAGCACTCAATATATGGGTTGTACATCCCATCCATGTCTATCTCCCACATATCAATGAACCAAGGAGCCATTTTTATAGCGAAAAAGACATAGATTCACATGATACTAGTGAAGGGTTCAATCAAATTACAAATCAATAATTGGAGGGTCTAGTTTTTCCTCAATGACTATTTTTATACCCTAGACCTTCATATGCATCTTGTGTATTTAAATAGCCATGATTTCATAATTTTTTGGACTATTGGTTCTCATTTGAAAAGTGCCACTATTTTATGATTTGTTTTCTAGAACATATATCTCCTTCATCTCAAACGCTTAGGTTGTATGGAATCACTACTATATAGTTACAACAAATATCTAATATGAGGGGATTACCCTCAGTTGGTTTTTCATATTCTTTCACTTAGATTCTTCCTTTTTTTAAATTCTTGGTTGAGTTGGATCTATGGTTTCCCCTTGTGTTATCTTGGACCCTTTCAATCTCTGTTTAAAAAGGATAACTGGTGCTTCTATTGTAGGGGGATTACCTCATAGTTGAGGTACATATTGATATACCCATTGGTAATCATGTTTCATATATTCATTTGGAATATTTAGTATGTTGGTACATATATTTTTGGTTGTTTGGAGACATTGTTCTAGGTACAATAGAAGGAGGATATTGGTATTTAAAGTGTGGTAGGTGGATCAATTCTTTCTAACTCTAGTTAGTTAATTGGTTAAATCTCTTCAATTGCCCAATTTTTCTCCTTCTATATATGTCTTCTATTTAGTTTGGTTTTGTTTATATCTATCTAGATCACATAGGTTAACTAGGAGGTAAATCTTGCTTTCCTTTCTAGTTTCTCTTGTACTTCCTAATTGTAAAATTATAAACCTTCGAGAATGAATCAAAGAACACTAAAATTAAACAAATATTATGTGAAACATTAAGACAATATTTTAATAAGTAATCTAGTTGCTTCTACTCTTCACTCCATTACCCCCTACACCACTTTGTTCATGATTTCCTTTAAGAATTGGGTGGTGACTCCACTCCCTTTTTACTCTCTTGTATTGGTGTTGCAGTTCTTCACTCTAATTATTGCATCACACTTTGGAGACTCCACCAAGGAGTTCTCATCCACCTTCCTTTTGTTTAGGAAATAATTTTCCCTTCTTTTTGTACACCCCTTTCCCTTACAATAGGGAAATGCTTCACCTTGTTTCCCCAGATGTATAGTGGAAGAGTTTCTCTTCCATTAACACACAATTGTCCTAAGTAGGTTCCTAAGGTTTCCCCTTCCCTTGGTTTTACCTTTCATCCATGGTGGTCCATCAATCTAGCTACATGGGATAACATGTTTCTTAAAAGTAGGTGCAATGAATATTGTCCATTCCACTCATATCCATGGTGTTGATATTGAGATTTTAGAGGGGATTAACCTTTTATAGGGCCCTTGTGTCTAGTTCCCCCATTCTCCCTAGGTTGTCTCCCATGTACCAAGCATAGAAGATTCTAACATTTAAATTTGTCCCAAGTCTCGAGATCCACAAGAAGGTTAGACCAATGACAATTATATAGATTTGTTCTTAGCTAATCCTAAATATAGGGGATGGGAACCCCCCTCATCTCAAGGGGTCTCTTAAGTTCCCCAAAATTCCTCATCCTTTTGCATCAACCTCAGCTTTAGTTTATTCCCATGGCATGTCAAGGGGTTCCATATTCCATAGGAAATTGACAATTATATTATGCCTCCTTTTCTACACATATAATTTCTTTATTGCGCCTCAACCCATTCAACCCTTGGGCTTATCCTATGACCATTTCATAACCATTGGTATCCTACTGTTTGGAATTCTTATGATGATTCCATATGCATCCCCTCAAACTTTTTCACCAAATGTGTATACAAGGAAAAATTCAAAAAACGTTCACTTATGTGGGTCTATGTGCCAATCCTTGGGTGTAAATTTATAATTTTAACATTCATTAAATATTATAATGGGAAATTATGAATCTATGTGATAACACAAAAATCTAGTAAGTTAATAATAAGATTAGAAGTTCTAGAGTTCAAAGCCTTAGGAAGGAAGGAGAGTAAGAACTCTTTAATTGCATTAAATCTAATGAGAATACAATTTCAATGAAATTGAAAATTATTATAAAAAATAAGGTATTCATATCCAATTCACCATTTCTTATACAATTGAGCATTTAGGCATACTTGAGTGGCAAGCCACAATAATAGTGTAATTTAAGACATGGTGAATTTTATACTAAAATATAAAATTGCACGATGGAAATTTTGGATAAAGATTATAAATTCATAATTTATGTAATCAATCAAAATCCAACCAAAGAAGTATGAAACATTACACAAGTGGAAGTATGGAGCTAGCGATATCTTATCCTAAAACATGTGGGCACTTTTAGGAACCTGGAATACATGCATCTATAGAAGGAACAACAAAATTCTAAAATATATTATCGAGGGTGAAAGTGCAGTTAGTTTGTTTTAATGTAAAGTCACGGGCATATTGGTTGTGGGACTTTGAAGATAAGATCATTGTGAAAAGGGACAACGTGATAATTTCACAAAAGTATAACATTATAATGTTGAAGGAAGTGTGGTTGTGAAATAATAGTTCATGTGAGATGGTATACTTTGATTTTGTTGATGATTCATAAATCAAGGATGGACTTAAGTTCAACAATGAAGATCTTATGTTCGTACAAAAAATATCTAAACGATTAATTAGTAGAAGACTATAGTTCAAAATCCAAGTGGTGATGGTGTTAAAAGGAAAAAGAAAAGGAAAAAAGTAATTAGAATTATGACTATAGTTCAAAATCCAAGTGGTGTTGGTGTTGGAACCCAAAAACATAACCATATGGTCTATGAAATCCAATAAATCCTAAAATTGATAAAATAATTTTAAAAATTATGACTATTCATGGTTTTATCATCTTGTACTCCTTTCTCTTAGAATGTAGCACTTCCATATTGATCCAAAAATGACAGGATCTACTAACACTTGAATTTGCATGTGAATTCTTAAACCAGTTAACTTATAAAACGGATTCAAATAACAAGCTCATCAAATGCTTAAAAATAACTGAAAGAATGTAAATGAACACATGATGTAAACCATAAGAATGTGGACAACAAATGATAACGGAGTTTGTCCCTGATGGACTACATCTATGGGTCTAGCTCCAATGAGGACCAATCTTATTAGTCTTCAAAATGTTTGAACAAGTACAAAAATGTCTTCTTCACAACTGCTACAAAGAGACTTAGGCTTCAACAATGAAGTCCTCTCACTCTCCAAAATATCTCAAGAGTGGCTAAAAAGCCTCTTCCAAAATGAGCAAAGCTTACAAAGTCTTCAAAGCCACGTTGGCATCATATCACCAAAAACTTCAATGCATTGTTTTTCAATTACCCTTATATGAAACAATTATCCTTTCTCTATCCTTAGAACTGTCATGATCTTTAGAAGTAGAAGCACATGAAGAACTAATGTTAGAATCATTACCAAAAATAGCTTTACCTTTCACACCTACGATTGATATCTTTGTTTCGTCCTCAAAATCTGATCCAAGGTCCTCCACAATAACCGTGGCCTTTTACTTCCCTTTCTGATCCTTAAACCACTTCGATTTCAATTATGGATGTAACTTCCAATAGTGTTCAGTATCATGTCCATCTCTCTGAAAATGAGAACATGAAATTTGTGTATCCCCTTTCTTCATAGTAGTTGCATGCTTTCTCTTTCCTTTGTCCTTACTTTCTTCAACTTACTGGATTAAGCTAAGGAAAAATCATCATGAGCATTCTTCCCTTTAGATTCAATATGTGTGGCTTGAACACACACTTCATACAGGTTAGTATGATTAAACATAAGTATTGTATGACACAAATAACTATGTAATCCTCCAATAAAATTGAGAATATTTTCTTGAGTGTAAAGAGGTATACCCAAAATCAAAGTTCTCTTTCTGAATTCCTGAGCGTATTCTTGTACATTCTGACCTTTACCTTGCCTTAAGTTTAGTGACTCCATCATGGCTTGTTGTATGTAGCCTAATGGATAAAATTGCTTCTTTAACGCAACAATACATTCATACCATGAAGAAATAATTTTACCTTTTGTAAGGAGGCCTCCCTATGTCTTACTCTCCCACCAGATGAGTGCAGTGCCTCCAAGACGGAGAGTATCCAACTAGATCTTTGCACTATCATCTGCAAGCTTCTAGATCTTTCAATACACTTCAATATGTCTGATCCAATCATCCAGTTTTTATGCGTTTAGTTCACCATTATATGTAGGAAAATCAAACCTAATATTAAGTTTCAAATAAGGTAAATCTGTCATAATCTTCTCAGGATGTTTCTTTAAATTTGAAGAAGCAGTACTAGATCTTTCATCAGAGGAAGAGGAAGGTGGAGAAGAAGGCTCAAAAGGGTCTCCTCCTTTTCCCGAAGTATCATCCTCTGCTTTCTCCTTCTTCATTTTCTTCTTTTCCAATCTATCTTGATAATCTGCAAACAACTTTTCTACTCTGTCTACCATCTGATAGAAAGCCTTGCAGAAATCCTTCTCATCTTCTTATCAATAGTCTTCATCTGCCATGTTCTTTTTTCGATTTGCACATCCAATATCTGGATCAAAAGGAACAAGTTCTCCTTCACCTGCTTTAAGCTTTCCTCTAGTTAACATTCACACTCTACAATTCCCTGGTTAGCCTGCTTTGATACCCAACATGATCCGAAAATGACAGGATCTACTAACACTTGAATTTGCATGTGAATTCTTAAACCAATTAACTTATAAAAAGGCTTCAAATAAAAAGCTTATCAAATGCTTAAAAAAACTGAAACAATGTAAATGAACAAATGATGTAAACCATAAGAATGTGGACAACAGATGATAACAGAGTTCGTCCCTAATGCACTACGTCTCCGGGTCTAACTTTGATGAGGACCGATCTTAATAGTCTTCAAAATGTTTGAACAGGTACAAAAATGCTTTCTTCACAACTGCTACAAAGAGACTTAGGCTTCAACAATGAATTCCTCTCACTCTCTAAAATATCTCAAGAGTGGCTAAAAATATTCTTCCAAAATGAGCAAAGCTTACAAAGCCTTCAAAGGCACTTTGGCATCATATCACCAAAAAATTCAATGCATTTTCTAATACCTTCAATTCTCTCCCATGGAAAATTACAATGATTTATATACCCCCAAAATCCATATCTTATCCCCAAATTGAGTGGGATTTACAAATATTTGATCCCCAAATTTAATGGGATAAAGATCCATTAAAAATGGATAAAAATATGGTAAGTCTCCTTAAATATACATTTTTGTTTTAAAAAATAAGTAAATATCCAAAATCTAATATATATATGGTTAAAGAAAAACCATATAATAGTTTGAACTTGGTTTAAAATAGGCCAAAAGTGGATCAGGCTCTTTTGGGGGTTAAAATCCGACCCCAAATAAAATTTAAAATGAAAAGATTACATATCCCATCAAATGTGGCGGCCTTGGTGTAGTGGTTAAGGCATTGGCAAAGGGGGAGGAGGTCACAAGTCCAGACCCGCGGACCTCTCCCCTGATCACGTTTTTGGTTGGCATGTCATATAATATATGGTTTTGGTTTGTTGGCGGACCAACGGTCGTGTTCATGTGGTAAGGACATGGGGTGGAGGGCTAAGCCCTCGGTCCCGCCCCTTTTTCAAAATAATCCACACATAAAATTTAAATACAACTTAACACCTATATGGTTGAGAAACAAATGGTGGAGGTGATGGTTAGGAGGATTTTGTGGAGGCTTAGGAGGAGAAGAGGTCGGGGGTTTTGATCCTCCCCGATTCAATTTTTTTTGGTAAACCAAACAACCAAGTGCCAACGAGGCTTCCATGTGGAACGCCCTGGTTGGTCCACCTCATCTGCCACTGGATGCCAACTGTACACTCAACCTGCCAACTCTGCCTTTCCACTGGATTGAATCCTTCCACATGGAGCTCTGTGGTGGCACCACGTTAGTGCCATACATGCCATGTGTTAGCCTTATAGTGGTTCCACGTGGCTTCCTTTTTGCCATTTTTACATATATTGCCGAAAGTTCAGAACATGATATCTTTCACGTCCGAAGTCCGTTTTACATGAAACGAACTTTTCCAAAAATATATCATCGAGTTCTATGTAGCTACAAGTTTCTGTTCGCATTTTGAAGACTTTAATTTTGATATGTTGGGAAGATCCTCTTGGATCACATTTCATAACAAGATAAAAAACACATGGTTCCTAGACATAGTCAAGAGTTTGATCCAATGTTATGTGTATACCATACTCAGGGTTAATACAATCAAAATGGATTACCAGTGAGTGGGAAAATGGTTAATATTTTAGGATTTCTAATCAATGGACCATAATTAAGAGAAAATCCCTAGGAATCCTCATCATTCTAATTTAGGCCTCAACTTACTAATATTTGGATAATGCTAAGGTTAAGTAACCCTTGAGACCCTAAGAGATAAATGAACCCTTCAAAATTAGATAATGGAAGTCAACCACAACTCATGACAAGGTAACCATTCTTGTAATATTTCTTGATTAATAGAATTACTCTATTCCCCAAATCTATTGTTCATGGTTCATGATATTATTTTTCTTATATGTTATTATATCATTGATAGGTTTAGAGATTCTACTTTCTTAAACATATTAGAGGTTAAGGTTTTACCATTGTATGGACATATAAAGGGTTTCCCTTAGTTTTAGTTTTTGTGTGTAGGTACTTTTGGGATACCATATTGGTTGAAGAGTCATTTTCTTCCTCTAGCTTTAAAGTCCAACCAAATTGAAGACCTTTGGAGCAATTGTACAAGTTATCTTTGTTTTCCACCTTAAAACATGGTTTCATTTAAATCAAGTTCTTTTAATTATTTTTAGTTTCAAAAGGTAGATTAGGTGAGTTTATGCAAATAATGTACCAAACCACTAATGAAGGTCCTTTTTATCATCCCCATGTTAATATTCATTGTACCCAATACTTAAATATGCACATTTGTTTCAACATGTTCATTCTAGTAACAACCAATATACATGTAACATCACCTATCTTGGGGCTTAGCTATTATCAATAAAATTATAATGTCGAAGAAATAATTAAAATGTGGACAACCTTGGTTATCAATTACAAGCTATATTTTGAATAAAATTTTAGGGCCATATTAAACTTAATTATAACTTAGATTTGAATAAAATTGTATGGCCCGAAGTAAACTTAATTACAACCATGGTTTCAAATAATATTGGAAACCTATACTTAAACGTATACATGTACTAGTCTACAACCATAACAAGACTTCTAAGATTTAACCCTAAGAACCTGCACAATGGTATAGGTAAGGATTAAAGGAAAGGGTACACCATTCTTCAAACAATACAATGACAAATAATAAGCAATAATCATCAATATGAATATAAACCATGCCAACAAATATTTAACCATTTAAGATCCAGTTATTAAGGATAACTTATAAATATACCATCAAATCACTCAACATATAAGAAGTACTTATTTGTCAAATGTAAACTATATTTAAGTAGTAGCGATGACAAACCACTTGTCTACCCACAATCAAGATTGTTTGGTTAATCCCTAACCCTTGGGCTCTCAGTTTTGTCTATATCCCCTATAACTAATGTAGTTTATGGATTTCTCTGTATATTGAACACCCAAAGATGACCATGAGACCTCCCATCACCTCACGATGAATTATTTGTGTTGGAAGTATTTCCTTGGTTATCCACTTATTTAAGCCCATGTGTATGAATGTGTTTTCCTCATTTGATGTCTAATTCCTTGGTAGGGACCTCTTGGTGTAATATTTACTAGGTCATTATTTTTTATTTTTCATTCCTTGGTAGGTTTCTTTATTACACAAGCTCTTCATATCTCTAGGTTGACCTTGGCATACATAATTGGTTTGTTCTACCTAATTTAGTTGGATATTCCTTTTCAAGGTTCCCATTTCCCTCATATCCATTATAAGAATACACAAGTATGGTAGGGTCAATAAGGATCTTCCCCCTTTTTCTTAATTTTATATAGCACTCAATATATGGGTTGTACATCCCATCCATGTCTATCTCCCACATATCAATGAACCAAGGAGCCATTTTTATAGCGAAAAAGACATAGATTCACATGATAGTAGTGAATGGTTCAATCAAATTACAAATCAATAATTGGAGGGTCTAGTTTTTCCTCAATGACTATTTTTATACCCTAGACCTTCATATGCATCTTGTGTATTTAAATAGCCATGCTTTCATAATTTTTTGGACTATTGGTTCTCATTTGAAAAGTGCCACTATTTTATGATTTGTTTTCTAGAACATATATCTCCTTCATCTCAAACGCTTAGGTTGTATGGAATCACTACTATATAGTTACACCAAATATCTAATATGAGGGGATTACCCTCAGTTGGCTTTTCATATTCTTTCACTTAGATTCTTCCTTTTTTTAAATTCTTGGTTGAGTTGGATCTAGGGTTTCCCCTTGTGTTATCTTGGACCCTTTCAATTTCTTTTTAAAAAGGATAACTGGTGCTTCTATTGTAGGGGGATTACCTCATAGTTGAGGTACATATTGATATACCCATTGGTAATCATGTTTCATATATTCATTTGGAATATTTAGTATGTTGGCACATATAGTTTTGATTGTTTGGAGACATTGTTCTAGGTACAATAGAAGGAGGATATTGGTATTTAAAGTGTGGCAGGTGGATCAATTCTTTCTAACTCTAGTTAGTTAATTGGTTAAATCTCTTCAATTGCCCAAATTTTCTCCTTCTATATATGTCTTCTATTTAGTTTGGTTTTGTTTATATCTAGATCACATAGGTTAACTACGAGGTAAATCTTGCTTTCCTTTCTAGTTTCTCTTGTACTTCCTAATTGTAAAATTATAAACCTTTGAGAATGAATCAAAGAACACTAAAATTAAACAAATATTATGTGAAACATTAAGACAATATTTTAATAAGTAATCTAGTCGCTTCTACTCTTCACTCCATTGCCCCCTACACCATTTTGTTCATGATTTCCTTTAAGAATTGGGTGGTGACTCCACTCCCTTTTTACTCTCTTGTATTGGTGTTGCAGTTCTTCACTCTAATTATTGCATCACACTTTGGATACTCCACCAAAGAGTTCTCATCCACCTTCCTTTTGTTTAGGAAATAATTTTCCCTTCTTTTTGTACACCCCTTTCCCTTACAATAGGGAAATGCTTCACCTTGTTTCCCCAGATGTATAGTGGAAGAGTTTCTCTTCCATTAACACACAGTTGTCCTAAGTAGGTTCCTAAGGTTTCCCCTTCCCTTGGTTTTACCTTTCATCCATGGTGGTCCATCAATCTAGCTACATGGAATAACATGTTTATTAAAGTAGGTGCAATGAATATTGTCCATTCCACTCATATCCATGGTGTTGATATTGAGATTTTAGAAGGGATTAACCTTTTATAGGGCCCTTGTGTCTAGTTCCCCCATTCTCCCTAGGTTGTCTCCCATGTACCAAGCATAGAAGATTCTAACATTTAAATTTGTCCCAAGTCTCAAGATCCACAAGAAGGTTAGACCAATGACAATTATATAGATTTTGTTCTTAGCTAATCCTAAATATAGGGGATGGGAACCCCCCTCATCTCAAGGGGTCTCTTAAGTTCCACAAAATTCCTCATCCTTTTGCATCAACCTCAGCTTTAGTTTATTCCCATGGCATGTCAAGGGGTTCCATATTCCATAGGAACTTGCCAATTATATTATGCCTCCTTTTCTACACATATAATTTCTTTATTGGGCCTCAACCCATTCAACCCTTGGGCTTATCCTATGACCATTTCGTAACCATTGGTATCCTAGTGTTTGGAATTCTTATGATGATTCCATAAGCATCCCCTCAAACTTTTTCACCAAATGTGTATACAAGGAAAAATTCAAAAAACGTTCACTTATGTGGGTCTATGTGCCAATCCTTGGGTGTAAATTTATAATTTTAACATTCATTAAATATTATAATGGGAAATTATGAATCTATGTGATAACACAAAAATCTAATAAGTTAATAATAAGATTAGAATTTCTAGAGTTCAAAGCCTTAGGAAGGAAGGAAAGTAAGAACTCTTGAATTGCATTAAATCTAATGAGAATACAATTTCAATGAAATTGAAAATTATTATTAAAAATAAGGTATTCATATCCAATTCACCATTGCTTATACAATTGAGCATTTAGGCATACTTGAGTGGCAAGCCACAATAATAGTGTAATTTAAGACATGGTGAATTTTATACTAAAATATAAAATTGCACGATGGAAATTTTGGATAAAGATTATAAATTCATAATTTATGTAATCAATCAAAATCCAACCAAAGAAGTATGAAACATTACACAAGTGGAAGTATGGAGCTAGCGATATCTTATCCTAAAACATGTGGGCACTTTTAGGAACCTGGAATACATGCATCTATAGAAGGAACAACAAAATTCTAAAATATATTATCGAGGGTGAAAGTGCAGTTAGTTTGTTTTAATGTAAAGTCACGGGCATATTGGTTGTGGGACTTTGAAGATAAGAACATTGTGAAAAGGGACAACGTGATAATTTCACAAAAGTATAACATGATAATGTTGAAGGAAGTGTGGTTGTGAAATAATAGTTCATGTGAGATGGTATACTTTGATTTTGTTGATGGTTCATAAATCAAGGATGGACTTAAGTTCAACAATGAAGATCTTATGTTCGTACAAACAATAACTAAACGATTAATTAGTAGAAGACTATAGTTCAAAATCCAAGTGGTGATGGTGTTAAAAGGAAAAAGTAATTAGAAAGTGCATAAAATAGAAGAAGTAAATGTTGAAAGAAATGCAAAGTTGGAGAAAACCCTTATCATAAACTTTGTGTTTGGAGAAATAGCCTTGAGTACAAATGAACTTCAAATTTTTGAGGAAGCAAATAATAAGGACTTAGCTATAGATATAGTACAATGCAACTATATATTAAAGGAGTTGTCTAAAGGATTGACGATTTCGCTCGGAAATCCTTTTTCCAGTGATCGTCTGCATCAAGCTTGGTTTTTTAAGCAATACCAAGAAAATTGGATTTTATTTACTAAGCTAATTACACATATGAAGAGATTACTTATATAATTTAAGTTATATGGTTTTATATCTAAAGTGGAGCTTTTCTTTGTTTAGGTATTATGATTTAAATGATGATCTATATTTATATTTTTCATATTTTTTGTAAATTGATTAAATGAATAATATTTTTTTTAAAAGTTTTTAAAATGTTATTGATCATTTAATAAGTGTGATATGAAGGTTACACCATCATTAAAATATTGGATTATTTTAATAATTAAAAAAAAACCTTTGAAAAGTTATATGAATGTTGTAATGGGTTGTGTTTCTATTTTTGAAAAGTTATATGATGCCATAGAGGTTGAGATCACTCACAAAATATATAAGATGTATACAATAAAATACAACTAGATTAAATAAACCTTTATTTATCTGTAACATTATAAATCTTTTATTCATAATCAACTCTATATATTACAGTACGCCATATTTTAACATTATAAATCTTTTGTATAAAGAATTTTACAATCAACTCTATACCAAATTTTCAATATCATTTTTACATTGATAAGCGTTTTAAAATGTTTGTTTAGGCACTATTCCCAAATTTGTAGTCTCTTTACCTAATCTAAACGAGCCACACATCACTTTATTTTTGGTTTACGTCTCTCATCTCCTAATTTCATGTTCTCTTCATGGTTTAGGTTCTTCATCACTATGCATATGGTTTTCTCCGTTAGCCCTTCATTTAATTATATTGTTTTTAGTTTCATTCTCTATACCAAAGGATTAAATCCTTTAATATAAAAACATTTCCTTAGATTTTTTTCTAAAAAAAAACCTTACAACTCATTATAATGTTTTATTATTATAGTGATATTTTTTTAGTTTTTTATTATTATGATAATTATATAAATTCAATTTGTAATTATATTTATATTTCTAGAATTTAATATATATTTTTTTCAAATTTTATGAATTAACATCATCCCATGCATTGTAAAAGTGCCACTTGATGTTAGTTTATATATATATTATGACAAATTTTACATAAACTTTATTTTTTAATATTTTATTGTATTTTAAAAAATATAATAAAATAAATCTATTTACTTTTTTGACTCATTTAGTATAATAGTATTATATTTTAATATTCAATAAATTAATTCATTTTTATTAATAATTATTAAAAATAATAATATTTTAAAATATGATAAATAAATAATAATATTCATTAAATTAATTGGTTATTATAATTAATTTTTATATAACCAGTAATGTAATTAAGAAACCAATAACCTCTCTTGAATATTATGAACATCAATATTTATAAATAAACATTTACAAGTATATAGAATATAATGTTATTATCATTTTGAATATAATGTGACCTTATAAGAAAACTATTAAGCTAACATTTATTAATTGTTTCATAAAATAACGACCTATTTTAAAATCAACTTATATAGGTATGATAGTGCTTTTATTTGAAATTAAAATGAATACTTAATTATTAAAATAATATTGAAATATGGTAAATGAGTATTAGTTTTAATTTAAATGATTAAGACGACAACTCCTCTCCGCATATAAGTTAGTTATAATGTCATAAGTTTTTTTTGGGGGGGGTTAACTAGGGGAATCTACTGCATGTTGAGCTAAACCCCTGCAGACTATAATGTCATAAAATTATCCTTTTTACTTTTTTTTTTTCAACCGAAAAAAAAAACGTACTATTGCTATTCTTAAAATCAAATAGTACAAAATATTGTCACCTCTCTGGCGAAAGGTAAGTACAGCCATCTATGGCTTTTATCTTCCATATACATCAACATATGTTCAAAAAGGAAGCTATACATCTTCCATATACATCACCATATGTTCAAAAAGGAAGCTATACAACAGACCTTAAATATGATTAACAAAAAATCATAATGTAGACTGACCCAAAGATAGTCTACAAAAAGTAAAATTCTCCGCATTCCAGTAGGCTGGAATCCATCCATTCCTCCCATACCAAAAATCCTTCAGAGCTCAGTAAAGCCTGTTTTGAAAGTGAGTCAGCTTGAGCATTGTGTTCACGGTAGATATGTTCAAATATGATATGATCTTGTGAATCAATTTCCATTCTCGTCCTTTCACACCAGTGAGAGAGTTCAATAACATTAAGATCAAATTCTTTAGATGCCCACTTTATTGTGACCCGTGAGTCACCAAAAACCCTGATGTTAATAAGACCAAAACTGTTTGCGCATCTAAGAACACACCAAAGAGCAAGCAATTCAGCTTTCATGTTGCTACCCAGTCCACAATTGAGGCGAAAGGTAAAAAAGTGATCCTGATTCAAATAAATAACACCTCCTGCTGCACAATACCCATTCTGCGCTGCTCCATCGAAGAATAGAATTGGCTGACTGACAATGAAAGAGAACTGTCCAATACTTCTCACAACAGCACTTGTGGTATCAACAGGATATTGTTGTAATAATTTCAAAGCCAAGAAGCCACAGGAGGCGACATCCGGTTCCATATCTTGAAATATAGAGGAATTCCTGGTGAACCATAGAGCCCAAGATATGAAGATAGGAATCTGCACAGTGTCTAAAGATCTCCGAGACCATCTAAGCAATGCCTCACCAATACTAACTTCCTCCAAGAAAAGAGTTGAAGCTAGCTTTGAACAACAAAAGTCCCAGACTTTTTTCCCAAAAGTGCAGTAAATGAACAAATGATCAATAGTTTCAGCACTATTCTTGCATAAACTGCACCGATTAGGTCCATACCAACCACGTTTAGAAAGATTGTCCCAGGTTTTAAGAGTACCTTGAAGAACATGCCATAAAAAACACTTATGTTTTAAACCCAGTTTCCATTTCCAAATCTTCTTATACCACCAATGCTGTGGAAAGATGTAAAGATCCTGCATCATTCTGTCATAAGCCGTCTTTGCTGTGACATAACCAGATTTTCTGTTTCCAGTCCATTTCAAATGATCATCCTTTTCTGATAAAATCACTCCAGCAGATTCCAAAGATTGAATATATAGGTCCCAGGAGCAGGCATCTTCTCCAACAAAACCCAAATCAGAAGATTTAAGCCAATAAGAGAGTCCAACAGGGTTTCTGATTCGCTCTAATGTATTCAAACCATAAATATGTAAATAATCCAGGATCATAGGAGAAAGATACACAGGGTTTGTAATGCCCAAGATCGAGTCTATTCCAACTCGGATGCACCTACCATTTCCAACTTGCCAATGTAAATCTACAGTGATCCAGCTAGAAACCTTTAACAAACCACGCCAAAGAACAGAGCAACCTGTTTTAGCAGGCATGTTACAATGGAGCCAATCAACTAGATTTGTATTTATATATTTTGCAAAGGAAATTTTTGACCAAAGATTGTGATTAAAAAGACATCTCCACAGGCTCTTTGCTCTGAGGGCCATGCTGAAAAAATGTAAGTCTTTAATGCCCCATCCTCCATAACGCTCAGGTCTGGAAACCGATTCCCAACCTGTCATAACCAGAGGTGCCCTTTCTAATCCACCAGTCCACAGAAAGTTGAACATCAATCTTCTGATAACCTTTAGAATATAAGCAGGGATCTCCAACAGTGAAAACCAATAAACAGGTATTCCCGACAGAACAGCTTTAAGTAGTGTTAGTCTACCACCAACAGAGAGCGAGCGGAAAGACCGGTGAGCAATACGACCTTCCACTTTTCTAACTAACCACCACCAATCCTTTATCTGGTAGTTGTTTGGTTTCAAGAAGAAACCCAAATATTTTAAACCTTCTTCCAAAGGATGCCAATTATTATTTTCAATAATTAATATCAATTTAATAATTTTCTAGCAATAAATATTTAAAATCTAAAATATATAATATAACACAATGTTTTTTTTAATAACAACATTCTCCACATACAAGTTAGTTATAATGCCAAACTAACTCTCAAATACATTTGCACTTTGGGGTCATTCGGGTCAATAGTGGGATTATTGGGATTAATAGTTTTCTACATATTTTAACAATTAATTTCAACCACTTAGTGATACTCTAGAGACATTATTCAAGATGTTGATGGTTTTTTATGACATCATTTTTAATAAATGACTTATAAAGCATGGATATGGATATGGACCTCTCAAATAAGGCTAATTGTATATGGAATGGATATGGACCTCGCAAATAAGGAGTGATGAAATTGTATAGGTAGCCAGAGGCCATGAATGAAGTCCTTTCAGTTAAACCAATGAATAAAAATCATGAGGGAATATCCATAACACATTTATTTGAAGTTGACAAGGCCCTTCTAGAGAAAGTGTATTCACTAAGCAAACACTTTACACCCTTGGAGAAGGCTAGGAAAGAAGATGCAAGAAGGAAGAAAGTGCCATAAAAAAGGAACAATGCCAAGAGGACAATGTGAAGGAAATATTAATTCAAGAGTAACAGGTTGAGGAAGCTTATCAACTAGATAAGGTATATTTTCATGTTGAAATGGAGAAAATAACAGGTGAAGACAAGTCAACCAATAGATAAGGAGGTCAATTAAGGAGATGGTGAGCATGTTGAGACCATTATTTGTGCACCTAAGGAGGGTGAACCATTGGAGGAGGTACCTTGGGGAACCCAACTTTTTATATTGTAACTTGCTTGTAGATGAATATGCATTCAAAGAAGCTATCAACCATATTGAGGTTGGAAATGAGGAGCACGTGGATGACTTGGTAGTAGCAAAAGATGAATAATGTGCATATGTTGAGATAAGCAAGAAAGAATAAACCAACGTGGATTTGGACCAAGTTAAGAGTGAAATTGTTAAGTAGTAGCATTAAAGGAAATAGAAGTCCACGAGGACACTATTGAAAATAAGTTAGATTTCAAGGTGGTAGTTATAGCAAGCACTAAAAGTGACAACAACAATGAGGGTGTGAAATTCAAAGTCAATTTTGAAGTTGAAGGCTCCCAAGTGTAGAAGGGGCAATAGCTTGAAGAAATTTTCTATGCAAAGGAGGTGAAGGAAAATCTCCGAGTAATGGAGATGTGAGAAAATGATGAGAATCAATTCTTTGAATTCCTACCAAAGTCAAAGAGTCCATGTCCATCCTTTGAGACATAAATGATGGCTCTTGCATCATAATCATTGTCAAAGAGTTCATGTCTATTCTTTGGCACACAATCACACCATTCCTGGCGATCAACATTAGCACCACAATGCATCATCAATCACATAAGAACTCTGGGCTTTCAATTGAAACCCAACAAATATAGTAAAGAGGATTGGTTGTGGCTTATTTCTAAAATTAAAAAGAGTCTCAAGACCTAGAACTTATGATGGATTTCAAGGGTTGGAATATTGGTCCTAGTAAAGTCAGTCCTCGAAGCCATCCATGTATACTGTATTTCACTTGCCTGGGTTCCAAAAGGAATTCTAGAGAAAATTCAAAATATTTTCTTCTCTTTTCTTTGGAGAGGACGACAAAAGTCCTTCTACTGTGATTTAAACTTTTCTATCATTCAAAATTTTTATCACTTATTGATGAAAGGCACCATACTTCATGTGAAATTCAATATGGCCTATGATTTTTACACTGATAGGTGTTTATATTTTAGAATTTGAGGTGAAGTAGCAAGTATGTTTTTTCTAGATTGCAGGAGGATGAGGCAAGTGTACTATCTAAATTGATTTTATGGGAATTGTTCCAAATTTGAAATAAACAATTATAAATAAAAAAAGAATATACAAATAACACAAAACTTGTTCATGGCACTTAACATGTGGTCTATTAATTATGTTAGTTAAATATTTTAATATTTATGATAAAATTATAATTGAATTAATCAACATAATTTAAAATAAAATGAATAAACATGTAAATCATTCTTAATACACATCATTAACATAACAACTTATTTGCAGTAACACTCCATATGTATAGTGACACTAGTTTACATCAAGAATGTTATAGAACGCTAAGGATGCAGGTGAGGGAGATGAGCTAGGGTTTTCAGTGATCTATGAAGGAGGGAGGACTCACGGGGACCATGGATACTCACGGGGACCATGGGGGGAGGCGATCCAACCCCCCTAAAAACCCTCCTGAAGGGTTTCGGGTTGGGGGGATCCCGATCTCTCTTGAAGGAATGGGTGGAAAGGGAAATAGCTCCCAAGATGCTGGATTTGAAGGCTCGGTTGTTGGTAGAAAGCAGGGTCAATGCATCCCTAAATCGGCATCGATCCCATCCATGAAAATAAGATCTAGTAAGATAAGGGAAAAGATTCAATATATGCTAGATCATGCTCTAATTGGAAAATTTGTGGGTGTGCTTCCCTCGGGAAAAGCCCTAATCTGGTGGATCAAATCAACTTGGAAACCAAACGGGCACTATGATCTCCAACTGGGCTCAAAAGTTTTCTTCACCGTCTCGTTCCTAAATTTGGAGGACAGAAATCGAGTATTAGATGGAGGTCCCTATTTCGTTTACTCAGCTGGTCTCTTCATGCGACCATGGAAGGAAAATTTTTGCCCTTAGAAAGAGGATATGTGGGTTGCGCCGGTCTGGATCCGACTCTACTCCCTCCCAAGTGAATATTGGGACTCTGAAATCCTAGAGGATATTGGGAATAACCTAGGGTCCTTTGTTAATATTTCTGAGCAAACCAAAGCCCAACGATACACTGCCTACGCGCGGATTTGTGTGTACATGGATATTTCTAAATAACTTCTGGCAGCACACAAGTCCACCATAACTACCTGGCCACTATGTCGCCACCTAATGACGGTTAGGTTCGGTGATGCAGAAGGATATATAGCGAGAGGAAGTTTGATGGCAGAGGTGACCCGAAGGTGCATTTGGCTGAGTGCGAAAGCAAATGGGGACTATGAGAGAAATAGGAGTGGGTCCATGTGTTTATTCACACGCTGGATGAAGTACCGCAGAAATTGTATGTTGCAGCAGAACTGCGACGTAGAACACTATCTTGGGAACAGTTAACAGTTGGATTTAGCCAAACGTTCAGTTTCTCAGACGAGAACCCCTTCATCCATAGTGCATTACAGGTGATTCAGGAGAAAGTATTTCAAGCAGTCTCGAGAAACCGTTGGGGATTCAATGGACTGCGACACCCAAAATGTTAATGGAATGCTACAATATCACAAGAGAGTCGGATGATGAGGATGATCTGAGGGATATATATGTGCCGGAGTCGGAAGGAAGCCGCAGTGTTGAGGAACCATAAGCACCTTCCGACAAGTTCCAACAACCACTGAAGATCAAGAAAGTAAACATTGGGTCAGAGGAGAACCCGAAGTTCGCAAGTATTGTTGATTATTGGGATGACTCAACCATTGCGAAGATGACTGATCTATTGCATGGGTTTCAGGATTTGTTCCCAATGAAATTCTCGGAGATGAAAGGAATTTCCAAGGACTTAGGTGAAATGAAGATTTCCCTGAAACCAGATGCGAAGCCAGTCAAGCAGCGGCCCTACCGGTTGAATCCAAGGTACAAGGAGCGGGTGAAGGATGAGATTGAAAGACCATGGGACGCAGAGATTATAGAACCAATAACAGATGAGTTTGAGAAGTACATGACGACAAACCAGAGAAGTCGGAAAGGATCGGCGACAACTATAAGAAGTGCGAAAACAAAAACCAAGTGTGACGCCCTGATACAGTGGAGTTGGTTGCATCGCTAATCAAATAACGCGATGGGAAAAAAAAATAATAATAATGACAAAGAATGGAGAGCATGCAGAAAGCATGGCCATCCAATACGCTCGTCGATGCCTCGCACGTTTGGCACGAGGGAGTCAAATACGAGCAGGATCAACATCACCGGAAGACGACGGAGAAGTATGAAGCACACGAGCAAGCGCATAAGAGGTAGATGATCAAGGTTTCAAGAGATAGGAGGATGAGTTCGAGGTAGATGATCAAGGTTTCAAGAAACTGTAGGATGAGTTCGAGAAGTACATGACAGCGAGCTCCAGACGTCAAGAATAGCTTCAGAGGTTTACCACAGCGACGGATGAAACCAACACCAGAGGTGTCCAGCTAAAGTGGCTCGAGGGCGAGCCACAAGTTTATGATGGGGGCCTTTTGGCACGGGATTAGTTCGCATAAAGTGTGGAAGCTGACAGTGCGAAGAAGGACCATCCGCAGAAGAAAGGGTCATTCGCGGAGAATAAGGAAGCACAAGTTTAGATAGTTTGTTAGAAATGGGTCATGTGGACCATTTTGTAACCACTTAGTATTAATGTATAAATAGGAGTATGATTGTAAGCCTAAGGGCATCGATTTTGGGGAGTTTTGATCTTTGATCTATTTTGTATTCGCATTATGATGTATTGACTATTCTGCGAAGGCCATTCCGCAGGTTTTAATGAATGCATGAAGATGTTCGACTATGGTTCTATCTTTTGTCTTTGCTTCTGCTAGATGGTGAATACAAATGTTTGCGAAATGTTTAAGATTTTGTGATTGGGTAATTTATGTTCATGGGAATGAGTAGTTTAATCATGTTAATGCGAATGTCCATTATGTATTGAGTCTGCGAATGATGAATTGTTAGCATAATGCGAAAGGTATAATCTCTGGTTCTGCGAGTGGAATGTGTTTTCGATGCATGTCCTCAAATCCACTGCGGAAACTTGGTTCCTGCAGCCCCCTTATTCATCTTAGGTGAGACTTCACTCGCTCTGCGAGTGTTGCTGGAAAGGGTAAAACCTTTCTGGGCCGGTGCGTAAGGGAGTTCTGTTGATGGTTTGTTGACGACAGTGAAAAGTGAACCCCCATCGACAATCGTTGTGTCAACAGAGATCTGGTGGGTTACAAAATTGGCTATCTCGATACTGAGATGAATAATGTCATTGAGCTGGAAGGGTTAATTCAAGGCATCCAGTTGCCGGTCTCGCAGAATTGGACCCCCCTCATTGTCGAAGGGGACTCAAAATTCATTCTCCACATGGCATCTGAAATCCACCACGACAAACCTAGCTCCAAGGTGGCGACCTCTTGGCGTTGGAGGGGAAACTTGAAAATTTGGCGATGGTCTTCCACCCTGGATTAGCCTTTACTTTCGCCCATGTTAAACAAAATGGGAATAAGTTAGCAGAATTGTTAGCAAACCTTGGGAGTGATAAACACATGTCCATATGCGCTCTTTCATGGGAAGGCCTGCTGTATCAAAAAGATGGGGACAGATGTAAGGGTACCTTATCCCAATACATCATCTGTCATCGTGCTGAACAGGTAAGCTGACATCAGGCTGAGCCTCACCATGACACGTGACGACATCACTTTCCTTCTTATAGTCTTGTCCTAAAGGGGAAGCTGGCAGGGAGGTATTTTCATTTATTTTGCGTATTGGTTCAAGTCTTGTCTGAGTGTTGGGATAGGACCATGAAGGAGGATAGCAGGAATTTTGGTTGTTCGTGTGGGAGCCATTTCCAAGACCTTGTGCGGCACATTTCGAATTCAATGGAGAGTACCTGGTTAATTATGTTATGGGGTGATGATCTTTTTTATAATTGGAAAGGTGGTCGCCCTAGACGTATCCAAAAGAGTGGTTATTGCATGCATTGTCCTGGTGTGTTTTTGCTTATGGAGAAAGGAAAAACCCAGAGTGCGGGAGTTATGGGGGACAAGAGTAAGGAGGATGGGCGGAGTGCCCAAGATGTGTGCGCTCTGCGTTGTAAAAGAGAATATAACCATATGAGTGAGGGAGGGAAATTATCCTGTTCCCATCAGCGTGCCCTCTAGGAGGCTAGGATCTTCGATCTGGATTTTCCCTCGACAATCTAGGAGGAGATTTAGGGCGTTGAGCAGCAACTTTGGCAAAATATAGATAGGGAGACCTTGCATGGAGAGAGCCGAAAGATCGAGAATTGGGTCATGGACCTAGCCTGAATATCGTGGGGCGATTCAACATGTATGAGCATACTGTGGCTCTGTACTGGGTGATGAAGAACCTTGTTGGTTATGTGCTCCGGGATCAGATAGAGCAGCATGAAGATGATGTGCAAAACATTCATGGTCATCAACTCCTCGAGGATTCTAAAGCTATGAATAGGAAGATGGAATTCCTCCTACAGGCTATGGAACTTCGACTCCCTGAAGCTCCTACTCCGACTGCTGTTGCCACTCCCTCAGGCCGTTTCTAGAATTTGCTTTACATCCTTCTGTAATTTCGAGTCTCTTTTCCTTTTTGTTGTTCTCAGTTAAGCATTTTTTAGGGTTATGTTACATTTTGTTTAGCTTGATAGGGAGCAACAGAGTCTGGTGCTATTCTGTGTTTTTCATGATTTTCAATGAAAGTTTGGTCCCGCTTGGTAGATTAGGTGTTCAGTTTCTAGTTTTGGTAAGACCTGCGTGCCCGGTTATGAGTAGGAGGATAGTTTCTCAGTATTTCTCTTTTGTAAGGCTTACAAGCTAGGTTATGATGAACAACTATAGAGCTTCGGTCTGCTAATGCATGATTGTATTCACTCTTTTTCACATATAATATAAAATCTCTCTTACTTACCAAAAAAAAACATAACAACCTATCTGTTTTTTTCAATCTCATTAATATATAATTAAGATAACTTATAATAATAACATCTATCAATGCAGTTTTTTTCAATCTCATTAATATATAATTAAGATAATTTATAATAATAACATCTATCAATGCATGCAGGAAAGCATACTTTCCCTCATTATCGACAATATCTCTAAAGAACATCTCAAAGTCTTGTATGAATCACATCTTGTGATTATGAATATCTTCTGAAAAACCATAGTATACCATGCAAAGCCATTACATAATAATCAAGCACGAGAACTTGTGTGCTAGCAACTTCCAACTTCCTTGGTAAGATCAAGTTTGTAAGATGATTCCAATGAAATGGTAGATGAGGAAATGGCAATTGAATGGGTTCATTGTTTGCAAGGGAGATGTACTCCAAGAACATTTCCACAGGGTCATATTTTGATTATATGGAAGAATGTTTTACCTTTTCTCTAATATAATACTTTTCCAAGCATTAATTGTATTGAAAGACATTGTATATACAATTTCATCTAATAAAAATGTTTTGGATAAAACATACATTATTATATGTTATACTTTAAAAAATTATATATAGATAAATAAAATAAAATGATATATATATATATTAAAAAATCAAATTATTTTGATAACTTTTATGAAAATATTTGTATTTTTTCATATATATATATATATATATATATATATATAAATTTGAATTATTTCTTCATTTTTATAAAAATATTTCTATTTATTCCCAATTTTAACATAAGTTATTGAACTCACATATTTATCTTTTCTAATATGTTTTGGATAACACATACATTATTATATGTTATACCTTAAAAACTTATATATAGATAAATAAAATAAAATAATATATATATATATATATATATATATATATATATTAAAAAAATTAAATTATTTTGATAACTTTTATGAAAATATTTCTATTTTTTCATATATATATATATTGATATATATATAAATTTAAATTATTTGGTTATTTTTATAAAAATATTTCTATTTATTCTCAATTTTATCATAAATTCTTAATAATATATGTTTACACATTTGTCTTTTCTAATAAACAATGGTATATTTTTACATATTTATCTTTTCTAATAAACAATGAATATATAGAAACACATAATTATCAAAACTATATCTTTATTTTGAATTATGAGTTTTATTAAACTTAATAAAATTAAAATAAGTTTAAATTCATTTTAAATAATAAAAAACCTAAAAGATTCGATTCATTTAAGATATAACAGAAATTAGTATAAATGTAGATTCAAGGTCGAATATATACTTCCAAGGTATGAAAGTGATACCCTTCCATGCCATAAAATATATATAGATATATTTATAAAATTGAATACCAAGTCAAACTTATATTAAAGTAGTCCAATATTTTTAATATTAGAATATGTAGGATTTCCTGGAGGCCTCCACTGTCCCAAGTTTTCTGGTTTATCTAGAGAATGAGATGGTTGCAAAAATTATGAGATAAACACATTGAATTTGGAATCTCTAAAAAATTTGTACGAAACGAATTGGAAATGCTTATTTAGATCCTCCTCAACCAATTTCTTCTTCCACTCTAATAGCTAGTACTGCATTAACGGGACGAGTGTGGATGCATATCCCACTATCAAAATTACAAGCAATCAGAAATCACCGGTATTTTGCGACCTGTTGTGAATTAAGACAACTGCAATATTCTAAAATATGGTATGTTCCAGACAGATATTCGCAAAATGTTGACCTTAATTTCTAGACAGATGTTCGCAAAATGTTGACCTGTTATGAATTAAGACAACTGCAATATTCTAAAACTATTATAAAGTATGGTATGTTGCAGATAGATGTAAAGGTCTCCATCAAAATAATTGATGGGATATAACCACATATATTGTTATAACAGTGAAAAGAAGATTGAAGAGCATGTAAGTCATGCAGACTATTAACTGTTACTGTAACATATTAATATGCAACAGTCTTACCTAATCCAAAGAGTTGGTTCTATTGTATTATTGAAGTACAAAGTAATAACCAATCAAATTCAGTGAACATATTAGTAATAAAAGTATATTGTACATAGAAAAAAATTCATTCTGCAAGGGCAATCAACTGTAAAAAAATCACTACAATGTGGATTGTCTCATCTACAACATCAACTTGAAACAAACTAGAAACAAAAGTTTATATATGAAGTACACGGCTTCTCAACTGGGAAACAGATCATTAAAAACAAGACATGAATAAACATTATGCTTATGAATAGCCTGTGCATTTCAATCATTTTAATTTGAAATCTAGCTTGAAATTTGTAGTTTACTCTTGTAAGATCAAGAGATACAAATCAGGCATGCATTATGTATAGGCATGATCACCAGGCACGCAGTTGTTGAGAAGATTTGGAGGCACGTTATACATAAATTATGGGCATAGTCGATGAATCGCTCTGTTATGTTGGAGTTGTGAGGGGCGAAGACTGAGACTCTAACTACACAGGGTTCGGCTCCTCTTCCTCCAACGGGAGGCGTTCATAACTAGCATTCATAAAAGAAGCCGTAGTGATGACAACAGGACCAGCAGCCACAAGCGCGCCCACAACGCTTCCTCCCACAACCTGTCCCTACCCACCGGATAATAATAATAATATATAATAATGATAATAATATATAATGATAAAAGAATTTATCACCCATAATCCGTGAGATGTAGAACAGTTGGTGGCAGGGTATGGTTAAGACACCCTCTAAGCACAAAGGACGACCATGTTAAGGGTTGGTGCGGTCCAGGCAGGGTACGATCCCTAGGTGAACTTGCTAGTCAAAGAGGTTCCACCACTTTGTCAACAAAAAAAGAATTTATCACCCATATATACATCTAAGTATAAAAAACAACTCTCTTAATTGAGATATAATATAATATAATATAATATAATATAATATAATATAACGATCAACTTTTATATATATGAATCAAATTGTGTAATAGTTTCGTGATCAATTTTGTAATAGTAATAAACAAAGATGTTCACTAAAAGGTCAATAAAAGGACATGATTTGTCTTTTACCCTTTCCCAAGCCTTCCATAATGTGGTCCCTTTCGTATTATGTGGTCCTATTATACTATAAAGAGTTGGTGCCATACTCCCCATGTGGCATTGTGAACCTATTACGTAGTAGTCTTATCATATTTAACGTTGGTGTCAACATATTATCTAGTAGTCTTATCATATTTGAAGTTGGTGTCATCCTTACTATATGACATTGTGAACCTATTGTGCAGTGCATGTTATTCTATTAAACGTTGATATCATTCTATTGTTAGTGTCGGAAATTGATGCCATATTATCTTAGGTCATGTAAATTATGATAGAGTTGTCATATATATATATATATTCTTGCCTTTGTATTAGGTTTATGAAATGGAAGGATCAGAGTGGGGCCTTAAATATTGAATGTAGTAGTTGGGTTTTGTTTGAGATTTTTTCTTCACTTTCGTCTCTTATGTGTATTGAGTGTTGTGGTTGGGTTTTATTTGAGATTTTTTCTTCTTACTCCTTTGGCTTTTATGTTTGTATCGAGTGTAGTGGGCGGGTTATGTTTGGTGAGTTTTTCTTATACTCTTTTTTATGTGTATTTTATCTGTTACGATTTTTTAATTTTTTTTTTACACATTTTTCAAATTTTTTTTAAGTTTTTTTAACCTTTTCTCAATTTATGTGTATTGTGACTTTTGAGAATCTTTCTTCTTATCTTTTTGTAATAGGTAATAGATGATGATTTTTAAAAGTAGTTTTTTAATCATTTTTAAAATAATTGTTTTTTATCATTTTTTTTAACTTATGTGTATGTGTATGTAATGATAAGTGATTTTTTTTATTTGTTGGTTTTAGAATTTTTTTTTAGGAAAACAGGTTATATGGGATTAATATTTTATTTTATATATATAATTAAAAATTGAAATCAATTTTTTTTTAATGACACTTGTCACATTATGGGTTTTTTTTTATAAAAATGATAAATTAAAAAATGATCCTCCTCAAACATATAAATGAAGTATTTTGGTGCTCTTGGAGCACTCTTAGTTTCAGGCACCATCATATATTCTTGAACTATCCAAAGTCATCGTGATATCCCTACCCACATTCTAGTTGTTGACTCACTTTAATCTATACCTTTATTATTGGAGGATTTAGGTGACGGTATTTCTAATCTATTTTTGGATAATGCTCTTAAGATAGGGAGAACCCATGTCAACCCTTCTATTTACTTTGTTAGTATATTGTTGTTGGATGCATATGCTTTGTAGGTCATCCCGTAGTATTTGTTGATCCATAGTTTGTCTTATTGTTGTTGGACGTATATGTTTTGTAAGTCGTCCTGTAGTAATTGTTGATCCATAGTTTGTATTGGCCCATGGTTTGTATTGACACATGGTATTGACCTATGGTATTGGTGCCTAGACTTAGTATATAAGTTTGTGTTAAGACCAATGAAGGTACCGTGAAGTTATTTGTATGGAGCTTGCTCAAAGGAGGTTGCCCCCTTGAAGTGGCCTGCGATCAATAAAAGCGATTATGAGTTCTGTTATTTCTGTTATCTCGCGTATTCTCATTAATTAATTGTTGCGGGTTCTTTACATCTGGTATTAGAGCACTTTCTTGGGCTCGTTGGGTGGAATTTCTACCAATGTTTTTTTGTTTTCGCATCTGCTGCAAGTTTGGATTTGGGAATAATCCCTATCCGCTTAACCGTGGGAAGTACTTGGGCATAAGCCCTAAAACTCATTATGAGGAGTACCACAGGAACCCCAAAGTAGCTGGCCCATTGAGAGGACCTGCCAGCGAAAAGGGCAATGACCCCTACCTGATTGACTAGTTCCCACCCATGAGGTAAAACAAGAGTTGTCATTTGTGGCAAAGCGGTTATCAGTTTTACCTGAGCTGTGGAGTGAGGGGTACTGCCCCAATACGCAAGCTATTAGATAGCATTGGTGGTCGAGTGAAACCCCTGAACTATTAGGAAGCTGAACATACCTGGGGTCCATATCTATTTTCAGCTAAATTGTTATCGATCACTTCTGCGCCGTTTCAGATCCATTCCAATCCATTCCAGATCCAGCCGTTTCAGATCTATTCTGAAATCCATTTCAGATCCAGCCATTTTTTATCCATTCGGCGCCATTTCAGATCCATCTGTTGCCAATCCCTTCCGCGTTGTTTCAGATCGAATTGTTCTGATCCATATCTCCTTTGTTTTAACTCCATTTCCCTTGAAACTTCCTGGACACCTCTGCAATCCCATTCTGCATATTTCATTCCTGAGGACCCTATCCCAAATTCTACTTCCCAAAGCCAGAAATCTCACATTTGTCTATTTTTAGGGTTTGCCATAACTTCAGTTTTCACCCACTCGCCTCCAAATTTTGCCACCGTGTTCATTCCATATTTTTGCTTCTTTGAATTTTTTTTTCATTCTTTCACCCCACTTCTGAAATCCCCATTTTTTGCTTCCTTGTCCATCATAAAGTGTCCAAAACCTAGTCAAACCCCAATTACCCCTCTGAGTTTTTCCAAAATCCAAATTTCCCTTTACTAAATTATCTTTTGTTTGTGTTTTTCTGTCCATTCCCCCCCCCCCCCCAAAAAAAAAAAAAAAACTCCTGGTTATGGTTGTTACCCATGCAGGAGCAAAAACCATGGAGGGAGCATTTGCAACCATCCAAACCAAACTCCAAGATCTGGATAAAAAATTTCTCATCCTCCATCTTCAACATTAAGCCATGAACAATAATCGACAGCAAGAATCTTTTGCAGCCAATGGGTTCTCTTCTTCTAGCAATTTTCGTGGTTCGAAGCTTGAATTTCCTTGCTTCAATGGCACTGATCCAAATGGATGGATCTATCATGCAGAAAAATATTTCAGTCTGCATAATACTTTTGATGTCCAAAAAGTTCCACTTGCATCATTTCAATTGGAACAGGAAGTCCTTCAATGGTACCATTGGTACATCAAGGCTCATGATGAGCCAAAATGGACAGATTTTTGCCAACTCCTTTTGCAACAATTTGGTTTTAGTTCTTTTGATGACTTCACCGGAGCACTCACTAAACTTCGTCAAAGTGGCACTGTGAGAGAGTATCAGAAAGAATTTGAGAAACTATCAAATCACACAGAAGGATTGTCTGATGAATTCTACAGGAGTTGTTTTATTAGTGGTCTTAAGGATGAAATTCGGTTAGAGGTTAAAATGTTCTGTCCCAACACAATGATGGAAGTCCTAGGGTTGGCTAAGTTGGAAGAAGACAAGATTGCATCCCATCAGCGCTCCAAACCCACTTTTGTTCCCTTTCAAAATATGGGTTCTCAACGACCTCCCATCCTGCTAGCTCCTCAACCAACTCCTATCAAACATTTGTCTGAAATAGAGATATAGGCACGCAGAGAAAAAGGGCTTTGCTATAATTATGATGAGAAATTCACTCGGGGACATAGATGTGTTCAACAAAAGCTCTATCTCTTGGATATGGATTCTCCTCCTGTCTCTACAATTGGTGAAGAAACTCCAGATACAATGGATGATCAGGTCGACATTCAGGAGCCGCCTATTGACCCCCCATCTTAGGATGAACAACCAGAGATATCTCTCCATGCTTTATCCGATGTCACCACCCCCCAAATAATGTGGGTTAGGGGTTACTTCAAGAAGCTTCCTCTTACAATACTCATTGATTCTGGTAGCACTCATAACTTCATTGAACCTCGGATCGCCAAACATGCTGATTGTTTTGTCCATCGTTGCTCCAACTTTGAAGTCATGGTTGCCAAGGGGGCACCTTACCTTGCAAGGGGAAGTGTCACAATGTGCGTATCTCTCTTGAAGATTATAACCTGCGCTCTGACATGTTTTCCTTGTCCCTAGGAGGATCTGATGTGGTTTTGGGCGTTCAATTGTTACACACACTTGGCCTCATATTATTGGATTTTTCTTAACTTTGGATGTAGTTTTCAGTCAACAGGAAACAACACAAATTTAAGGGCTTACAACAAGGGTCTCTCCGCATCATCAGTTCACATTGCTTGGAAAAGATCCTTAAGAAGAATTCACATGGTGTCACCGCTCAACTCCATTCCATTCAGATGCACCCATCAACGATCTTCCCTACTTCCTTGGATAGATATGCAGGTGTCCTTGCTGAACCAGTGGGATTGTCGCCTTCAAGAAACTTTTTCGGTAAGAATTTAGTCGCATCTACATCTCAGCAGGAAATGATGGCTATTTTGCATGCATTACAGAAGTGGCAGCCATACCTATTAGGGAATTATTTCTGCATCAAGACTGATCTCCATAGTCTGGAAAATTTCCTAGAACAATGGGTCTCCTCCCCAGTACACCTGAAATGGGTTATCCAACTCATGGGTTATGCCTATGCGATCACTTAGAAGAAGGGTAAGGACAATATGGTGGCAGATGCTCCTTCTCACACATTTGATGACCCAGTTTCTCTTACAGCTATTTCTCTGCTTGTTCCAAATTGGTTGCAATCTGTTCAACAAGACTATCTCTTCTATGAACTCCATGCTTCTTCATCAGTAGGGCACTTTGGGTTCCTCAAAATGTATGACCGGGAACAACGTAACTTCTTTTGGCGGGGACTGAAAATGACAATTCAACAGATGGTGGCTGACTGTGATAATTGTCAGGTCAACAAGGGTGAATCGACACTCCTTTCGGGACTTCTCGAACCCTTGTCCATCCCTACACAGATATGGACAACTATTTCTATGGATTTCCTAGAAGCGCTCCAGTGGTACAATACCACATCTAAAAGGACACCATATGAAGCAATATATGGACAGGCACCTCTAGTTCTTCTTCCATACACCCTCAACAGCTCCCCAGTTCAGGCAATTGGATCGGTTCTTCGAAACCGCGATCAGATTCTTCTCATTCTGCAGGATAATCTTCACATGGCAAGAATTTAACTGAAACAACAAGCCAATCAGCACCGTTCTGAGCACACATTTCATGCAGCTGATATGGTTCTTCTTCATCTACATCCTTCCAAGCAACTGTCCTTGAAACTCACAAGGCGTTAGTGGCGCGGAATGCAACCCGAGGATGCTACAGGGGAACCACTCCTTCAGATTCTGCATCAATTTGCACATCTAAAGATTTGAGGACAAATATTTTTCTAAGGGAGAGGGGATGTTAGGAACCCATGTCAACCCTTCTATTTAATTTGTTAGTATATTGTTGTTGGACGCATATGCTTTGTAGGTCATCTCGTAGTATTTGTTGATCCATAGTTTGTCTTATTGTTGTTGGATGCATATGCTTTGTAAGTCGTCCTGTAGTAATTGTTGATCCATAGTTTGTATTGGCCCATGGTTTGTATTGACACATGGTATTGACCTATGGTATTGGCACCTAGACTTAGTATATAAGTTTGTGTTGAGACCAATGAAGGTACCGTGAAGTTATTTGTATTGAGATTGCTCAAAGGAGGTTTCCCCCTCGAAGTGGCCTGCAATCAATAAAAGCGATTATGAGTTTTGTTATTTCTGTTATCTCATGTATTCTCATTAATTAATTGTTGCAGGTTCTTCACATTGATTCATCTACCAATCCAAGACAATACGTGTTTGGTAGTTGAGGGAGATATTCATTGTTGTTTAGACTATCATTTCAATTTTTTTGATACGTTGTTGACATTGTATTGGAAAGTGATGGTACCTTGTTAAATTTCTGTTAGTCCAAGTGCATGGAAGCCATACCTTAGAGCCATACAAAAGTGGATTTAAAAGATTGGTATCAATATTTTTTTCCAAGGAAAAAAGCGTAATTTCATTATATCATAACCAAATTACATATAAGAGCTTCAGGATCTCTTTCAAGTATAAGCTTTTTAGCTGCTTCAGAATAGTTCAGAAAAACGAGAATGAGCAAGACTCTACAAGAGAGCTTTATAATATGTTACAAAATGACCACAAAAGTACTTAGAAAGACCAAAAAATATTGTATATGTGTTCCAAAAAAGTGAAAATGATCTGAATCAGAGTGTTGTGTTTGTAGTTCCCTTAATAAACGGTCTATGAAGATTGGTATCAATATATTCATAGTTGTATCAACATTTCTCGATGTTCCTTATCTCATTCCACTCACATGATTTATACCGCAGACAATGTGCAAAGGTGATAAAACTCAATCTTTTTTCCAAAATCCCACTTACCATGCATAATCTATAATAAAATATTTACTGAACATGGATAGAAGATGTTGGAAATACTGAGAGGGGGGATGAATCAATAATGAACACTTTTTACCATTTCAAACATTAATTATATAATGTAAACATTAACCATTAACAATGACATTAATCATCACATAAACCATACACAATGCAGAAGACATTTAATGTGGAAACCAAAACAGGAGAAAACCATGAAATGCTTTTCTTATATAATAACAAGATTACATTCATAGGAAGCACCAACTTACAATATTCTCCAGCACCATATGGAAGGAGGAACCAACCCTCTGATTTATAGGCACCAACCTGAAGGAAGCTCCAACTCCCTAATTTACCAGCACCAATTGGAAGGAGGCTGCAACCTGAAGGAAGCTCCAACTCCCTAATTTACCAGCACCAACTAGAAGGAAGCTACAACTCTGTATCCTTGCCCAATCCTTCCACCCTGATATGAACAAGAGAATTAACCTACCACTATCATAATCTGTACATCTATCACCATCTATGTCAATCTGTAGCTGTATCACTTTCTCGATAGACTTGTACCTGTACCAATGTCTCTGTCAACCTGTATCATTGCATCACTACCTCTCTCAACCTATCACAATCACTATCTCTGTAACATTTCCCCAATCACTATCTTTTCAACTTGTATCTTTGTCTATGTACCTATATCAGTGTCTCTTTCACAATCACTATATCTCTATCTCAATGCCACAATCACTGTCTCTGACAAAATTCCACTGTTAATGTCTTAATGCCACAATCACTGTCGCTGACAAAATTCCACTGTTAATGTCTTAATGCCACAATCACTATCACATTCTCTCAATATATGTCACACTATATCAACCTGTACATGCCTCAAATCTATACCTAGAAACAATCATACATCGATTTCATTTTCATCCTCAACTTTTACATCATAGACATTTTCATATCATTGAATATTCCAAGAGATGAGCCATTGGGAAAACATAAACAAGGACTATACCAAGATATTCACTATGATATATGCTAATACCATCATACAATATTCCAAATAATCATCAAGATCTATGTGAACATCATCATACAATATGCCAATATATCATCAATATCTATGCCAAGATAACATCAATATCTATCCCCATATAACATCAATATCTATACCAACAAATCACCAATATCTATGTCAACAAATCACCAAGATAAATACCAAGATTTATCTAAATATATCCATCATCATACCCTCCATAACATATTCAATGACTTCAAAGAGATATAGCAAGAGAGAAGCTCACATAACAATATCAAACATGAACTCTATCTATGAGAGACATGTGCCATCATAAGAGAAACCAACAAGCATGAACCATACCTTTTCCAAGATCACAACATGAATAAACAATAGACAAAAAAAAAAAAAATCTAGATCATTTCATCACATAGCCCTTGCTACAAGATTTCCAATGAGAAAATAATTTCGTAATTTTGATATCGTATGAGAAAGTTATGCCAACTTTAGTGAATCTCCTCAACCCAAAAATTTCCCCTCTACAATGTTTTGGACTTTCCTCCAAGAGGTGCATATTGGAAAAGAGAGACTTGGATTGATGATAAAATGAAAAGTTTTATCTTCTATTTATATACTTCATCATTCCTAGAAGCTTCTTTTAGGGTTTCCTTCAACTCATCCTTAATTTGTGGATCTCCAAATTTTAAGGGGGTCTCAAGGGTTAGTACCCCACTTCAAGGATCCATCATGACACTTTGTGCCAAAACTTCAAGGTCACTCCATATCTTCTCAAAGGGGTCTTTGGGATTTTCCACATCATCATAATTGGTGGATACATCATTATTTCTTGTGGGGTTCCTTGCCACTTCATGTGGTCCATTGGGCCAACACACCACAACTTTTGGGGTCACGTGGACCAAACATCATTATTTTGGGGATACTTCATGCTTCACACCAATTTGCTTTGGACCAACTTTTGGGACTCTTTAGAACCTTCTCCACCATGGGTAATGTAACCCCAAAATTATGGGAAAGTGGACCAAATACCATTGTTTCGGGGATTCTTCACCTTTTATTTCAACATTGTCTTGTGTACCAATCCGTATTACTTCAGTGGATACTTCTAGTGGTCATAGGGACCAATCATTATGGTCATGTGGATAAAATCACAATTACTTTCAAGGTCATGTGGACCCATCATCATTATTTTTGGATATATTTCACACTTCATCCCAAAATTATTTACACCAACCTTAGGGGCTCTCTAGGGCCTTCTCCAACATGGGTTATCCGACCCCAACCACATGGTCATGTGGACCCAACACCACTATTTTAGGGCTTTCTTCACAATTCCTTCAGACATTTCTTCAAGGAAACTTTAGGGACTTCCTTACACTTCTCATATCATGGTTAGGTGATCCACCATCATTGTTATCTGACCCATTATTGTGTTCATGTGGATCCAACATCATTTCTTTACGAAATTATTCACACTTCTTGGGGACACTTTAGGGAATCCTTTAAACTCCAAATCATCATGGTCATTAGGAGCTTCTCTAGGGGATTTTCAAAAATTGTATACAACTCAAAGTGTCTTCATAAGAGGGCCATATGAAACCACTATGCCATAAGGGGACCGCTTGGAGTTATGTACACTTGTGACAAGGATTCTTCTTCAAGGGCTTCATTAGGATCATTAGGGTCTCTCTAGGGGATTCAAGGATTCGTCAAACATTCCCAAACATTCTATCTCCAATACGACCACATCATCATGATCACCTTGACACCAATGGAAACACCACAAATCTCTTCACCCTTTTGACATCAATGACACCCTCTGTGAAATCAATGAAAACTTCTTTAAGAAATCTCCCTCTTTGTCATTGATGGAAAAAATTACAAAGGGGGATCTTCTTCAAACTCTCTCTCAATATGGTGCCCATATTTAAGATAAGCAAATTGCTTTGGTTTCCTATTTTGACCATTGTACTTTCATCTTCTATAAAGAGGACCAATCCACAAGCTTCTCCCTTTTGTGCTTTTGACTTATTCTTCCATACTTTGGTATACGAATTTTCTTTCATGGAAGATTCCATCATGCTTTTACATTCATGTGATTTGTGTCCAAAGTTGTGGCATTTGTAACATTCAATATTATGGTTAATCATACTTCTACAATCTCTAGCCATGTGTCCATAATTGTGGCAGATATAACATTCAACATTGTAATTCATGTGGACACCTGCATTTCCTGCTTGATCGTTTCCTCCATAATCTTTGTAGTCTCTAGCCCCGTGTCCAAAATTGTTACATGAAAAAAAAACCAAAAAATAAGATTTGGTACCTAGGATCAAAGGATCTTATTTGTGATGTAACTTCTTTGTATCCATTCTTCCTTGAATCATGTTGACCATGAATTCTTTCTTTGTTATATTTTCCTTGATTGGAGCTTCTAAGAATATTTGCATAACTCTTAGCCTTTTCTATACTTTATTTTTTTGGTAGCCTAGAGCTTTCACTTTCTTCAATGCTCTTCTTGAACCTTGAATTTGTCTTCAACTAAGAAGCTATCTTGTCCAAATATTCCTTTAGAGAAAGGATCTCAAGTTCTTGTTTTTGACAAATTTACTTCTTCTCTTGAACTTGACTTGTTAGGTCTTCAATTTTCTTGGCCTCTTCTATCTAACTTGTTAAGAACAACAATGGTCCTTTCAGATTCTTTAATACCCTCTTCAATCTGTCCTTTTAAATTCTGATCATCCTCATGATATTTTTGCAGCTGACCTTTTAGTAATTGATTCTCATTTTTAAGCTTTTCAATTTCCATGTTTTCCAAACTCAACTTATTCAATTCTTTCTTTAAGGATCCAATTTCAAATTCTTGTTCTTGACAAGAATTTTCATGTATTTTACATGATTCCTCCTTCTCTTTTAGTTGAGTTGATAATGTTTCTTCATTCTTCTTAGCCTCTTTAACTAGTATTGTATTCTCTTCTTGATATTGTTGTAGTTGTTCCATTAGCATCTCATTCTTCTTTCTTTCTTCCGCCAAGTCATCTAGGTCACTAATTAGTTCTACTTCAATCTATACAACCCCTTAAATTTCATAATCTTCTTTATATTCAGAAGAATCATTTTCAGAAACTTCATCATCTACTTCTGGATGTTGATCGAGAGATCCCTTTGTGTAGAGGTTTTGTAGCTTGTCCCATAGTTATTTAGTTGATGTACACTTTCCAAATTTGTCTTTCACTGGATCAAATAGTCCATGCAAGATGATATCCATTGCCATTGCATTATTATTCCTTAACTCCTTCTTGGTTGTTGTTTTTGATGGTCTTTTTGGAGCAATGTAACCATCCACAAACAATTTCCAGATATCAAGACCTTGTGCCTGTAAATATAGTCTCATCCTTATAATCCAATGATCAAAATTTTATCCATAGAAAATAGGAATCCCATCTATAGAATAAATAATTTCATGTTCATGCATGTTCTCTAGAGATATTCCTTCCAACTGTTAGATTGTCCTGAAGGAACCTGCTCTGATACCAATTGTCGGAAATACTGTGAGGGGGGGGGGGTGAATAATATTTTGTACTTTTTACCATTTCAAACATTATTATATCATGTAAACATTAACCATTAACAATGTCATTCATCATCACATAAACCATACACAGTGCATAAGATATTTAATGTCGAAACCCAAACGGGAGAAAACCACATAATGCTTTTCTTATATAGTAACAATATTACATGCATACGAAGCACCATCTCAAAGATTCTCTAGCACCGACTGGAAGGAGGAACCAACCTCCTGATTTACAGGAACCAACCTGAAGGAATATAAAACTCCTTGATTTACCAACACCAACTCAAAGGAGGTTCCAACCCCTTGATTTATAGGCTCCAACCTGAAGGAAGCTTCAACTCCCTGATTTACCACCACCGACTATAAGGAAGCTACAAATCCCTATCCTTGCCCCGTCTTACCACCCCGATATGAATATGAGAATCAATTTATCATTGTCACTGTATCACTGTCACAACATGTACCTCTATCACTGTCTCTGTCAATCTCTACCTGTATCACTTCCCTGGTAGACATGTACCTGTATCACTATCTCTTTCAACTTGTATCACTACATCACTACCTCTGTCAACATTTCACAATCACTATCTCTATAACAATTCCCCAATAACTGTCTCTACAACATGTATCTCTATCTATATCAACATGTACATGTATCTCTGTATCTTTACCTATATCAGTGTCCCTTTCACAATCACTATATATCTATCTCAATGCCACAATCACTGTCTCTGACACAATCCCACTGTTAATGTTGCAATGCCACAATCACTATCACATTGTCTCAATATTTGTCACACTATATCATCCTGTACATGAATCAAATCTATACCCAGAAATAATCATCCATCGATTTCATTTTCATCCTCAACTTTTACATCATAGACATTTTCCAATCATTGAACATTCCAAGAGATGAGCTATATGTAAAACATAAATAGGGACTATACCAAGATAGCCCCTATGATCTATGCCAAGAACATCATACAATATTCCAGATAATCATCAAGATCTATGTCAAGATCATCATACAATATTCCAATATATCATCAATATCTATGTCAAGATAATCATAGAATATGCCAATATATCATCAAGATCTATGCCAAGATAACATCAATATATATCCCCATATAACATCAGGATCTATACCAACAACTCACCAATATCTATGTCAACAAATCACCAAGATAACTAGCAAGATTTATCCAAATATAACCATCATCATAGCCTTCATAACATATTCAATGACTTCAAAGAGATATATAAAGAGAGAAGCTCACATACCAAGATTAAACATGAACTCTATCCATGAAAGACATGTGCCATCACAAGAGAAACCAACAAACATGAACCATGCCTTTGCCAAGATCACAATATTATGAAACAATATACAAACCAAAACAAACTATATATCATGTCATCACATATCCCTTACAACAAGATTTCCAACTATCCACGAATTTCGTAATTCCGATATCGTATGAGAAAGTTATGCCAATTTTAGTGAATCTCCTCAACCCAAAAATTTCTCCTCTGCAAAGTTTCAGAATTTTCTCCAAGAGGTGTGCATTAGCAAAGAGATACTTGTATTGATGATAAAATGAAAAGTTTGATCTTATATTTATACATTTCATCATGCCTAGAATGTTCTTTTAGGGTTTCCTTAAACTCATCCTTAATTTGTGGATCTCCAAATTTTAAGGGGGTCTCAAGGGTTAGTACCCCACTTCAAGGATCTATCGTGACACTTTGTGCCAAAAATTCAAGGTCACTCCATATCTTCTCAAAGGGGCACTAGGTATTTTCCACATCATCATACTTGGTGGATGCATCATTATTTCTTGTGGGATTCCTTGCCACTTCATGTGGTCCAATGGGCCAACATAACACAACTTTTGGGGTCATGTGGACCAAACATCATTATTTTGGGGATACTTCATGGTCCACATACTTTCTGGACCAACTTTGGGGAATATTTAGAGTCTTCTCCACCATGGTTCATGTAACCACAAATTCATAGGCAAGTGGACCAAACATCATCGTTTCAAGGTTTCTTCACTTTTTATTTCAACAGACTATTGTGTGTACCAATCCTTATTACTTAGGGGGATACTTCTCATGGTCATAGGGACCAATCCTTTTGGTCATGTAGATGCAATCATCACTACTTTCAAGGTTATGTGGACCCATCATCATTTTTTTGGGAGATATTTCACACTTAATCCCAAAATTCTTTACACCAACCTTAGGGGCTCTCTAGGGCCTTCTCCAACATGGGTTATGTGACCCCAACCACATGGTCATGTGGACCCAACACCACTATTTTAGGAATTTATTTACAATTATTTATGACATTAATTCAAGGAAACTTTAGGGACTTCCTTACACTTCTCATCATCATGGTTAGGTGACCCACCATCATGGTCATCTGACCCATTATCATGGTCATGTGGACCCAACATCATTTATTTAGGAAATTCTTCACACTTCTTCAGGACACTTTAGGGACTCCTTTACACTCCACATCATCATGGTAATTAGGAGTTTCTCTAGGGGCTTTGCACCACTTGTGTACATCTCAAAGTGTCTTCCCATGAGGGCCATGCACAACCGCTACGCCATAAGGGGACAACTTTGGAGTTATGTACACTTGTGACAAAGCTTCTTATTCTTCATGTGATTCCTTAGGATCATTAGGGTCTTCTCTAGGGGCTTCAAGGCTTCATCAAACATTCCCAAACAATCTCTCTCTAATACAACCACATCATCATGATCACCTTGACACCAATGGAAACACCACTGATCTCTTAACCCTTTTGACATCAATGACACCTTGTTTGACATCAATGACAACTTCTTCCAAAAAAAGACTTCTAAATCATTTTTGTGGTCTTGGTATCCAAATTACACTATAAAATAAACATATTTCAAAGAGAGAATGAGTTTTCATGTTGTAAACTTAACTCTATACTTTTAATAAATTGAGGGGTTTAACTTTAGATTGTAAGATAGGCTATTTATAATCAAGCATTAGGTCACAACTATTGATGTAGACCCCTTGGTGGAATTTGTGATCTCACAATCACTTGCATTTTTCTTTAGATATTATTACACAATTGGATACTTATATTGTAACATTGGTATCAAAGACAGTGAATTAATGGAAGCCATAAATTTAGACAATGTGGATAAGCAAGAAATCTTGGGAAAATAAACAAATAATGCAAAGACAAAAGGCAAGTGCATTGCAAAGAATGTAATAGTTGAAGTCTATGTGAAATAAAATCAATAGACACACAAAAGGGAAGGAACCCAAGGAATGGGAAATCCAAACACAAAGAAGACACTAAGGGTGAAAATTACAAGAGGTAATGCCCATATTTTTTCCCTCGAGTACACAAGATAACTAGGAATGGGTTCATGACAATAAATATTTGTCTTTAAGAAAAGTATATGAACAGAACTAACATTAAGAACATGGACCAAATAAGAATCATCCAAATTGGTATTGTATAGAATTAACTTTCAGAGACATTTTGGAGGAATACCTTGTTGAGCAGTAAGTAAACTAAGCTTTAAATAAGTCAGATTAGGTAATTGCCTTCTCCCATAGATACGAAGTTCATGGGTGAGATGCAAACTCAAAGAGAGATATTACTGCAATCTTATTATATTTATTATTGGACTTGTCATCACACAAATGTCATGGCCAAAATGTTTATGGGGCACTCTTCAAGAAGTTCATAATTTTATTAGAAAATGCCAGAGCCTAGTGAACAAATGAACTAGTATGACATGAATGATACAATGTGGTTCGAACTATGGCCAAGATATTGGTTGATAATGGTTTCAAGTTCAACCATGCAATGGAATGAATTCTACTACAACAATTCAAGCTAGTTGGCTAATCTATTCTAGCCTTAATTTGTTGGAATCGATTTAATACTAAGAGGGAGTGTGAATCACTATTAACATAGTTATCAACAATTTTTTACCTTCTTAAACATATTATCCTTTACTTATTTCTTATATTTAGTTATGCATCAATAAATAAAAGATTCATCCATTCATGCACCAAGACAAAGAACACAGAACACAAGAATTTTGACGTGGAAAGATAACCGGAAGAAAACCACAGAATGCTTCTTTATACTGAGAAATAATCTATTCAAGGAAGTACCAACTTCCTGTATTTACCAGCACCAACTGGAAGGAGGCACCAACCCCTTGGTTTCACAGGCTCTGACCTGGAGGAAGCATTGAATCCCTATGTTTCTCTAGCACCAACTGGAAGGAGGCTATAACCCCCTTTCTCCTTGCCTCGTCTTGCCACCTAGATATCCAAAATGTAATTCTGACTTATTGAAATTCAACTCCACGCACTCGTCTGATCTTCTGAAGATAATTCTGCTATGCACTTCCTTCGTATGCATTCAATTCTCTCTCACTGAGTTGCATACATCACTTGAATTCTCATTCCTCTCAATTCACACTTCTACTGATGTCTTACTTCATGTACTGTGTGCTCGATTATACTGCAGTCTACGCTGAGGTATGATATATTGTTCTGTTATGGTGTTATTGATTTCAACAACTGATACTTTGCTTGAAATTGATAGTTTGTTGTTTTGAAATAATGCACTAGGAACAGATGGAACTACACACTTACTAATGGGTCCATTCTGCCACAGTATTTTAGAAAATATGTGACATGTCGTGCATCAGTAGATTCATCCTTTCAGTTTAAAGCACTTGTCTCATATCATCTGCATCATGATGCACTCACTGGATCCTGCTATTGTTTTGTCGTCGTGCATAAGATGGAATCCTCAAATTTGCACACTTTTATTTTTCTTATATGCATCAGGTAGACATCTGTGAATTATCTAATGTATTTCAGTTTTGTCTCTGCGCTCTTGTTTCAACATCTGTGACTATTGGCATACCGTTTGTAATGTTGTCCTTCAAAACATCACGCACCTGCGCATACTTCAATATTTCTTCCTTTCAGTACTTGCGCATCAGTCACAGATCTACGACTTCATATTGCACACCGTAAAAAATGCATTCTGCTACATTTGTGCTCTTGTATCCTTGCTAGATCATTATGTTCTATTCTCAATCCCTTTGATGCCTTGAATATCAAAATGCTACAAACACTTGAAGTTATTATGCTCTTTCCATCAAGCTTACTTCAAATATCCAAGTTGCATCTCTATTTATACAGGTCCTACACCGATTATATGTCCACAAGTTGGTCGTGGCATCCCTTCTTCCATATTTCATGGATTGTGCTTTTTCCACATGTCATCTTCTACGTTATTGATGTATCATACTTTGTGTGTATTGCACCTTCATGGTCCACAACTTAGTGGGACTTTACACCTTGGTGGTGTACCCTTGTGCTCTTGATGTACCATTTCTTTGAGGTATGTGTACATCCTTTCTCTTTGACTTGATGAGTTTACAACCCTTGTTGTACAATCCCTTCTAAGTAATGCGCACTTGGTGCATTAATGCTTAACGGTATCTATGCATACTCCAACTTCTGCTTGGTGGGACTTTGACATTTCCCTTTTCATCACTTGTGGGACTAGTGCACCTTTTGTACCATTGGTTGTGGAAATTTCTCATAGAATTGCTTCGACCGATGTACCCTTCTAGGATCTTGCGTGAATTCCACTAACTGAAAGCATCTTCTGATTGGATAAACTTGAGATCTTTCAGGATTGTCCAACCATTTGTTATTTCTTACTACTTGTGCACTTATGAACTTTAATCAAGCAATGATTGTGCATACCAGAGACTTCTTTCAACATGCTTGCACACTTATATTATTTTCCCAACCAATTCCTTTCTTGCTTGTGCACATGTCCCATTGTCCAACCAATTATTTGTATGATACCTTGAGTGAGTATGACTTGGTGGACTTGACTGTTGCGCTTTTACTTCTTTAAATTGAATCTATATAATGTATCCATAGACGCACACCTTCAAACTAGATGGAACTTCTACATATAATTCTTCACATTGGCATCCATGTCCTTCACCATCTTGTGGAGACACTTCTTCAAAGTGGTTCTCATATACTTCTTCACACTTATGTAGGAATGTTATATCCACTTCGACATCAGTTGATATCAATGACACAAACTGAATCAGTTGACATCCTCTTTGACATTATTTGACATCAATGAAATCCAAAGTTCAACAATCTCCCCCTTTGGCATTGATGTCAATACCTTATGAAGTTGTGCATAATCCTTCTTTTAAACTGTATGCTTCATATGTACTATGTTGCAGTGCTCCCAATGTGTATTTTCTCCCCCTAATTTCTTTGAGATTTTGTCATACTACGCTATGTTATGTCAATTCTTTTGTTACTTTTACATGAACCATGCTACTTTATGTTCCTTTTGCATAGACCATATATTCAATCATATGCAATCCATTTCACCAATTGATATGCTTCACGCTCTTTCACGTCTTCTATATTTCTATGCTTATTTTGTTGTATCGTTATGACGCTCCTTATCATGATGGATCTTTTGCTGCATTCATTACTTGTGTGACTAACTTCATGTATTTATATACTTTAGTCCTGTCAGCTTCATGCATCTCTCCTTGCTTCAACTATTTATGTTTTATTCAGCTTCATGCTTGATAGATTCATGTATTTCTCCCCCTTTGACATCAATGGAAAAGAGGTGCCATTACTTGCGCAATCTGTATTCTTTTGTTACTTGGTTTTGCGTTGGCCTCAACCTTGTTAATATTTAGGGATGACTACCCATGTATTCATGCTTCATTCCTCTGATGCAATTCTGCACTGATTTCCTTTCATAATTATCTTTAATTTCTTTCTTGAAATAGGCTTTGCATTATTTATTCATCTTGATTTCCTATTGCTATCATAACACTCCATTATTCCTTGCACAGTGATCCATACAGAATTCCTATCGGTCTTCTATTGGTTTTGCATTACACTTCATGCGCCTGACTGCTTCATATTTCTCATTTTTTTAACTGCATTGTCATAGGACCTTGCCACATTTAATTTTGTCATATCCCTTGCATTGGAAACCAAATATATGGCATGTTTTTCATTCATCGGCCAACTTGGCCTAAAAGTGGACATGACACTTAGTTCGTGTGGCAACAAAAACGTGTCGCTTCTGTACTCGAACCTTTTGGGAAACATTATCCATCATAGGATGCAATGAATTGAATTTCCTCTCTTTTGTATTGTTTCCAAAAATTCATTAACTATAGGATTTAGTTTTGGAAATTCCACCACCTTCCTTGACTTGTGCGACATTGAATACATATCTCATCAAATTAATTTCATGCATGTGAACGTCTTCCTTTCAACTCTATAATATTTCTATGAACAATGCCTGGTTCACTGCTTCTTGCACTCTTGTTCTTTCGTGTCTCATTGTTGTATGATCTTATTGTTCTTCGGCTTCCTTCCAATGGCTTCCTTTTATCATAGAATGACCACTTCTCTTGAGAATGTGTGCCATGCCGTCCATAATTAGCAGTCTGATTTTTTGCGCTTGAGAGTTGACATAGACTCATGGTGACAATAAATGGAGGAAAAAAAATTTCTTCATCAATATTCTCAGTCACAAGTGAATTATAGACATCCTAAGCAATTGACTCTCTTGACCCATCGAGCAAATAATCTAGAACGTCAACGACAACAAATCCCAAATGAGTTGTCTTGTCTTTGGCCTCAACATGCTGAACCATCATTGTCGGCAACCCTGCAGCTTCTTCCTTTGTGCTCTTCTTCCGAATGTACTACATTGGTACCGGTGGATTTGGAGCCTAATCTTACAAACCAGCCAGACACAAAGCTTAGCCTCGAACTGCGGCTGTAGAATGATTCACCACCTTTTCAATTTTTCCATATTTGTTGTCTTCTTGTATACATCATTTTTGGCCTCGACATGGAGTGCCGACTCATGCATTTTGTAATCATACTCAATTTTGAATATAATGAAAAGGCTCCATTTTGTATAGTCTCATGTATTTCAACAATATTTGATTCTTCATGAAAATATTTTCTTCTTGTGTCTGTACTACTGAAATCAAACTAATACTCTTTGTTTTGTAACCTATCATCTGTAGTGTAAATCTTCAACCACTTAATGTATACAATTGAATTTTCCCTTTTCTGCGACATCACATACCTTGTGCGAACATAATGAATACTTGTGACACTCATCTTAATCACAAATACATTCTAACAACACACCTAACTAACATCCCCTTGAATTCCTTAAGATGCATTGTGTTGAATTCATGGGTTTCTCATAGTCCTTATAGTACTAGCTTGAGAGGCATCAATTGCTTGTTGCGCTTGGATTGTCTACATCTTCAACACACTTTGTAATTTCCCTCCTATCCTACAAGGCTATGGAGAGGACACTAACAATAATACTGGACATCTAGTCCCATACTTAATCAAATAAGCATTCATATAAATTGTACATGGAGATATGCAAATGCATAAAATCTTGAAAACATAGCAGAATTTAATTCCATTACACATCCATCATACATTCTAGATTTTCATGTCATTCATCAATTAAGCAATATCAAATTAGCAAATGAGAATACTTATCTTAAACCAAGTAGTCCCTGAGCAACCAGCTACGCTTCTATAAGGTTCCACCCAACCGTAGGCCAGTGTGCTCCTCAATCTCTCAGCACCACTGCCACCCCCCGAGCTGGGCATGATCTCCACAAGGAAAAAGGGGAAACCAGGCTCTCACATAGCCAAAGATACCCCAGAATCAGCCAAACCAATCAACAGTGGGGTTTCTCAGGCTGCTAAGAGATGGACAGAGGTGAATTACTAGGTTAGTGGCTCAACCATTGAGCTATGGATACTTCATTGGGCTCATCAATCCAAATATGTCCTCTTCCACTCCTGAATCTCCTGCTCACAGGTTCAAACTAAACAGGGAGGGACATAACAGCCAGAAATGCAAGTGCTGGGCGTTTTTGCAGTAGGATGCCCAACGATGGGATCTCAACTAGTTCAGAAAAAAACGTGGGAAAGCCCAAAACAAAAATTGGAAAATGGGAAAACAACCTCAGGAGCATAATCGTTTTCAGAAAAACGTCCATGGGCATTTCATGGGCAGAAACGGCCTCTATAACCCCATAAAATCGTGGTTCTCTTCTCCCAGCCACTGTGCTAACCAAAAATGAGTTCCTAGGCATGGAAGAATGCAGAGAAATGGTGAAAACCTGAAGGAAAAACCCTAGTTCGCCCCAGGCTGCGTGAGAGAGGAAAGACCGTGATTCAGAATGGCTTGGGAAGGCAAAACGTGGGTGATTTCTTGCCTTGCAAGCAAAAAATCAAATTCCCAGATTGATGGCTTGCCCATACCTGAAATTGGCTGCCATACCTCATCATTCCCAAGGCATTAACTGCCTCAACCAACTCTTGGAAGAATTTAATGATTGGGGCATAAGCCAAAATGGGTAGTTGCGATCTCATGGGTTTTCTCATTGACACATGGATTAACTCCATGGCTCAAGGGTTTGGTTATTTTTCCTCCCTATTCCTTGTAAGATCATGCCCCATCTCTTTGTTGCATTGCATAGCTGGTTGTGGGTTTTTCATTAAAATTGCATATTTACATGATGTCTGAATTTACATTGTGCACGGCTAGCACAAGAACCATATGCATCTATTCTACTTGCCGATACATAGAACGATAAATCAATGGCGGGGCCTTGGCCTTGAGCTCCTCACCATGACTAAATAACAATATTTACATCATTTACAATATTAATGCAATAGGGTCAAGATGGGGACATTACATTCCCCTCCCCTTTGAATAACACCGTCCTCGGTGTTCCAACACTTCGGAAAATAAATACCCACTTTACATATGTCCAAAATTCACAAAATGTGGTAGGTTTGTCCTGCATTTCACCCTTTACTTGCGTTTTTCAGGACTAATTCCTTTGGTCTTTACAAACTACTCTTGTTGGCTAGGACCTTCTAGCTCTACATGAGGACATCGTTCCAAAACAATTCCTTCCTTTTCTTTTCCTTCCAACTGGTCCACGAACCTGGGGAATTTACGATTGCTACCCTCTTGATATTCTCTTGTTGGGAAGTCACGAAGGCAATGATTTCCTCCACATCCCCAACATTTCATTGGTGGCTTTACCTTTTCCCGGTCCATTTCCTTTGAGTCTTCCCACTTGGAACATTTCTTAATCAGACGATTGGATGAATGCTTCTTCATTGATCCACTTTCCTTTCCCTTTCTAATTGCTCCCATAATGCTTTTTACCTCTTTTTGCAGACGAATAGAGTCCTGCAAAGCCTCATGGTTCATCTCATTCTGTTGCCTCTGTAGCTTGAGCATCTCCCCAGGATTTTCTTGGGTCCTGGCAATTGTTTGAAGAAGACTTTCAGCCAACTCTAATAGCCCTCGGTCTGCTGCCATGGTCAATGGGCACAACTGAACACACTTTGCTTACTAGCAACACTTTCTTGTGCCGGCTACAACCAATTGTTTCACTTTCTTACCTGTGAAATTCATCATGGGAATTCTTTGTTAGGACAAGCATAACATAAACATTAAGATTAGTCAATTATTTTCCCAATTGACATGGAATGTCCATGCTTTATTCATGGGACTTCCACACTTTTCATGCTTTCCCAACGTACACATGAACTCATTCATGTTCATCCTTTCATAGGAAATTTACTATTTCAGCATTCACAATTCATCTCAAGCAATTAAACACAATCTATTTTCAGCCATGATATGCACTCAACAATCTTTTGTTTTATAAATGCATCAATCAAAAGGAAAGAGAAGAGTAGGGGTTTCTCTCTCTTAGTCTTGTTCTATTATGGAGCTACACCATCGTTGTGGTTTCATGCTCCTTAGTCTCTTTCACTTCAATGTGAATGCTTTGACTTTCCTTTATTGGCTATGACACTTAGTGTCTAAGGTCTGTATATGGATTTTTAGCTAGGGCACCCTTCCCATTATTGCCTACAGAACCTTTGGCTGCTAGGATCCACTTGTATCCACTAGCACCATCTTTCATTACTGCTCATACTGAGCTCTTTAGGACAGTCACATGTCCACATGCATCTCTAGGATGCCTTCATAATCCTTGCTTCCAGCAATACCTACACTCAAACATTGAATCAATTCACATGTTTAGTTCATTTTCATAGGGTTTATCTCTAAACAAGAGTTTAGGAAATCATAACCAAATCATATACACACGTATATTCATAAGCAAGAAGCTGCAAGGTAACTGAATACTTATCTGTATTGGATGTCTTCACTTTATTCCACGAGATCTTTCTTTGCTTTACGAGCCTTGGATTTCCCGTGAACACAATAACGAATGTTGGGCCAGCACGTAGGCTACTCCACAATCATTCGAATAGGCAATTCCAGGCCAGTACGCCGACTGGGTTTATCAATCATTTCCTTTAGCAATATGCTAGGCCAGTGCTCTGACTGGTTTTATAAATTGTTTAAGGGGTGTTGGGCTAGCGTACACGTTGCTTTACCATATCAAGTAGTTAATGCCCAACTAGTCACTCTCTAGACTTATCAAGAACTTTATAGCGTTCAACTAGCTACTCCCTGGATTTCTTAATAATTTATATCGCCCACTCATTTACTCTCTGGATTTACCAGCAATTTATATCGCCCACTCATTTACTCTCTGGATTTACCAGCAATTTATAGTCTTTCAGGGTCTTACCTTCCTGCAATGACCAAGGTTTCCAACAAAAAAACAATAGTGTATCAGCTTAGCTGTTAGAAGACTTATACCTGAAATCTTCATTATTCCAAACAAGACATAAATGAAAATGAATACTTATATGTATTGTGTGTTTCCCCTCTGGTCCACAGGATCCTGCTTCGCTTTGCAAGCCTTGGGATCGCCTATGGACTTGGATATAGTTAATGCTTAACCAGTTCGCCTCCCCATCGGCTGGATTTACCAAGCATTTGGTGGTGCCCAACCAGTCCCATACCTGGTTGGCCCTCTCTAGTGTCGAGCCAGCACATTCATCCGGGTCATCGACCAATGGAAGGAAACTGCGCCACCGACCATTATAGGTCAAGGCTCTACTATGGAGCCATAGGCATCTCAGGGTTTTCAGTCAGTCCTCGGTGCCCGCCCTCCCATTGCTATCCCAGTAGATATTTTATGCCTTTACCAATGCCACCACACCTTCTTGTACCATCTGACCATTATAGGCCAAGGCTCTACTATGGAGCCATAGGCATCTCAGGGTTTTCAGTCAGTCCTCTGCGCCCGCCCTCCCACTGCTGTCCCAGTAGAGATTTATGCCTTTACCAATGTCACCACACCTTCTCTGGTGCAAATCGGTGGTTCCTTTTAGGAACTTTATAGGTGACTTTCTTGACTGTAGGTTAACATGACCCCTACTCAAACAAGGATGATACCTTCTCTTATTACACAGCTCTTTGGGCCTGTCCATCCCTTCTGGTAATATTTCACGTGAGCATAGAAAGGTTGCTAATTCCCATATAGTCCCTTTGCGTAACCTTCTTCACTTTTCCCTTTAATGTGTAGTATCAATCTGCATCTGTGTAGGCTGACAATACAAGAAGGATAAACAAGCTCATCAGTATTGTTGTTCAATTCTTAACCACATTCCATATCATTCACTACCAAGTATTGAAACACCAGGAATGCGTCCATTCCCTTAGGGTGTAGTCAATATTGAAAACCCTATCATGACCCAGCACCAGAAAAGGTGTGCACCCCCTTTCTGATGTGCGCCATGTAGGCCCTAATCATACTCAAGCAGTTTGCAATGATATAAATAAGATAGAGCATGCTCTGCATATTAACCCTAATAATTTAGACATGCATGTTCTTGTCTAGGGTCACAGAATACTCATTCATTTTGCAGATGTGTCTCACATGCCTTCTGGGCATAGCTTTACCATCTCACTTTCATGGTTTACCGACATGCGGTTTGGCTGAGACATTATCAATGGCGTTTCACCTGAAACCCATTTCCAAAGCATGGGGTCTTTCCCATCTGGTTTGGCTTTGGCAGACCATCACTCCTGGTCTTCCTACAATGTGTCTTCAGAAATTGATTCGCTTAGACATGAGCCTATTCTTATATTTTTTGGCTCTTGTTCACAGTAGATTCCAATCTTCATCATGGACTTATCCATATTTGCCATGCCCAAAACAATCTACCTTAAATCTGAAACTTCAATCAGCCAAATGCTTTGTAAGTTTCTATGCATATAATATTTCATTGCTGCCACAGTCACTGAAGCATTTTAATATGACCAAAACAATCTACTTCCTGTGAATTATTACCATACTAGAGTTGCATGGTTCGATTTCATCATTTTATGCAATTATTCTCTTACTCTTAAGATTGATAATAGTTCACCATTCCATCTATTATCTACTTGAAATGAAACATACATCACAATCATGCATTCTCACAATGCATTTCATCATGTGCACCTATATCTATGCATGCACATTTACATCGCTCACATAATCTTTTAATGTGCATTCACTCAATGCATAACCACAAGATTGTGCATAATATCTTAATGCACATTTACTCAATGCTACCTTGCATTAAGTTATGAGTATTATGCATTCAACATAATTCAAACATAGTTGAAGGGATCTTACCAAATCCTCTTTCAACATTCATGCAATTTATGCACCAATAACCATTACCTGCATGGTTGTCATTTACATCACTTGATGTTACCTGATCAGTTGGCCTCTTACCAAGGCTACACAGTCCTTTTGCCAACCTCATGATCATAGATTTGTTGCACCATCCCTTCCTCATACGGTTGTTGGTCGTATGCAATAATCATCATCCACATCTTCAGCCATGCTTCAGTTGTATTTGATCCTATGACCAATGCAAACATAACTACTTATTAGCAGCCACAATGACTATCTTAAGTGGCTCATTGCATATGTAAAACCTCACTATTTTACCAAGATGTAATATCATATACATGCACAAACATTTTCACATGCACCATGCAATATTTATTTTTAATCTATTACTCTCTTGCATTTTCAGCATCCTTATACCATAATTTTCCAGTATATAAATACAATAGCGAGAGAGGAGTTAAGGAATTCTTCCCAATTCCTCATTCTGTCATGGAGTTCCTCATCCACATCATAGATAATCCTTTCCTTGGCTTCCCTACCAAGCATACAAGCAATCATTAGCTATGATATTATCATGAATTAGCAATTCAACATATACATATGTGCAATCATTCATTCTTGCTGTTTTCCAATATGCAATTCTTATGCTATAAACATAATTAGTTTTAAGGTGAGGAATTTCCCCTTTCATCTTCCATAATGGATATCACAATCAATTTCTCTTGCTGAGAATTCCACCACCCTTTATGCAATCCGTGCTCCTAATCCCAAGAGTGCATTTCACACTTTCAATGACTGTCTCTGGGGGACGACGGGGGTCAAGGGGGCTTGCCTCCTTGTCAGGCCGGGTCGAGGGAAGCGCCCTCATTTTTTTTTTTTAAACCTTCAATTTTGCACAATCTGGCGCACAAGTTCCATGGCATTTTTCAACTTTCGGTGCCTGCAAAATCTCTCTGAAAAATGGCTGAAATTCCTTGTTTCGGAGCAACTCAGCGAGTTCTTCCGACTTGTTTCGGGCCAACTCGCCGAGTTCTTTCAGTCGAAGACTCAGTTTTTCCTTCTGATCCGTTGCGGACCAAATTACCGAGTCCTTCCGCCGTTGCGGGGTGACTTGCCGAGTTCTTCCAAAATTTTCTCTTGGACGCCGAAAAATGCTTAGAAAAACCTTCTGCCGTTTCGGACCATCTTGCTGAGTTCTCTTGCTGTTTCGGAGCAACTCGCCGAGTTCTCTCGCTATTTCAGAGCAAATCACCGGGTTCTCTCGCTATTTTGGAGCAACTCGCCAAGTTCTTCCAAAATTTCTCTTGGACGCCGAAAAATACTTAGAAAAACCTTCCGTCGTTTCGGACCATCTTGCTGAGTTCTCCCGCTGTTTCGGAGCAACTTGCCGAGTTCTCTTGCTGTTTCGGAGCAACTCGCCAAGTTCTTCCGAAATTTTTTTTTTTCCATCTTTCCGCCAAACTTATTGATTTGTTTTGCCGCGTTGCGGAACAACTTGCCGAGTCCTTTCGCAGTTTCGGGCCAACTCGCCGAGTCTGGCTGCCAAAAACACTTAGAATTTTTTTTGAAAATTTTCTTCCCTTCCCCGGGCACTTCCGCAACTTCGGGCCAGCTTTCCGAGTTCTTCCGCCATTGCGGAACAACTCGCTAAGTTCTTCCACAGTTTCGGTGAACTTATTGATTTCCTGCTGCATTGCAGAACAACTTGCCGAGTCCTCCCGCCATTGTGGATGAAATCACCGAGTTTTTCCGTCGGCTTAGTTTTTTTTGGCAGAAAACTCATAGATACATAGAAATTTTTTTGATAAATTTTGAAAATTTGAAATTTTTCTTGACAGTCTATGCTGGGCAGGAAGCATACTTACCTCTGCAAGTTGTGACAGGTAGCCCATGAAGGTCCAATGCTGCAACCAGCAGCTCTGATACCAAAATGTAATGTCCCTCCTATCCTACAAGGCTACGGAGAGGACACTAACAATAATACTAGACATCTAGTCCCATACTTAATCAAATAAGCATTTGTGATGAACCTGCAATAATTAATTAATGCAAATACACGAGATATCAGAAATAATAGAATTTAGAATCACTTTTATATTGATCACGGGCCACTTCGAGGGGGAAACCTCCTTTGAGCAAGTTCAATACAATTAACTTCACGGTGCCTTCATAGGCCTCAACACACACTTATATACTAAGTCTAGGCACCAATACCATGGGTCAATACTATGTGTCAATACAAACCATGGGCTAAGTCTAGGCGCCAATACTATGAGTCAAAACCATGGGACATATAATACTATGGGACGACTTACAAAGCATATGCGTCCAATACTATGGGTCAATACTACGGGCTAATATAAACTATGGATCAATAAATACTATGGGATGACTTACAAAGCATATGCGTCCAACAACAATATACTAACAAAGTAAAGACATGGGTTCCTAACAACATTCATATAAATTGTAGATGGAGATATGCAAATGCATAAAATATTGAAAACACAGCAGAATTTAATGCCATTACACATCCATCATACATTCCAGATTTTCATGTCATTCATCAATTAAACAATATCAAATTAGCAAATGAGAATACTTATCTTAAACCAAGTAGTCCCTGAGCAACTAGCTACGCTTCTACAACATTCCACCCAACCGTAGGCCAGTGTGCTCCTTAATCTCTCAGCACCACTGCCACCCCCGAGTTGGGCATGATCTCCACAAGGAAAAAGGGGAAAGCAGGCTCTCACATAGCCAAAGATACCCCAGAATCAGCCAAACCAATCAGTAGTGGGGTTTCTCAGGCTGCTAAGAGATGGACAGAGGTGAATTACTAGGTTAGTGGCTCAACCATTGAGCTATGGATACTTCATTGGGCTCATCAATCGAAATCTGTCCTCTTCCACTTTTGAATCTCCTGCTCACAGGTTCAAACTAAACAGGGAGGGACATAACAGCCAGAAATGCAAGTGCTGGGCGTTTTTGCAGTAGGATGCCGAATGATGGGATCTCAACCAGTTCAGAAAAAAACGTGGGAAAACCCAAAACAAAAATTGGAAAATGGGAAAACAACCTCAGGAGCATAATCGTTTTCAGAAAAACGTCCATGGGCATAAACGGCCTCTATAACCCCAGAAAATCATGGTTCTCTTCTCCCAGCCACTGTGCTAACCAAAAACGAGTTCCCAGGCATGGAAGAATGCAGAGAAATGGTGAAAACGTGAAGGAAAAACCCCAGTTCGCCCCAGGCTACGTGAGAGAGGAAAGACCACGGTTCAGAATGGCTTGGGAAGGCAAAATGTGGGTGATTTCTTGCCTTGCAAGCAAAAAATCGAATTCCTAGATTGATGGCTTGCCCATACCCGAAATTGGATGCCATACCTCATCATTCCCAAGGCATTAACTGCCTCAACCAACTCTTGGAAGAATTTAATGATTGGGGCATAAGCCAAAATGGGTAGTTGGGATCTCATGGGTTTTCTCATTGACACATGGATTGACTCCATGGCTCAAGGGTTTGGTTATTTTTCCTCCCTATTCCTTGTAAGATTATTCCCCATCTCTTTGTTGCATTGCATAGCTGGTTGTGGGTTTTTCATTAAAATTGCATATTTACCTGATGTCCGAATTTACATTGTGCACGGCTAGCACAAGAACCATATGCATCTATTCTAATTTCCGATACATAGAATGATAAATCAATGGCGGGGCCTTGGCCTTGAGCTCCTCACCATGACTAAATAACAATATTTACATCATTTACAATATTAATGCAATAGGGTCAAGATGGGGACATTACACACTTCTGAGGATATTTCCCTACCCAAGTCTTATTGTGTGCATTTCTATTTTGATTATGCATCGAAGATTTTTCACTACAGTCCTTTTGAATGCAATTACCTTTATGCAATAATTCTTCATTTGGATAATTCACTCTTCTTTGACAGTACATGGCCTTATGTCCAAAACCGTCACGTGCAAATCATCTCATAGTTTGACAATATTTTGCAGTATGACCAAAGCGATTGCATCTTGTGCACTACACCCTATTGATCCTTCTTTGGTTAGGAAATTGAAAAGATCTAAAGTTGAACGAATCATCATACCTGAAGGAATTAATGTGATTTGAACAATGTTCTTTGTCGCATACCTTCCTTGGTATCTTTACATAACCAAGACCTGTTTTGTCTTCTGGTGGTCTCTAATACTTCAGAATTCTGTTCAACATTGATGTGTTTTCTTTTAACTTGTTATGTGCTTCATCTTCATATTTTTCCTTGTCACTTTTTGACTGTGCACATATAGGATTTCTACTTGCAATACGAACTTGTTTATTTCCTTTTATCTCAATCAACTTTTCTTCTAAGTGAGATATTTTCGATGTCCTTTTCCTCAAGTTGACTCATCAACATCTTGATTTTTTGCGCCAATTCTTCCAGAGAATCCTTTAGTGAAGATATCTCTTTCTCAAGTATTTCCACCTTTCCTTGTGCGCAACTCAGTTGAATTTCATAGCTGGTCACTTTTTCACAAATTTCTGTGACAACGGATTCCTAACATGGTTTGTCCTGTTCTTCATACTTTGATAGTTGTTCTTGAAAGAGTTTATTCTTCTTCTTTGACTTCTTCAAGTCATCCAGGACACTAATCAATTCACCTTCCCAGTCAATATCTGTGTTATCTTCATTATCATCGGATTGACATTCAGTCTTGACCTCTGCTACAAGCTTTAGAGTTGTAACTGGCTGAGGAGGTGTTTTAAACGATCCACTGAAGAAGTACTTTTCTAGTGAGCCTGGCTTGGTTTTTGGAACGGGAGTGCTCTTCAAACTGTTCTTCTTCCTTTCATCTTTGATTTATTATAATACATGATCCATGAAGAGTACTTCTTTAGGTTCTTCATCATAGTCACTTCCTTCAGACGCATTGATTCCTTCCTCGTTGTACAAAATATTCCTTTGTTTTGGAATCATTCATTTATTTTTGCTTCTGCGTTGTGAGCATGTATTTTTCCAATCATACGACCTATATTCCTCATCACTGTCATTTTCTTTATTTTACTTGAAGGTACACTTTGAGGCATAGTGGCATACTCCTCCACATATGAAGCATTTGAAGGGAAACGTGTTTTTGTACTTACCTTGTCCTCTTTTCATCTTCTTGACAAAGTTTGATTCTTCATCCTCTGATTCATCACAATAGTCTTTGTCATGATCATGCTTATCCTTTTCTGTGGCTTTAAAAGTGCCTTCCTTTCCAAGGGGAGTCTCCTTCTTAGTTCTCATATCATATGCGGTGAGAACCCCCTGAAGCTCAACCTTCGGTAGGTCTTCAATATTAGCTCAATCTTCTAACATAGACACCTTCGCATTGGATCTTTGAGGCAAAGTCATCAATATCTTCTGCACCACTAATTCTTCGTCTAGTGTGACCCTAAGACTCTTGATATTATTGATTATCTCATCTACACTTAAGAAGTAAGATGTAATGTTCTCTTCATCTTTCATCCTCAGTGATTCAAATTTCCTAGAGTAGTTTTGCAATTTTGCTTTATTTACCTTATCGTCACCTTCATCGATACCTATGAGTTTGTCCCAAACTTCCTTGGCTGATGCACAATGCATAACCTTGACGAATTCACCACCTTTAAAGCCACATAGCAGTGCATTTCTGGCTTTTGCATTGCTTTCATAGATTCTCCTTTTTTTTGGATTAACTGGCACAACTACTGGGACATCATAGCAGTCGACAATAGATTGCCAAACATCTATGCCCAATGATTGCAGATAAACTTCCATACGAACCTTTTAGAAAATATAATTGGTGCCGTCAAACCTTGGTGCCCTATTGCTGGAAATTCCTTCCTAGTTATCTATTTATGTGTAATGATCTATCTTCTAGATGTTAATATGTTACTGAAGACACTTGCTCTGATACCAATTGTTGGAATCAATTTAATACTGAGAAGGGGCTGAATCAGTATTAACGCATTTATCATCAAATTTTTACCTTCTTAAACATATCATCCTTTACTTAATTCTTATCTTCATTTTGCATCAATAAATAAAACATTCATTCATTCATGCACCGAGACAAAGAACACAGAATAGAGGAATTTTGATGTGGAAACCCAATCGGGAGAAAACCAAAGAATGCTTCTTTATACTGAGAAATAATACATTCAAGAAAGCACCAACTTCGTGTATTTACCTGCACCAACTAGAAGGAGGCACCGACCCCCTGGTTTTACAGGTTCTGACCTAAAGGAAGCACCAACTCCCTGTGTTTCTCCAACACCAACTGGAAGGAGGCTACAACCCCCTTCCTCCTTGCTCCATCCCGCCACCCATATACCCAAAATGTTATTCTGACTTACTGAAATTCAACTCCCCGCACTTGTCTAATCTTCTGAAGATAATTATGTTGTATGCTTCCTTCATATGCAGTTGATTCTCTTTCATTGAGCTGCATACATTACTTGACTTATCATTCCTCTCAATTCACACTTCTACTGAAGTCTTACTTCATGTACTGTGTGTGCGTTGATACTGAAGTTCGTGTTGAGGTATGATCTATCGTTCTATTATGGCGTTACTACTTTCACCAACTGACACTGTGCTTTCATTTGATAGTTTGTTGTTCTGGACTAATGCACTAGCAATATATGGAACTACACACTTATTGATGGTGTTGTTCTGCATAAGTGCCATAGTCTTTTGGACAATCTGTGACATGTCATGCATCAATAGATTCATCCTTTTGGTTTAATGCACTTGTCTCGGATCATCTGCATCATGATGCACTCATTGGATCCTACTACTGTTTTGTCGTCACGCATCTGATGGACTCCTCAACTTCATACACTTTTACTTTTGCTTATATGCATAAGCTATACATATGCGCATTATCTGATGGATTCCAATTCTATATCTACATTTCTGTATTTCAACATCTGTGACTATTGGCATACTGTATGTAATGATGTCCTTCAAAACATCACACACCTGCGCATACTTCAATATTTATTGCTTTCAGTACTTGTGCATCAGTCACAGATCTACGACATCATACTGCACACCATCAAAACTGCATTATATTGCATGTGTGCTCTCATATCCTAGCTATATCATTGTGTTATGTTCTCAAGCCCTTTGATGCCCCAAATATCAAACTAATACAAACACTTGAAGCTCTTATGCTCTCTCCATCAATATTACTTCAAATATCCAATTTGCATCTCTATTTATATAGGTCCTGCACAGATTGTATGTCCACAATTTGGTCGTGGCATTCCTTCTTCCATATTTCATGGATTGTGCTTTTTCCACATGTCATCTTCTGCGCTATTGATGTGTCATCCTTTGTGTGTCTTGTGCCTTCATGGTCCACAACTTAGTGGGACTTTACACCTTGACGGTTTACCCTTGCACTCTTGATGTACCATCTCTTTGAGGTATGTGTGCATCCATGCTCTTCGACTTGATGAGTCTACGACCCTTGCTATACCATCCCTTGTGGGAAATGTGCACTTGTTGCATTAATGTTTTACGGTATCTACGCATACTCCAACTTCTTCTTGGTGGGACTTTGAGCCTTTCCTTGTCATCACTTTTGGGACTAGTGCACTTGATGTACCATTGGCTGTGGAATTTTCTCATATACTTACTTCAACCTGCATTGTACCCTTCTAGGTTATTGCCCCGGGGACACGGAACCCAACTCGACGAGAGGACTTGGATTCCTTCGCCTCCCACAGGTCCACTTGGCCATTGTGGACCTGTCCACAGTGGCCATGCATGCCCGGGGGCCTCCGGATGAGAAATGGCTCCCTTGAGCAAATTTGGAATGGCCATCACTGAGCAAAACCCTAGCTCTGGAGATGGCTCATTGGCACTACTTCTGAGTCTTCGAGGAACGCTGTAGGGGGTCCCCTAGCTGAAACCCACCATCCTGGACCCACCAGAGTTGACGGATTCACGAACCGAGCCACAGTTCCGGTTCCATGGGCATTCTAGTCGGGCACCCCAAGGCCATTCAGGGACACTTTGGGCATTTGCTCCAGGGCCCCGGAACCCAAACTGACGAGAGGACTTGGATTTCGTCAGCTCCCATAGGTCCACGTGGCCATAGTGGACCTGTCCACAGTGGCCACGCATGCCTGAGGGCCTCTGGACAAGAAATGGCCCCATTGAGCGAATATGGAATGGCCCTCACTGAGCAAAACCCTAGCTCTGGGGATGGCCCATTGGCACCGCTTCTGGGTCTTCGGGGCACGCTGTGGGGGGTCTCCTAGCTGAAACCCGACGTCCCAAACCCACCGGAGTCGACGGATTCGTGAACCGAGCCACGATTCAGGCACTACGGGCATTCTAGTCGAGCACCCTAGGGCCATTCTAGTGGTGATAACAAGTTTATTGTCTATTGAGTCTGATACCACATCCAGGAGCTGCCCAACAAACTTTGAGATAGAAAGCCCTGTAATTTTAGGATATTGATTCAACCACTCATATAGTTTCTTACCTTCTCGAGGATCTAAATTTATAATTTCCTTTTAGGTAGGTTCAAGCATTCTCAAGGATCTAAATTTATAATTGCCTTCTGGGTAGATTCAGGCATGGAATAATATTTGCCGGCACTTCCAAGCTCCCGAGACCATTTCGTTAGCCATAATATGTGCAACTCCTTTGATGAAAGATAAATTCTGGTGTGGACGACAGCATTTGATACATTAGCCAAATCTATGTTGTTGGAAGAACTTAGATATTTCAACAAAGGAGCGTTTTGCAGGTGACTTGAAAATCCCTTCCATTTTTCAGCAATAAAACAAAGAAGTTCAATGTACAGATTTTCAGGCAAGCTTGTCAACCAATCAGACAACCGAATACAGGGAGATAACCACGCCCAAAACATTCAAGCTACTATAAAACTCTTATTTATCAAGATAAGGATGGACTATGTGTGCAATTTTTGCACACGGGGGTCAACTCTGGAAAATCATCCACCGGGCACTTTTGGTTTGCGTTCCCAGCCGAAACCTACCTAGACACACCTGTAGGAATCCCCGGAACCCGGTTTTGTTGCACGGTTGGAGTTCTACGCCCCCGGCAGGTATCTAGCAGGTGTCCCTGAAGGCCTTCTGGCAGCGAGACGGGACAAGCCATAGAATGAAGACCGTGGCTCGGATCGACGAACCATCGACTCCGTTGGATTCAGCACACTGGTATAGTGCTAGGGGTGCCCCTCCCCTTCGGCCCGGTGGCCCCGCCCTCATCTTGTACGTCCATCTTGGAAACTAGGGTTTTACTTAGTGAGGGAGTGTGCAATTTTTGCACACGGGGGTCAACTCTGGAAAATCACCCACCAGGCACTTGTGGCTAGCATTCCCAGCCGGAACCTACCTAGACACACTTGCATGACTCCCCGAAACCTAGTTTTGTTGCACAGTTGGAGTTCTACGCCCCCGACAGGTATCCAATAGGTGTCCCTGAAGGCCTTCTGGATGCGAGACGGGATGAGCCATAGAATGAAGACCGTGGCTCGGATCGACGAACTGTCGACTCCGTTGGATTCTCTCAGCTAAGTATGTGTTAGGTGAGTATTTTTATGATTAATTTTTATAATATCTTTGTGTTTAGGTTGAGTGTTAAGTTATTAAGAGATTTTCTCTCAACTTCTGTTTTTGTTAAGGAAGTAGTTACATGTCCTTAATGTAAATATACATGTAATAAATGTGCAATTGCATTGAATTTTGTTGAAAAACATCTCCCTATATTTTCTAATAAATCTAACAAGAGAACCGGAAGCAACAAAATATTGGGAAGTTTCATTTGTAGGATAAGAGGATTAACATATAATAAAGTATATTTTTCATTGATAATTATGTTACATAGTGTGTTTCTATGTTCTATGGTTTTTCTATGATGTCATTGGTTCTATGTTTTTTGGAGGTTATTTGTTGGAAAATAGTAGTCATTGTCTATTGGTTTGATGCAATCAAAGCTCTCAATATCACTGATACCACTCTGTCCCTAAAGAAGATTTCCCTATAAAGTACCTGGATCATGACCAAAGGAAGTGACTACTGCCAATCCAGTAACAACTACCCTCCTCTGATTAGCGGCACTTAGTTTTTTTCTTGCCCAGCCTTCACAGGTTGCCGAGCAATGGCCGTTGCTTTTCCTAGAGGTTAATTAGAGTGTGTAAGATAACAAGTGTTCTCCCAGCTGGATTTTTTGGCATTTGATTAGCGGCATATAGTCTATATAAGACTGGAAATGACTCAATGTGACTTGGGTCCTTAATAGATTGGGTAACAAACCCTTCTAATAGTGATCCTATCCCACTTGGAGTCCAAATACCCCCTATTGAGGGTACGTGTGGTGGGTCACGGATTCTAGGGATATATTAGGTTAATAGGGATACATTAGGTGTCTAGGATTCTAGATTAGTTTTTGAGGGTTAGATTAGTGTTTCTAGGGTTAGTTTAGCTTTCTAGGATTTCTAGAGCTAGATTATGTTTCTAGGATTCTAGATTAGTTTCAGAGGGTTAGATTAGTGTTTCTAGGGCTAGTTTAGCTTTCTAGGATTTCTAGGGCTAGATTATGTTTCTAGGATTCTAGATTAGTTTATGAGGGTTAGATTAGTGTTTCTAGGGTTAGTTTAGCTTTCTAGCATTTCTAGGGCTAGATTATGTTTGTAGGGTTATATTAGTGCTTCTAGGGTTAATCATACATGAATAAACAATCACATGGCTATAAATCATAACTTAATCATAACTCAGACATCAAATAAACGATATAAGATAACGATATCAAATAAACCATCTAACATGAATAACATTAACCGTGCATGAATAAACAATCACATGGCTATACTATGTACCTCAATCAATTAGGCCTTTTGGATCCTCTCAGTTTTTTATTGTCTCGAACAACCTCTCATGCTCCGCATGAGTGAGTAAGTAGCATACCTTGTTTGATGACTTCGTTGACATTGTCTGTAGTTGGATGTTTGTACCCACGATCAAGTGTGTAAAGTGATACACCCGTGACCCTGGTCTATAATCTGTGTATGTGTAGCCATTGCTCTTTGGTCCCTTTCCACCCACTGTAAGATATTCCCCCTCAACAACCATCGAGCCAGTCAGAAAGGTAATGCCTTCACTATCCGTTAATGATGCGAGGAGGGTTTTCTTCCCCTGGATGCATCGTGCCAACCAATAATTCATCCCAATTGCACTGTCTTTCGGGGTGACAACTGCGTAGATGTGTCCTACAAAAATGCATTTTAAGGTCATATTCCAACAAGCAGTGGTTTGATCACTTGGATGATTACAAAAAAAAGGAGGGAACTGGGATATGCATGCAGAAATGTTTACTTGGTTGTACAAGATCAGATATATGATCATATTCATTCGAAATAGAGGATTGGCCTTCCTCTAACTGGATTGTTTCAGCAACTGCACGTGGGTCCACTGTAAGTGATACATGATCCCATTCATCAACCCAATCCATTGATTCGCACTCATCCCACTCACAACTGCTGCAAGACCCACAAAAGCAAGCAAGTTTTCGCATCCATATTTCAAATAAAGGATTGTTTGAGCTTTGAACCGAATGAAATCCACGAGTGCCTTGCACAGTACTACAACTATAAGAATGCGATCGATCTATATCAACTACATTCCAGAAATTTCTGACAACATGTCCTCTACCTGTTGGTATGTGTTGCTCCATGGTTTGATCTGACATTTTTTCCTTGCACCATCGAACTGTGGATTCGGCATTCCGAATATGAGGGCCTCCCATGTGCCTCATCTCCTCCCTTCGTAGGGCAGTTTTGAGACATGCTCCAGCCCCGTCGTGCTCTCCCTTTCCATGCCCAGTCTCAAAATAGTTCCATACATGCGTCACATCATAAGTCTTGTGCAACATACTCAACCACTGGAAAACACATGCATTTTTGAACTGGCCTGCACAACCATCTGACCATATCCAATGCTGATCCATATGTATCCCTCTCTCCTTCAGCTGATCATAGAATATTTTGAAGCAATGCTGCACATAATGCAGGTCGTGGCACCTGTCGTCACTGATGTAGAAGTTGGTCTCTTTCAATATTATCCTCATGTCATTGCTGCTCTTTGGCGCATCCCTGTACGTGATATGGACCATTATGCTTACTTGGTCTGAATGGTAATATTGACTTTGAATCTCATTCTGTGGCTGTAGGGTATAGTTTCCCGCAAAGTCCACAACCGACAATATTGTGCCCTTCAGAAAGGTGTCCTTGCACTGTCTGTACTGTTCATCCTGCCATCGTGCTACATGGACATGATGTACATAATGCTCGGTCTTTTGGTAGAATTTCTTCATGAAATCACAAATTTGTACCTGGTGCCACAAAACCAAGGGCATTAATACAACGTGACATTTTCAATCTGAATATATATGTACAAATTCAACATGTACAATATGAAAGCATGCAAACTTAGATTACCTGTGACTTCACCAATGCAAATTTTTTGCTTTCCTTCCAACTATCTACTTGATATGTTATGTACTGGAAGTTATGCATTTCTACTGACATCATCCCAAATTCGTGCTCCATGGTTGCGTGGATGCAGTGGCTCAATAATGCAAATCCATTGCAACTGGAACACGTCCCATATAAACATGATCTTTTGTAATATTTTTGTCCTTCAGCTTTCGACACATTATGCTATGTATAAATTCTCTGGATGTATTCGGTGGTTGTAACAAAGGACAATCCTACACAATGTTAGTATGTAAACCACACAATATATGTCTATATGTATCATAATAGTACTCAAATTCTACATGGTATCTACAACAACATGTACTGCGATCAATGCAAATTCTAACATACTAGGGTTTGCATTTTTCGAAGTACCTTTGGCCCAAGTTCAATTGTGTGTTCTCTTTCTTGAACCTCTCATAGAGTTCTGTTTGTGTGGTGTCAAGTAAGTGCTTGACATGGGGTTCACCCCCCCTAACACCTTTTATCAACTTTAAACATCTCTTTGATTCGATGACGGTCTAGTGTTATCATGCCAAAACTTTTGCACTAGTTCTTTAACAGCATCAATGAGCTTCATGTTTGAACGAGGTAACCTACCAACAAAGGCCCAACAATCTTTTTGGCCCGGGGTCTCAAGTTTTTCTCTAATGGCAGAATACTTTTGAAGAGTCTTTCTATCTACTTTAAAGATTTTACACGTGTGTGATAGTAGGCGATGTTGCCTTGTGGATTTGTCTACAATCGATTCCGACAGTACACGACGGGCCGCATTAAAATCTTTTGTGCGAGAAGTTTTTCCAATCAAATTAAATGCAGATTATAGATTTCTAACAACATGATTGTTGGCCTCTGAACTTCTAACTACCTTTATGCACAAAATTCTCCTAACATCAGCTAGACAATGTGATTTTAACAAAGCAAGAAACAATTGACATTTTGCTGCATCGGTTTTGGATTCAAAAAAATCTTTGATTATTTTGTTACAATGGAAATCAATAGTGTGTTTCGACATCTTACCTTCAAGTCCTGAAAATGAACTTTCATCCACATGAATACGTCTGGGAGTTCTTCGTCATCCGGTTGATAGTTGAGGCAAGGGAGTCGGCAAGGAAGTACAAGTCTCGTCAACGGTTTGTTGTGGCCCTTCGTTCAGTAATTGGTACTGCAATGGAGTGTGTTCGCCAGGTGGGTGCTCTTCTTGGGGTGGTTTCTAGTTAAGAACTTGTTCAACATCCATCCCTTCATACTCGACATCAGGAAAGATTTGATTGACTTCAACCACTTTGTCATTGCTTGTTGATGGATCTAAGGCACTAACATTTTGATTTTTACGGTTTTGCATGTACAACCTGACCTTTTCTCTTATCTCATGGGCCTTTTCAAGGGGCAGTGGCCTCCTTCTAGACTTTCTTTGATTATTGCGTCTGTTGCCCATATTCAATGCGATTTTGGAAAAATGAAAATATGACCCCTGCAAGAATGAACAACAAACAAGATATTAAAACTCGATGTGCATGATTATTAAAGCTCGATGTAGCAATTGATTATGTACAACAACATCTAGTGATAATGTTTTCATATAATCTTAAAAGCTATTGGGAATTCCCTACATATAAAGTTACAACATCACATCTAGGAACTCAGTAGGATGGTATTGGATGGTGGTATGGGATGTTAGTAGTCCAGCAAATTCCCTACAAGGGAGAAGCTCATATTGACTTCATTTTCATGGTATGAATGAGGGAAAATAGCCCCAAAAGACTAAGAGTTTTCAATTGTTTAGGTGTTTGTGTGAGTTGTTGTAGTGAAACCATGAGGAATTCAACATATGTTTGTCTTCTAGATGGAGGAATGTGATTATGAAATGTTATTGGTGGTGATGCAAGTAATTTTTTTTTATTATCTTCATGAAAGGTTGAAAGCATTGCTTGGTGCATGTTGTAGTTTTTTTTTGGTAGGATGTTTTTATTGTCTATTTTGAAGATTAAGAAGACTAGAATAGATCTATCATACAATTCATGAGGAAAAACCAAAATAGATGCCATTCAAACAAGTGAATGAAGACTAAATTACATTTAACAAGATCAAATTTTCACCATACCTCAAGGATTATGATTGCTCTTTGCTTCAAATGTCAAATGCTCTTTTGATGTGTCCACTATATGTACGAAGACTTCATGTGTATCCAAGTAGCATGAGAATTCAATCCAAGGTGCCAAATAGAGTCCAACTGTTGTGTATTCACTCAATTGATCCAAATAGAGCCCAATGGGTGTGTATTCAATACAAAGAGCCAAATAGAGCCCCAAATATTGTGTATTTTATCCAAATGGTGTATGAATTCAATCTAACATGAAAATGCTTGTTGGACTGTGCGTGAAACCAGCGAACAGAACGCAATGAATGAGAAAAAAATGTGGGAGAAAGAACGCAGGTGATTTTCTAAATTTTATGTTCAATAGGGACGCGCACACACCTCTGGCGCATGCGCGTCCTTGCTGAACGTTGCAATGGTTGGTGGGTAACGTTCATTGTATTTATTTCCCAACAGATATAAATGTGTCAGGTTATGCCTAGAGCCCCTCCCCATAAAGAGCCCCTCCCCCATAAAGAGCCCCTCCCCCATAAAGACCTTTAGGACCTCTTCTAACCAGTGATCAAATTTGAAGGGTGGGTCTTAATTTCAATTGGAAGGGAATTTGTTCTTGGAGCGCTTCAAAGATGAAGGGCAATATAAATAATTGTACTTCAATTGACAAGTATAAACTAACTAAACCCCTCTCCCAAAAATGTAAAAAACAAATATTGGCCATCTAAATTTTTACAATATTAGTTAGTTAATATCTAAATGAAAAAATGGTATCTTTTCAATAAAACCTAATTTGAACACATTAATTTGACATATATGTAACATTAATTTTACATCTCATTAAAATAACAACAATTCAGTTGTATTTTCCATGTTGGAGCACACTTCATTAAACATAAAAACGACTAAAACTATGAAATAACCATATTAGGGCATCCATGTGATCTTAGGCATAGTGCAGGACGTTGTAACAAGATATAGTCTTAAAATAAAACTAGAACCATGAGAAAATTACTTATTGTTAACTATGTACAAAAGGAGACCACTAAGAAAAACGAGGCTATAATAAACCTACAACCAAAAAATACATATAAAACCAACCAAAAACTTAATTCAAACCAAAGAGAGGGTAGCCATTCAATCCTGAGAGATGTAAGAATGATGGACATTGGGCGCCTAAGAAAAAATAATACATAGCTTAGAAAACATTAAACAAATTCCTCCATACCAATTAAGTTAGAAACGCTAGCATCACAGGGGCTGGGGAATGAAATTTTGTTGTTCAACACTTGTTGCGACAACATACAAGTATGGAATGGAGGGGAAATGGAATCAATCCTAAGTCAACTGGAGCCTTGCAACTTGTTGCATGTTTGAGTCTCGATAATATGTCTTTTAAATTGAACCAGAACACCAAAGGAAGTTTGTTAATGGCTCAATTTGAGAAAATTCTAGATTTGAATAATTAAGAGCTCGAAGCTCTAAAATTTCCTTTTTTTTGTAACAATCCACGATTCGATGAATTCGTAGTCACTAGCATGAAATTTAAGTTATTTTATTAAAAGAATTAATGTATCTACCTCTAGGTTGAAACCGTTTTCAATGTTGATGCGGGCCACTACACTCCTTATTGTCTTACCAAAAGGGACGAGAATGAGGAAGAAGACTTAAAATTATGGACTTGACCTTCAAAGAGTGCCTTATAATCACATTGGTAAGGAGTCATAAGAAGATCACAACAATCCAACGTGTAAAATCTTAGTTGATGGTGTCAGTGCCTTGTAGTCTTCAATGTTCACTCATCATCTTGCACAATTGAGGAGTGAGTGCATGACGTGAATGAGTGAGTGATTATAATTTATGATATTTCTAATATTTTGAATAATGAGTCGATTTTTATAGCATAAGAATTTCAACATAGAAATTATTTAATGTGAAATTTATATGGATGGGTAATTTCAAATGTTACCCTTCTTTTGAAATGTTGATATAAATTATTTCCTTCTTGATTGGAAGGGGAAAATTCAGATTTTAATTTCTTTTTGAAGGGCAATTTTAACTTTACACTGCTAGGAAGGGCTAGAACCCTTTGGAAGGGCTCAGAAGGGTTCAAATTTGAACATTGCTTCTAACCCATAATCCCTAAGTGAATTTAAGTGCTTCTAGATGTTTGGGGGTTTAAGGGTATATTTACAAATTTGTGTATTTTGATTTCAAAACATTAATTTAATTTTCAGTTAGAAACATATGTATTACATCAAGAATAATTAAATACATAGTAGATATATATTAATGTTGTATAAAGACTGCTCGGAGGTGTGATTATTGTGAGATCGCAGTATGTCAGATTTGTTCATAATTACCATTAGATTTTATTCTCTTAGGGCGATGCAGATGTGACAAAATGCACTTTGATGGTTAGTTTTATTTGTTGGGAAATATTTTCCCGGTTAATTTATGGGCAAGGATAACAGTCTTGATACTCCCACCCCTATGGAAGGCTGGAAAAGCATAGCACACAAGGTATTTAAGCTTGGCTTCATGTAATATGCAGAGCACTCTTCTTTACATTGTTGTATTAATCAAAATCTAAGGCACCTGTTATTTTTTGTCTCAGTGTAGGATGAAGATGATGAGATGTAAAGGATCTAATCAAGTAGTCATGGAGGGCCTCCTCATCGTGGAAGATTTTACGAATAGTGTTCATCTACTGTAAGTGGAATCACAATTGCAATAAAATAAGGTTTTTCGTCATGATGATCTGATGATGATGATGATGATGATGATGTTGACGATGATGTTGATGATGAAGATGATGATGAATATGCAACACATCATCCTCATCATCATCATCATCTTCATCATCATCAACAACATGATCATCATCATCACCATCATCATTGTCATCATCTTCATCATCAACGTCATTGTGAGGACGAGGATGATGATAATGATGATGATGATGGTGGTGGATGATGATGAATATGAGTATGATGATGATGATGATGATGATGATGATGGTGATGATGACGATGGTGATGAAGATCATGATGATGATGAAGATGGTGATGATGATGATGAAGATGGTGATAATGATGATGATGATGACTAATGGATATGATGATGATGATGATTGAGGATGATGATGATGTTTGTTAAATTTTCAGTATTAAATCACAATACTATAGGATCTTTGCTGAGAGAATAACATCTACAGTATATCAATGCATGACAATCATAATATGACAAGCATCACAAGCATCACAAGAATCAAAAGCATAGAGACAAGAGACACAGAGTTTCCGTGGGGAAAACCCTAAGGTGAAAAACCCCACAAACTTCCTCAGAGATAGAGAGAGCAATGGCTCAACCAAAATACAACCAAATAATACAGAGATAGTCTCCTAGCAGATGATCCTCCTCCTCCTCACTAGTGCGCCACTTTCCAGAGAGAGAGATAGATGCTTTTCCGAATGAGTAAAATAGAGATCTCCTATCTCTATTTATACTCACCTTTTTTCCCAGTGACCTACTGGGGCCGACTTGTCTACTTTAGTACATCCACATTATATTATATATTAATTAGGGCCGACCCCATAAGGTGGTCTAATAACCCATTGGCAAGTACACACACTTGCGACACTTGTCAATCCACATGACGACACTTCCTTATAGAGGAATAACACATCTCTTATAAGGGTACAATAAATATACATATAATATACTGATGAAATACATTCCGAAGTTACATATACATCAACACTCCCTCTTAACTAGGAAGGTATTTCTCGACACAGATCTGCTAGACAAGTCTTCTTCTCTGGATCATCATCATCGATGCATCGTCATCATCATCGTCACTGCTGCTTCTATCTCATCCAATCTCTGTCTCTACTCGTCATAGGAAGTTCTACAGAGCCAGTCCTTTTTCATACTGGATGTAGGCCCACCACCTGTAGGTCTTCGTCATCACTGGCCATACTGTGGAATTCTCAGGACTTTTACGTGCGTCACAAAACCTCGCAAGAGCATCCCAGGCTGTTACGAGCATACTGCTCTACCTATAGGATCTCCCAGGGCAACGAATTACATGTGACCTCACCACAAAACCTCGCAAGAGCATCCCAGGCTGTTACGAGCATACTGCTCTACCTATAGGATCTCCCAGGGCAACGAATTACATGTGGTCATGGCAAAACCTCGCAAGAGCATCCCAGGACTTATTACGGGCACACAGCCCAACCTATCAGATCTCCCAGGGAAACGGATTACATGCCATAGGACAAAACCTCGCAAGAGTATCTGCCAGATATCCCAGGGCAACGAATTACATGCCATAGGCAAAACATCGCAAGACTATCTGCAGATCTCCCAGGGAAACGAATTACATGTCCTCCCAGAGCAAAACCTCGAAAGAGCATTTGCCAGATGTCCCAGGGCAACGAATTACATGCCATAGGAAAAACCTCGCAAGACCATCTGCAAATATCCCAGGGCAACGAATTACATGCTCATCTGCACAACCTGATCCACGGCCACAGAGTATCAACCTGATACTCACCATACATCATCCTGATGTATCCATGATCATCCTGATCATCATCACTGCAACGTCCTGCTGCATGTCATCTGGAGCAACATCCTGAAGCTCGTCATCTATGATCATCCTGATCATCACTGCAACATCCTGCTGCATGTCATCTGGAGCAACATCCTGAAGCTCGTCATCTATGATCATCCTGATCATCACTGCAACATCCTGCTGCATGTCATCTGGAGCAACATCCTGAAGCTCGTCATCTACGATCATCCTGATCATTAATGCAACATCCTGCTGCATACCAAGTATCTACCTGATACATATCATCATACATGATCCTCCTGATCATCAATGCAACATCCTGCTGCATACCAAGTATCTACCTGATACATATCATCATACATGATCCTCCTGATCATCAATGTATCCTCCTGATACAAATACAAAACATATGATATATATCACCATACATGATCCACCTGATCATACAATGTATCCACCTGATACATATACAAATACATGGTCCAAGCATCCAACATGATGCACATAAAATACATACACATGATCCAACTGATCATATCCAGCATCCAACATGATGCGTACATACATACATAAAATGATCCAACTGATCATATTCAGCATCCAACATGATGCGTTCATACATACATAAAATGATCCAACTGATCATATCCAGCATCCAACATGATGCGTACATACATACATAAAATGATCCAACTGATCATATCCAGCAGAACTAGAACATCATCCTGATGTTCATCATCCAGCGCTTACATCCACAGCCATGTGAAGGATCCTCCTTCCAACATGCTTGGAATGGCTTCAGCAAATGTGTCCATCACTTCTTCCTCGAAGTGTCCTCGATCTGAATAACGCCAAGCGTCTCTCTGAAGTACTCGAACTTCACCCTGGCTAGTGGCTTCGTCAGCACATCTGCGATCTGCTCATCCGTCGCAACATACAGGAGCTTCACAGCTCCTCTCTGCACCATATCCCTGATATAGTGGTATTTGATCTCTATGTGTTTCGACCTGTCATGAAACACTGGGTTCTCGGACAGCTTCACACAACTCTGGTTATCACAGAAGATACCAGTAGCTTCCAACGGCAGATCAAATAACTCAGACAGTAGCTTCCGTATCCATACTGCCTCACAACTAGCTGAACAGGCTGCAACATACTCTGCCTCAGCTGTACTCAGTGCTACGCAGGATTGCTTCCTGCTAAACCAAGAGATCACACCTGATCCCATACTGAAGCAACACCCAGATGTGCTCTTCCTATCTGCAGCACTGCCAGCCCAATCTGAATCAACATAACCCTGCAGGTTAAACTTTTGATTCGCCTCATATCTGAGCCCATAATCTACTGTACCCTTCAGGTACCTCAGAACATGCTTTACAGCAACCAGGTGAACACTCCTCGGATCCGTCAGGAACTGGCTCAATGTGTTCACAGCAAAGCAAATATCTGGTCTCGTGTTCGTCAGGTACATCAAGGACCCAATAATCTGATGATACATAGAAACATCAACTGGCTCAGATGAAGCATCGCAAAGAAGCTTCAGATTCGATGCCATAGGTGTGGCCATGGCCTTGCAATCCATCATCCCGAACCTCTTCAGGATCTCTACTGCGTACTTCCCTTGTCCAAGGAAGATTCCTTCTGCATTCTGCCACACCTCCATGCCAAAAACAAATAGTGCATCATCCCCAAGTTCTTCATCTCGAACTCGGTAGTAAGCTTCCGCTGCGTGTCGGCAATCAATCTATCTTCACCATACCAAGTTCTGCACATATATTATTTCCTATCATGTGTCTCAGAACGAAGTGGCTGCTTCTTCTTCAACTACACCATTCAAGAAAGCTGTCTTGAATCCATCTGGTGTTTTTTTATATTTCTCTATGCTGCCATCTGCAACATGCTTGATCTGAAAGTTCTATTTGGAAGTCACAACAGACTTCCCTTTAGCTCTTGGGATCGCATCCCAAACATCATTCTTCATGATCGACGGATCATGGCATTCCATTTCTTCATCCCAGATCCTGGGAACTTCAATATCTTCAATAGATATCTTTGTTGTTGGAACAAATGTTGTAGTCCTTTTGTAGGTGAAGATATACGGTCTTTCCTACAAAACAGGTTAAATTGCATGATTAGAAACATCTCATAATTTTCAGAACAAATTCTTACACATGAAGAAATATGTCATACAGTCATGCAGTCATGCAATTATCTTAGCCAATGCTTCAATACAACATTTATCCATATCCCGTAACTTTCTAGATGCCTTCCAATCTCTACCAGAACATTGTTAAGAGTGTGCACAACTCCCAACATGTCAGCAAAGAGGTTTCATTCTAGATAAGTAGCAATGGAATGTTGTACAGTGTCATAGGCCACTTACCCAACACATGCATATTAGTATTATACTGTTCATTAATTCAATCATTCTAATATGCACAATACATATCCTAAGTCTAGGAACATGAGCATATACATCATTGAACAATTTTAGTTAAGCAAACAAATATGCAAGATAATTAAAATACTTATCTTTGTTTGTTTGTTGGGTGGACTCCCTCTGAGTCTTTTCTTCCTTGCAGGAGCTGCTGGAGTCCTTCTACACCTTCTTGTTGTGGAATGTAGAGATATGGACAACTCCCTCTGAATATCTGCACCCTTGCAGAAACCACTGGAGTGTGCTCCCTCTTGATCTTTGCTTCCTGGATTACCTGTTCTTGAACTCATATTCATCCTTGGTCCCTATGCATGCTTATTACTATCATGATTGTGTTATCCTTGTAATCTCATACAAAATCATACATTCATTAAAACACAATAATCTCAAGTATGTATAGTCATGATCATTTCAAACAGAAATAATAAGCATTAACATTCAAGGTTTATATAGGACTCTTATGGTTATTCATATCATAAGAAACATAACATGTATAAACCTGTAATTACTCAAACCTATGACTCTTCTGGTTAGTCATATTATTAATTAAGGTAAGAAACATAATATGCATATGCCCATGATTATTCAAACTTATGACTTTATGAACAATCATCATCAATCATGCCATGCATACTTATATGATAGATCCTATGATATAAGAAACACATACCTGGTCACCATATTTGCTAGTTATGTCTAGCAATGTGTTCTTGTTCTCTTCAATGACCTGCATAACTCATTAGTTAAATTTTGCAAAAACAAATTATACATACCTCTATGTGATTCATGACTATGGATGAATCTTTGTATTTATGTCACCATGGCATGTTCAGGTTGTCCCTTCAAATTGTACAAACCTCCCTCTTGCTTTCCAATCACTACTGCATCATCTATGGTCTTTCCCTTTGGCCACATTAGGACTTGGCCATCCACAAATGCAACCCTCATACCTTTTGCATCTAATGCAGAAATGGAGAGTAAGTTCTTCTTGAGCCCAGGTACATAAAGTACTTCTTTCAACTTCAATGATTTTCTAGAATCTAGATTGTAGGAGGCTTCACCACTTCCTTTGATTGGGTATTGATAATCATCCCCAAGTTTCACCTTATGGGGTGATTCATGTTCAGAAAGATTCACAAAAGATTCCTTGAACCCAGTCATGTGTTTGGAGGACCCACTATGAATTAACCAATCATTACATCCACGGGAGATGGTACCTGTAAGAGCAGAGATCAGAACATACTCTTCTTCACTTGATGAGTCATCATCACTATCACTTTCTGCCCTAGCCTTCTTCTTTGGGGGTTCATCATCTTCGGCAGCATGAGCATGAAATCTTCTTTTGCTGCCCTTCTTCTTCTTACTGAAGTTGTTGTTATTATCCCTTTTGTTCTTGGGACAATCTGAAGCATAGTGACCCTTCTCATTGCATGTGAAGCATCTTAGGTCTTTCCTATTCTTCTTTTGATAGGACCTATTGAGTCGAGAGGGATCCTTCTTGATTTTGCTTCTTTTGGTGTGAGCTGCAAGAGCTTGATCTTCTCCTCCCATCTTTTCCTCACGAGCTATAAGTCTAGCTTCTTCTTGAGAGCATTCTTCTCGAAGTCTACTGAAGGAGATCAACTTCTTCCTTGCACAAATTCCTTGAATAAAGGAATCCCATGGCCTCGGTAGGCCATTTAGAGTGGTCATTACCACTTCACCATTCTCCACCATTTCATCTACTGCTTCTAATTGTTCCTTGATCTGAGAGACCCTTGAAAAGTAGGATTGAATGGTTTCTCCATTCTGAAACTTCACTGCTTTCAATTGGTTCCGCAGGGTCATCTTCCGATTTATGTTCTTTCCTTCAAATAGCTTGGTCAAAGATTCAAACATCTCTTTGGGTGTCTTGAGAGAAGACACATGGGGTATGAGATGGTCTTTGATAGAATCAGCAATGATTCTCTTTGCCTTGACCAAGTTCTTCTTGTGCAATACCTTGGCCTCTTCATCCTCTGGGATAGGAATGTCTTCTTTCACATATGAGTCCAACTCATTCTCTTCCAGGATTAGCCCAATCCTATACTTCCAGGCTCGGAAGTTATCAGCCCCTTCAAGCTTATCCTCAAGCTTGGTGTGAAGAGACATCTTTAAGAGTACTTCAAATGGAAATAGAAAAGATTTAGAACTTACCACTTGAAGTGCTGAAAACTGGATCTGGTCCCGGATTAGGGTTTGTCAGAGAAACCCTAAAAATTCAAAATGTGAATTTCAAAATTCCGAAAGGATAGAAAGATGCGCCTTGGAGAGCTGATCATCCTAGTACATTCAGAATTTGAGATCAGCAAAGTCTTGTCCTTCAAAATTGCTTTTTTGTCCTCCCGGGTTCACTAGGGAGAGCCCTGAATTAGGGTTTGAGTTTCCCGGAGATCTACCCAGCCAAAAATCTCGATCCAAAGCTCAAACCTTCGATTTTTGTAAGGAGCTTCCAGCTGTACCTTCAGTTTCCAGAAATTCCTATTTTTGTGGAAACCCTAATTTTTAGGGCCAAAACTGAAAATGCTCGGAACTGAAATCTGATTGGACAGAAAGATGCGCCTTGATGAGTAGATCCAATCTACTATACTGAATTTCAAAAATCTGTGGAGAGAAACCCAATAAACAAGCAATACAAGCTTCCGTCACTGCAAAATGTCTTCTTCTCAGTTAAGCTCTGATACCATGTTAAATTTTCAGTATTAAATCACAATACTATAGGATCTTTGCTGAGAGAATAACATCTACAGTATATCAATGCATGACAATCATAATATGACAAGCATCACAAGCATCACAAGAATCAAAAGCATAGAGACAAGAGACACAGAGTTTCCGTGGGGAAAACCCTAAGGTGAAAAACCCCACAAACTTCCTCAGAGATAGAGAGAGCAATGGCTCAACCAAAATACAACCAAATAATACAGAGATAGTCTCCTAGCAGATGATCCTTCTCCTCCTCACTAGTGCGCCACTTTCCAGAGAGAGAGATAGATGCTTTTCCGAATGAGTAAAATAGAGATCTCCTATCTCTATTTATACTCACCTTTTTTCCCAGTGACCTACTGGGGCCGACTTGTCTACTTTAGTACATCCACATTATATTATATATTAATTAGGGCCGACCCCATAAGGTGGTCTAATAACCCATTGGCAAGTACACACACTTGCGACACTTGTCAATCCACATGACGACACTTCCTTATAGAGGAATAACACATCTCTTATAAGGGTACAATAAATATACATATAATATACTGATGAAATACATTCCGAAGTTACATATACATCAACAATGTTGATGATGTTGATGATGAAGATGATGACGAATATGTAGCACATCATCATCATCTTCATCATCATCATTGTGAGGAAGAGCATGCGGATGATGTTGATGATGAAGATGATGATGACGACGACGATGATGATGAAGATGATGACTAATGGAGATGATGATGATGATGATGATGTTGATGATGAAGATGATGACGAATATGCAGCACATCATCCTCATCCTCATCATCATCTTCATCATCATCAACAACATGATCATCATCATCACCATCATCATCGTCATCATCTTCATCATCATCATCATTGTGAGGACGAGGATGGTGATGATGATGATGATGATGGTGGTGGATGATGATGAATATGAGTACGATGATGAAGATGATGATGATGATGA